>VMKM01000080.1:631375-710133 GCA_008360985.2 Macquaria ambigua
CTGATCAGTTTAAGTGTGTGTGTGTGTGTGTGTGTGTGGTAGACCAGCTTCTTACCCAGCAGCTCATACAGCAGGTTGAGAATGTCTTTCCAGGCTGCTCCAGCCTCTGACCCGGCACACTCCCCGAAGTAGGCGGCACTGTTGTAGACGTTCAGACGGTCGATGCAGTTGGACACCAGAGTCAGCATTCCCTAAGAAACGCACAGTGATACAAACACGTGAACATAATATAACCACATACATACACATGAAAATAAAAACATGAAATACATGCATTTTACACACCGACATTCCCATTAAAATACATCTCGTACTAATAACAAGCTCTCGTTAGCATGACAACTTCATTTGGTGAACTCTTTTTCTGCAGTGTTCAATTAGTTGACCATCCTGAACGCAGGCCTATGGCTCTCTCCTGTCCCATTTGGTGCTTGTGTCATGGTGATTTATACCACAGAGAAATATCTATAGTGATCAGATATGCTAAATGGAGGGCGTAAAAAGACAAAATGGAAATTGCAGATGATTTATAATGCCAGGAAAAATCATGAGTCAGCTGTCTACAGTGACAAATTGACCTTCTAAATGTAATATATTAGGGGCGGGACAGAGATGTGCTGTTTTGGTATATTATCATAGAAAGACAGGTAAATAAGATGAAAGATGAATTACTGAAATATGCATAATTTGCAGATATTGAAACCACCAAAAATGTACATATATTCCATTTAGCTAATTCACACTCATGTATGTTGGCTTGAGGCTACACATTGTTGCAGCCTGTTAGAGTTAAGGGGAGTTGGGATAGTTGACATCATAGGCCTCCTCAGTAATGCAGCTGACATTTTGTAATTGATGAAAGCAATTCAGGTCCTAGAGGCTTAGCAGAGAGCTCCAGTGCACTCGTGCCAGCCTCGGGAAAACTTATAACACCAAAACTGCTGACGCCTTCAAATGCTATGCCTCCAAATACAAGATGGCATTGAAACACACCACAAAGAATCAATCGCTTTAGCCTTTCACATACTTTGTCTTTTGCAAGTTTGCTGCTGCTCTCGGCTCACACGTATGTGCAGTCACTTACTAAAATTGCCTCAGTCACAAGTCAGACTCTTTACTCTAGGGGGTTGTTAATATTTTGCTGCACTGCAGAAAAGCTTGTGGTGTCATTAATTGATATTTCATGGACTGTTAGTTTGCTACGCCTTCCTTCATGGTGAAACTCACTTCCTGTTTGAATAGGTTCTGCCGGTTCTTGAGCGAGCGCAGCTTGATCTGCCTCTCTTCATGCTCCAGCTCAACGTCAGGGAGCTGGAAATAGGCGATGAGGTCATTGAGGGTTTGGAGCACCTCCTCAACAGGCAGCGCGACCAGTGCCCTATTCTTAACACCCAGACAATCCAGGTCTCTGGGAGGGGGAGACAGAGGGAGCACAGAAACATTAACACCAAAAAACCCTCATTCAGACATGACAGCAGTCCCCACTGATGTTTGTGACCAGGTATAGTTTTCAAAATACTCCCATTCATCACAAATGCAGTAACCTCCTGGTAAAGACACTCTAACTGGGAGGCTGAGCAGACTTGACGAGAGGCTGTGATGACTAACACAATGTTTAGCCCACAGGTTCATCCATGCTGAAATGCTGATTTCCGCTGGCCTGCTAAAAATAGCTCCTATGGTACGCATGTGTCAGAGCAAGGGGGGGTGGGCTGACAGACTCTCACATGTTCCCGCCATGAGTGCCCCAGAGCCCGACCCAGGGGACAGCCGGCCGTTTGATAACAAATAAGGGTACTGGAAGCATCCACTTACGTGCTTCATGGCTTCCTTTTTCATAGCTGGCCGTGTGTAGCCGTGATGCTGCTGCAATGTTTGCCATTTGGAAACGCATGACTGGACCACTGAGTGAGCTGTCTGGGGCTTTGGCACCCCACTCAGTCAAAACTCACAGGCCCAGAGCTTACCTCTCCACTGGGTGTGTTCACAATCTGGAGGGACGTTACATCACGATTGTGTGGACTGTGTGAGAGTCCGTGGGGCTTTGAGATGTCTGGTTTGTCTGAGGCTTCATCTGTGATTTGGTGATGTGGCGCAGTTGGGGACTCTTTGTTTTATCATCTCTATTAACTATCAACATCAGTGTGGTGCTTACGCAACTTGTACCATGACAGGACATTTAGCAGATTACCCTAATAAAGTGGTTCAAGACAAATGTGAACTGTAATTTGGTTTAATTGGGCAATTTGTGCGATCACATCACTGCGTGTATTAGTGAGGAACAGCAGTGTTACCACAATGTTTAGCATACCTGATGAATCGGTTAAAGAGTAACGTGGTGTTGCGGATGATACGTGC
Organism: Macquaria ambigua; assembly: GCA_008360985.2. Classification (NCBI taxonomy): domain Eukaryota; kingdom Metazoa; phylum Chordata; class Actinopteri; order Centrarchiformes; family Percichthyidae; genus Macquaria; species Macquaria ambigua. The sequence continues at coordinate 633,734 of VMKM01000080.1, forward strand.
GGCGCGGGACTCCTCGTGTTGACAGCGCTGCAGGGTCAACCCGTCATCCATGTGACCTTCAGAATGTAGGCACGCCTTGAGAGGGCAGGAAGAGAAAGAGTGTGAGACGTTGACATGATGTGATATGGTGGGAAAGGGGGAAAAGGACCAAAAAAGGAAGAGGAAGTCATTTAATGGAGAGAAAGTCTCCAGTCATCCTCAGCCAGCACTGAGCCACAATGTCTGGAACACAGGTGCTGACACTACAGGCTATCTGGCTGTGTTTACATGGAGGACACGTTGTCACGCACATCATCACGTGCACACCTCTATCACTTCAGCCGTAGTAGCCAAGGGACAAGGTTTATATTTAGTCGAGGCAGAGATACGAACTAATAGACAATCATCTTAACTCAATCAACTCATTGCCCTCAAAATAATTATCCGCTCCAAGGAATCTCATTCATTTATTAATTTTGTTTGTTTTTGTATGTGCTTTGCATCTGAAGACAGGACGGTGTGTGCTTTGTGTTTGTCTCCGCTCACTCGTCTCTTGAGGGGACCCAGACGGGCAGATTTGACATCAGGTGCCTGGTAGGAGAGCCAGAGTCCCGTGGCCACGTGCATGATGAAGCAGAGCGAGTCCCCGTATTTAATCTCCGCCACCCCCATGCCCTCGATGTCCCGCTTGGGGCTCTGCTCCAGCTTCTCCTGCACAGGGGAGGAGAAAATGAACACGTCAAAGCTGTCGGGGTGACACGCATGAGCACGTTAGCGCAATAATGAAAAGTGCACGTTCAGACATACTGCATGCAGATTTGTTCTTAATCAACCACCAACCAAATGTCATCTGCATCTGCTGTTTATAGCTCTATCCATCACAGTGAGATGATTGTATTTGTTTTTGCTATTAGGATCAGATATAACTGCAGCCCATAATCGACATGAGGACTTCAGTGATGAATGACTTCACTTACATTCTATAATACATGCTTTAAATCCACATCGGAAGGGTCAGTAATTGGCTCGCAATCACTGGCCATATCTAGAAACTCCATTACACAGAATAAGGCTAAATGGTCGCGTCAGTCAGAGCCTGCAAGTTCAGCTAAATTAACCTGTATGGCGTAGCTTTCACTGGTCCAATAATTCTTGTAATTTTCATTGTCCTTGAAAAAATGGTGATTTTCCAGTCCAAGGGGAGTGGGCGGTTCATTTGTAAAGGTTTAGAGGTGATCCTTTGTAAATGCTTTCCAGTGGTGTTTAATGAGGAAGTGCGTGGTTGATCTCATGTGACACAGGTCACCTTGAGGAGCTGCGGGGAGTCAGGTGAATACATCTTGTGCCCTTGTATGTGTGTGCGTACGTGTGTCCTAACCTTAGAGGCTCTGAAGCAGAAGGCGGTGGCGATGGTGTCGGACCTCTCCCGGTCCTGCAGCACCAACCCCCTATCTTCAGTCAGGGCTAAGTAGTGACCGGTGGTCAGGTGCCGCAGTCGGAAGGGCTGGCCCCAGCGGATGTGGCTCCCGCTCCAGCTGTCAAGGTCACACCCACACAGCAAAATGAAGCACAAATGCAAACATACAAGGAGAAAAAGTTGCCTTTCATAAGCCCTGGAAGCCTAATATCTGCTAATTAGTTGATTTAAACATTGCTGCCAGCTGTTAATTATCTAGCGTGCCATGCGGTGGAATAATTAGCAAATAGCTGAAAACATTTCTCTAATTATGCACGTTGTTTCTGTTCAGGAAATTCGAAACAACCAGGGTCAAAAACACGGTAGATGGGACAAATATCATATTTGACAAGAAGTGAAATGGAAAAAGGAAAGGCTGCATCCCTGTGAGGCTGTAAAATAGCCAGGATCAAAGACCTGAAAGAGAAAGGGAGAGGGACAGAAGGAAAGAGGAAGAGGGAGGGAGACAGAAGAATGAAGAGACAGAGAGGCCACAGTGCAGCATTAAATCATAGATAGGGAGAGGGAGGAAAGGACAAATGGGTGTAGAGAGAAAAAAATAGAAAGAGGAAACAGCAGATACAAAGAAACAGGTGGGATGGAAAAATAGGAGAATGATGGAAAATGAAAAAAAAGAATAAAATAGGTAAAATATGTAGTGAGAAACAGGAAGGAAGAGAATAGATAACAGATAATGCGAAACACAACCCACCTGATTCGGAGCGGCTCCAGCCTCCACAAGGACCTGGCCTTGGCGCCGGCTTTACCCGTCTCATAGTTGACTATCCTGGGGGATGCCAGAGAAGCATGAGTGGGTGGTCTGTCTGTGGATGCTTTAAATGTCTAGCCGCCACTGATGCTGTCAAGGTCATTCATCCTGGCTTAGAAGAACACCACCTCTTTACTCTCATTTGTCACACTGATATTCACTGGGAGGATGTTCGACACGTAAACACACACACACACACACACACACACACTGAAGCATGGGTTGTATTTACTCTGCTGACTACAGCATCACATCCTTCAAACAGAGACATGTGCGCCCTGATAACCCACAGCTACACTGTCTATCAGTGATATGGGTGACTGGGTCCAAAGATAAAAGAAATCACTCATCACCCCCCAGTGACAGTTTGGAGTGTGTTTGATCTGCCCCAGAAAAATTGAAGACCTCTAAAAAGCTTGCTCCGTCTGTTGAATTTCAAGGACAACACGAGGAGAAAGCCAAAACTGGAAATTAATATCTTATCCCGCCCCCATATTTGCCATGCTCTGTTCTAAAAATAGACCCCGTGTGTGTATGTGTGTTTGTGCCCAGGAGGAAGACACATCTCCTGGCACCTGGCTGAGTGTGAATGGGCCTTGCCTGCTGTTTTGACCCACTTCAAGGCCAGTGTGCCATTTTTCTGCGGCCTAGCTTATCCGTGTTGGCACCAAGCAGCTATACTGCAGACAAAAATAACACAGCAGCCATTTTGGCTCCCTGGAGAGCTGAGTGCCACGCTGGTCAGGGGTATTTTTATGAAGCGAGGTGGGAGCTGAGGAACCGTAGGTAATTCACAGGTCAGTTAGCTTCTCGTGTGCTACATAACTGCTTTGCCATCATCACAGTGTGACCCCTAATGCTGCAGTGTAATCTAGTTTGTTCAACGCTTGCTGTGTTTCGCACCTCTGCTGCTCTTCACTCTGGTCTGATCCTGGGATGGCCACGACCTCGTCGTGTCCATGAAACAGCCGCATCACATGACCACCCAACAGGTAGCCTATTGGAGGAGAAAGGACAGACGATTTAGATATGGTGACTCTAGATATTTTATTTCCCATTTAGTTGCTGCTTTTGCTTCTACTGTGAATGCTTGTCATCTCAGAGATGCAATCTGGAAAGACGGACTATCTAGATCAAAAAAGTGTGCTTCACATTTAGGGAGCACTTTTGCATTCAGGGGGTTTTCTAAAGTTCTCAATAAAGAAATCCAAGCAGATCCGATTATGGCAAACTTTGGCTATTCTTACATGACAAGGAGTTTTCCATTAAAATTCTATACTTTTAGATTGGAAATAATCAGATTCTCCATGTTTCAAAAACAGTTAAATGAGATGCTTTTTATGAAACAAATGGAACAGCTACATTCATTTAACTCTATGTTGAAAGTGTTGAAGGTTTGGGGGCCTTTCCTTGACGATTAGTGGAAACTTACAGCCATCTTGAGATATATTTAGTAATTTACATTCATCTGACAGCCTACACCCGCTTTCTCTCTCTCTATAGAGGCTGTGGTTTTGTGTGTAGTCTCTACCTTCTTCTATGTTGCTACCGGAGCAGATGGGATGGACGTTCCACAAGGTTTGCATGAAGGAAGCATCCACCTGGATGTTGCCATTGGAGATGGATAAGTGCTGCAGGAAAGAAGGAAGGATTACAAACAGCATTTACTTATTTGCATACATCCATACCAGTGACAGTACTGTCAAACACTGTCAGTGGGCAAAGGTGGAAACATTTTATTATTATGAGAAACAGCAGCTTCACTAGCTGAGACGTTCAACCTGCATGGTTCTACTTTTCTGTTCTACAGAATAAAATGATTTAATACAATAAACCTGTCAGAATAAGAATATATTAAATATCTTTGTTTGTAAATAAATCTCTAGAGGATATTTTAGAGGATAATAGAAAACAAATCTATAGAAAGGGTTCTATGGGCTCTATAGAAAGATCAACACTGGATTTCTGATATATAAATGAAACTTTTCAGGCAGAGTTCAGCTAAGGTTTGAACTCTCTGTAATCACTGATCCAGAAGAAAACTCCAGTTTATCATAGAGTGCTGAGGGAACCATAAAACTGACAGACAGATGCCTTGAGAGTTTGGGGATTTATACCATCTGGGGGGCTGTAATGCTGTGCATTTGTTTGTGTGTGTGTGTGTGTGTGTGTGTGTGTGTGTGTGTGTGTGTTTTCGTATGAATGTATTTTCCAGTTTCTGAGTGGCAGCTGTGTCCTGATCATCCTCCCTCTCCAGAGTCCTTCTGCAGCCCTTAGGTGCTGTCCCCACATGCCACTGTGTGGGCGAAAGCGGGGACAGACTACCAGATTGACATTGGTGACTGTAAGGTGATAGTGGTCATCTGGCCGTGCCCCTGCCGCCATGGGGGGGTAAACACCGCCTGGCTGCTGTCATCAACTTCATGGATCACAGGGGACATGTTTCCCAGGGTTAACATAGCACACTGCTATGATGCTAAGCTTAGAGGGCAGGGAGGTCTAACAGTAAAAGAAGCGTATTGCTGAAAAGGTCAGTTCAGAAGTGCAATAGGAACATAATCATTATTAATGGCGGTGGGATGTGGGGATGTGACGAGGATGATAACAGAGAGAGGCTCATTTGAAGTGGCACTGGCAGCAATCTTAATCCACCAAAGCAGACATTTCCAGTGCAGATCAAATTGTGCTTAATGTAATTGTTAGCAGACTTGCAGTCATCCAGAAGGAAAAAGTTGTTGCTTTTAACATTAAGCCTCCTGCAGGAGAGAGGTCATGGGGAGAGTGCAGTATGTGATAACCGGATTGGGATAATCTGAAATTTTGTCACATCAGGGGAAGCAGAGTTGATGTTCTCTACATCATGCACACACAGACACACATATATATATATACACACACACTAGCTACAGCTTCAAGGATCAAATGGCTAACAATAAACTTACAAGGTACCGCTCTGAGGACAAGCTGACAAGGATGAGGTCATCACCAATCCGCACTTTCTCTCCTTCGGATCTCTGTTTGGAGGCAGGGTGGATCGTCCACCAACAGGCCTCACCTACAGCAATACACACACATGCACATATACTGTATATGCTGTCTCCATATTTTAATTTAAACAAACTGATATAGTTAACAGTTTTGAGAGCACCACATTGCCACTGCCCAAATGTCATCTGTAATTACTAATAATGCAATAAGGCGAGAGTAGGCAGAAATGAGAACTTGGACACATGTGGATGCACCGTGGCGATAATCTTTCTGCTCATCTGCTGCGTGGTATGAAAGAAATAATAATGCAAATGAGAAGTGGGTCCAGGTATCAGGATACCACAAGACTATCAAATGTGCAGCAGAGATGTAATCAGCACTGACAGAATAACCACAATGTATGTCTGCAGTGCTCAACAGGGAATATCAACTCAGATGCTGAAATAAAAACACACGCTCATGAACAAATAAAGTGCAGAGAGAGAGCGATAAAGACAGGGGGCTTGAAGACAGCAGAGAGAGAGATAGACGGAGTGAAAGAACCACAGACAGAGGAACAAAAACAGAGGCAGACAAAGGGAGACAGAGCCAGCGAGAATGAAAGAGGTGGATGAACGCAAACTGTGCCAAAGGTTTCCTTTTACCTGTTGAATCCTCCTGCAGGCCGACATCAAAGGACAGCTTATCAGTCTGTGACCTTGATGTCTTCAAACAGGCCAGGTACTGTGGTCAACAGACACAGGACAGTCTCACACACACTCCTCTGCTGAAGACCTTTCTCACATGCTGCTGTTCATGTGACTCTTGTATGCTTGCTAATGATGTTTAAATCCTGCTACTGTGGTAATCCGGTTTGAATTGTTATTTTTAGTAATGGTGACATTGATGCTGATCGTGTGCGATCTCTTACCATAGAGCTGAAGGAATGGCGAAGGAGGATGGCGTGTCCGTACAGAAGAGTCTTGTGTCCGCCGCTCTGCGCTGCCTGCAGATAATTCAAATTCAAAAACACACACATACACACAAATGCACAGTTACATGTCAGCTCAAGCTCCTGACAGAACAGCCCCAGTGGTCTCCCTCCAACTGCTTCAATCTACACCCGACCTCTGGCACTGAATGTTGACCTCAGCGAGGACCTTCTCGCCAACAATGATGACCTCAAGCTTGGGGCACACATCTCCTGGGGAGGGTTTGCCACCCCTTCTCGCCAATGAAGACATGCAATCTGACTTGCCACAGGAGATGGTGTTTCTGGCTCCTGTATCCATGAGCGAACAGGATACGGGGTCATCTTTCCAGCACTCCGACTACAGGAATGTGGGAAGGATGCACAACTACTGTCAGTCTCCGATGCAATGTTAACATTAGCAGGGAATGACTCCACCGCTTATGGGGTTGGGTTAAGATGCAGGAGGGGAACAAAATGAGATCTCTACTGGTAGAGATGCACGGGGGATAAAGAAGAGTTTCTGTTGGTTTTCTTCGGCAAAGCAACTCCCATGTTACTCACCTTCCTTATGAGCCTCTAGGAAGCATTAAGGTAAGAAAGAGTGTCATTATTAAGAAATTTATTATTTTTCTCCTGAGCCTTTTTGCCTGCCTCTGCCTTATTTTAATCTTTGGTACAAATTATCAAGGTCCAGGGGGCACATTCTTTGACGAGGATTAAGAAATACAAGTTGACTCCCATTCTTTGGCATTTTACAAAGCATTGCCACTGGCACAAGATCAGTGCAACAGCCAAGTTTAACCATAAAAATGTCACATTTAAGTGAAACTACAACCACTGCAGGACACTAATGACACATAGTTGAGACTTGAAATCTACCAAAGCTAAGTAGATTTTTTTTAAAGTAGAGTCTTTTTTTATCTGAGAGATACATGAATCATGGCAGTGTTTCGTGAAAACACTCTACCATGCAGAGCCTCTCTTTGGCTCTGTTTCATTATCTCCTTTTTCTTTTTCTCCCTCTATCCCCCTGGATAGGCTACTGGGAAAATAGCCGGCCTGTGATCTGATGCAGTTGTGTCGTGCAGACTGCAGCACTGGCTTCCAGGCATCTTCTGTGCTTCTGGTTACTGCTATATGCTGGCTGAGGTACTGAGCTTAATGCGGCGAGGCACATCCAGCTGCAATCACCACAACCAATAAACCCAAGTCTTCCGCTCACTTCCTTATCCCACGGCTGGGCACCGTGTTATACAGATAGAGTGCAGTGAGGGAAATTGTGGCTCATATCAGTGAGAAAAAAATCTCCTGCATGTGGAGACACATTGCAGCAAAAATTCAATACACCTTGAGCAACTGAAATGAGTAAAACTATATTACCCTCGGGTCATTGAACCATAAAGGAAGAGGTTATTGGATCAAAGAGGTTTAAGAGAAGAAACAAGCTATGTACTTTATCTCCAGTCCAGCTGTTGACCACAAGTGACATCGTCATATCAATTTAAAGGCGTGACATTTAGCAGGACGCAGCCTCCTGGTGTGTGAGCCCTGCAGCAGATTACGTGTGTGTGTGTGTGTGTGTGTGTGTGTGTGTGTACGTGGCCGCAGTGTTGTGGTTTCTCTCAATAAAGGTGGGGTGGGAACAGCCACAAGCTAACACCAAGCTAAAAGAAAAAGAGGTTCAGTGATAGCAGAGGAAAAGAAACACAAGCCAGATGTTGTCGGAGCAGCTCTGTTTCTTTGACTGACCGATCTCATCATTTGCACTTTTGACCAGCGACCCCCAAATCAAACAGGTCAGCGCATTTTGGATGAGCAAAGGCAAATTCACACAGAGTGATCGCTGGCGGATACTGAGCTAAATGGGGGTTGGCATTTACACTAGCTGCAAGTGTGTTGTCTTTGCAGGTCCTCTTCAGTCCCCTTTGTGTCTCAGTGCCTTCCGGCTAAAACTGCCCGCACTACCGATTTGCTCCAGCCACCATCTATTGATAAGCCCATCTGTTCAAAGACATATTGATTTCAGAGCCTCAGCCGAGACATATTCAACCTCCATTTCCCCTTTAATGGTGCTTCCTCCAGTGGCATTTCAGTGCAGGCGATGAATGATGAATAGGAAGACAATATCGAAAACAGATAAATGTGAGTAGAGAGAAAACACTGAAGTAACGCAGTGAAAATGGCCAATCCAAGCCATTTTAAAGTCTCTGGGGCACAAAAGGTGTGAAAGGTTAAGGATGAGATTTTTTGAGATGAATAAATCTTCCAACTAGTCTTATAAAAAGTATGAAACCCAACAATATTAAAGTCCAACTGAAATCACATTTAGTCATCTCTTTTTGCAGTCAAAAATATTTTTCATTTATTGTCAATAGTTTTTTATTATGAAAAGGAAAGAAAAAAGGTCTTTGGGGATCAGAAATGATTTTCTCTCAGCCCCTGGAGGGTGTGTCTGTGTTTGATTGACAGCAGCTGGCAGGCTGAGCCCCAGCCGGGGAACGGGACACAAAACAAACAAACTTGCGCTGTAGCTAACAAGCCATGAGCAGACAGTGTGTTGTTAGCAGTGGTATTGAAGAGTAAAGACCACACCAACATGTAAATGGACCAGCTAATTAGCTATCTAGCCTGCAAACTGATGTTAGCAGTGCGCTTTTCCTCGGTGAACGTTTGTTTGGTGGCTCATTCAACAAGCTAAAGTGCAGGACAAGACGTGTCTTCATGTTGGTAAGTTAGATAAGAAGGAGACTTTAGCAGGAAAGCTAACAGTATTCCGACAAATTAATGCAAAACTAGTGGGGGCCATCATGAAACCAAAAAATATAAAATATAAATTTGTTTATCATCTTTCACGGACGCCACTCTGTTGCCCTTTAGGTTTCAGATTTTTCTTGAAGGACAACATAGGACATGTGATTTACAGAGCAGACACGTATACTGCATCAGACAAAAAAAAAATGCAATTTAATTTCAGTTGGACATTAAGTGTTATGTTAAGGCCTTAAAAAGGTGCTGATGCAAGAGGGATGAGGCTGGACCAGCAGCTAAATATGTCCATTTGAGCTTTAATTTAGCGTTTAATATTTTGAGCACCCTTTTTCTCTGCTGCGGCTCATAATTCCCTGCCAGCTAGCTCTTACTCTCCCCGCAGCAGCAGTGGAACCAATGATTTTGACTTCCGTCCTTCTGCTGCACAGACAGTCCACTGTGGCCACAAAGCTCTAGCCCTGAAACATCCATTTATCTCAGAAGTCAATTCAATGAATATGAGCCTTAACAACTGAGGAATTATGGAAATTCGCACCATCATTAGCCATGTGGCATTAAAAGTTGAACTGGCTAAAGCTGACTCAAAGTCAGCTGAGAGCTTTTTTAACAAAATCAGTTCACTCATAATCATTTTCTGTCTTGTTGCAGAAATCTTGGTTTCAGCTGCATCATCTCATAGCATACAGCCAAGAATGAGTGAGTAGTAGAAGATACTGTGACAAATGAGAGATTATACTGCGTGGTGGGGTTTGCACAAAACAAATGATACTGCAATGAACATCCATCTGAATGCCCCGAGGACAAGACTCATGTTAATCTGACGCTAATCCAGCATTGGTGCCGCTCTAGTTCTCCAGCAGTGGAAACTGAGTTGTGTGAGAGCTGATGGTTGCGGCGAACCTTATTTGGGAAGTCTATACAAAACTCTATTTGTCTCTGTCAGCTAGGTAGGAGCTCAGACACAATCTTCTCACCCAGTGTAAACAAAAAATCCATACGATCATCAGTTATTTCAAAGCATGGGCTCTGGTGTTTGCATACACCGCCATTTCTAACATTTTCTAATGTAAAGACAAATGTTCAGTGGTGACATGTTATAATGGACAAGCCATACCATAGGACACCAATAGGGGGAGAATAAGAGAACAAATTGTGTATTGTTACTAATCTACTACATCATGCATTAGGGATGAGAGGGGAATGGTATGAGTGGTGAACATACCCATCGATCCGGGCCGCGTGTCTATCATGCGGAAGATGGAGATTATACACAGAAAATAGAAGATAAAGATGGGAGAATTACACATCTGTCACACACACTTGCAAGAAGACAACTAAAACAACATCAAGAGCAGAGATTACAGTGATGAATGAGTGTTGATTACAAATTCAGCCACGTTGTATTGATTACATGTGCACATTCCCTCCACCAGACACTCCTCTTTACTTTTATTATATTGGAGGTTCTTGAAAAAAGCCAAATAGACTGCCAGCAGCTCTCTTTGCTTGTAGGATGCTTATTTTACAAAGGAAAATGTGTAGCTAAATGATGCTGTTTTCCTTCAAGGCTTGGTGTTAATCAAATGGGCAAAAGTGCACGTGGCACTTGAGGAAAAGCTGCAGTAATGCCAGGACATCCTCATTAATATTCATGGGGCCCGGACCTCTCTGCAGTCGGGGTCCCAGGCTACTGTAATGGGCCTATTTTGCCCATTAATCTCTTTATAGTGACTGACAAAGTTAAGAGTATTCAACTTAGCTGTGTTCATTACAATAAACTGTTTTGCAACTTCTAAACAAAGCGGGACATACAGTACATGACTCATGAGGGATGGCTTATGAAGAGTTGAAGTATGGATTGTCAGAGTGTTTCCTATCCGTGTGTGTGTGTGTGTGTGTGTGTGTGTGTGTGTGTGTTAGCATGTGTGTGTTTACCATCACTCACCCCTTCACTGTTCTGTCCGCTCTTAGCCAGCATTTCCTGTAGGGCCCGCACTGACAGAGACTGTTCCAGCACAAAGGTGCAGATGCACAGGTCTGGAGGAACATACTGCAACAACAGAGAAGTGGGTTAAAAATTAAGACAAAGTTGTCTCAAAGGAGTCAGTGTTCACACTTGTGTTCTCACATATGTTCTCATTGTTTTACAGCCTATAAAAATGCAACCGTCTTCTCAGGCTAAATCAAAAGTTGAGGCTACAGAAGACAAGAGTACTTCAGAAAACATGGAGCTCATTCCAAATGTACTTTTCTACACCATCTTCACCCTCTCTAACCATTAAGATGAAAGAAAAAGGCATTAACATCCAAGGAGTGTGCACTTTATCCACCTCTGGGTAATGAAATCTTTGAAACTGTTATCTCATGCTGCCCTATGAGGCCACTGTAGCTTTAAACCTGCATTAACTGATTTTGTGGCTTTCTGGGGGGGCAGCAGAAACAAGCTGCAAACCCAACACTGACATATTATCACCTTTTAAGTTGATATTGCAAAATTGTTGGGGTTGGGTTTATCAGAGCTGAAAACAGCTGCCTGTTACATCTGGAAACAATGCTGATGAGAATGGTAAGACTGAACCAAAACAGTGAAGTTGCATGCCAGAAAACCAAAACAATGAGCTAAAAGATGCTAAAATGCTCCTTAGGGCTGAGGGAAACTACAAAGTTGGTGATAGTTCTCTGTGGGTTCATCACTACAAGTGACCCCTTTAATATTACACATAATCACTTGATCCATTGCTAATTTAAAAATATTGATTATAGCCATTTCAAATGAATGTCACTGCTATAGCTGTTAAAGTGGATTCACAATCTACCATGTAGCATTACATACAATATGTAATGCTAATGTAATGTTACTTTCCTCTTCGTCATCTCTTCTTTAAGGTATGGTGAATGACTGACTAGACTCCTTCCATAACCACAGCACCATGAAATGATTACAGCCACATGTCCTGACTCCCATTAAAACTGATGATTTGATTTAGCATGTAAAGAACTTTTTGCTAAATAAGCAAAACATCCACATATAGCCAGAAAAATGAGATCTGCTCCCTGAATCTACAGGGATATTCTGATTAGATGCCCACTCAGAAAATCTGTGCTGACTGCTGCATTTTTACCGCACTTGAACCAAGTTCGTTATAATCAAGTGGGCGATATTCATTAAAAGGTACTTTAAAAACAGATTAAGTGCTCTCAGGTCAGTCTGCGCTCAGATAAGCCAGGTCTTGGACAGAGCGCTATTAGAAGAACGAAGAAGATGCCAAATCCAGGGCAGCACTGGAAGGGACAGGAGAGGATAGGGGCAATTCACTGACAGAATGAGGGAAGCAGGGATGGAGATATCGTGGGGGATGGCTACAAGATAAATGATACCAACCTAAACACCCTCCCTGGCCTCCTTACTGAGTATCTCAACTCCTTCCAAACTGGTTCACTCACACAGGTAAATCCAACCTCATTTGCAAACTTCACATCACCCAGTTTCAGGTCAAGATCACCAAGACTAAACTGCTGTCTGTGCACAGCCACAGCAATCTGATCATTACAATCTAAGTCATGTTGAAGTATAGATGCGCCAGGCGGGACTGTGGATGTGCCTCAGTGAAAACAAATACAGATGACTTGATTAATTGCAACAAGTCAGTGTGCTGGAATCCAACAATAGTGTTTCCAGATAGGCTCATTGGCCGCCTGCAGACTACAGACACACTCCACAATCGCTTAATTTAGACATCAACTTGGTTTGTTTAGTTTTGAGAGATGGTATGATTTTATTTTCACCCTAAATTTCTCATTTATGTTACTGTTGTCGAGACATGCAGAGAAACATCGACACTCCCATGAATGCAGGAATAATTTGACATTTTGGGGAAATACACCTATTTGCTTTCTTTCCAAGTTTGATGAGAATATACTCAATCCCACTTTCATATCTGTTACCTTAAAGCGGCTACAGTCAATATTTTTATATTAACAATGGATCACATAACTACTTGTATGTGATAGGTATTGCTCTAAGTGATGAACCCACAGAAAGCTATCACCTGACTCTGCAGTTTCCCTCAGCTCTACGGAGCTTTACAAGCAAGTTTTGTTTTGATTTTCTGGCCGGCAACTTTACTGCTTTAGTTCAGTCTCACCGCTCTCATACCATTGTTTTTGGCTTAAACAGGCAGCTGTTTCAGCAAAAAAAGCTCTAAAAGCTGTACTGTGCCTGCACAGCAGACAGACACAGTTACAAACGAGCATTTAGCAGCTAAAAAGCCTGATATTTCTCTCATTGAGTTAGTGGACACCAAAACAGAGCTAAGAGGAGAATGAATATTGGACTTACATATTCCACATTGGACTATATGACTCCAAATGAAAGCACCTCTCTTTATTTGCTTGGTGTATAAATAGCAAAAATGTTAGCAAATAAGGTGGTAATATGTCAGTGTATTGTTCACAGCTTGTTTCCGCAGCCACTATGTAAATAAAAAAAATGTTTTGCAGGTTTAAATATAAAGCAACAGCCAGGAGACAGTTAGTTTAGCTTAGCATAAAGACTGGAAGCAGGGGAAACAGCTAGCCAGCTGGCTCTGTCAAAAAACCTCACAGGCCCAGCCAAGAAGTAGTCTCCTAAATTCTGATAAAGCTGAGATGCTGGTCATTGGCCCTGCTCGACACAGACAAGAGTTTGATCAAGTAACAGTAACTCTCGACAACTGTGTGATTCATGTTCAACACCAATTTTAGCTTCGCTTCATCATGTCTGATCGGACTTTAAGGTGCTTCTGATGAATTATAACCTTCTAACCTTCTTATGTCGCATCCCGTGCTCTCCGCTCTCAGAATACTGGGCTCCTATGTGTCCCCCAAGAAGAAATCAGCTGGCTGCAGGGCCTTTTCCTATCGTGCCCCTTTTCTCTGGAATAATCTTTCTGCTGACATCAGACAGTCTGACTCTGTTGAGGCCTTTAAATCTAAGCTAAAAACACATATTTTTGCTTTAACTTTAAAGTAGTACTTATCCTTCCACACTTCAGGCCTCGTACCTGTTACCACTTTACTTCCAGTGGGTCGGTCTCAGTCTCAAGGGATCTATTAACATCAGTACTTATAGTCCATGTTCATCCTGCCGACAAGAATTTAACTAACAGACTAACAAACTTTTTGATATCGTCTGCACTTCTCTAACCCTCTGCTGTTTTTGCTTCTGTGCCCTAAAGCTGCCAAGCTGTGCATACCCCCCCTCTCCCTCTCTCTCCCTAGCCTTCTCCTCCTTCTCCTCTCTTGCACTCAGGCTTCTCTGTGCTGGACCATCGGCCATCCTGGGACCTCTCTCTCCCTCCTGGCTGTCCGTGCCTCATCCAGTCGTTGATCTGGATCTTCGTCCCCCAGGAAATTCAGCCTCTCCCCTTCTCTCCCATGTTATCACGTCTCTCTCTCCCCCTGTTAGTTTCTCCGCTCTATGGTGGAGAGGAGATGGTGTGGCTCAGATCCTACTTAGTGGGTGACACCTGAAGCTGCTCAGTTGTCCTCCTGGGTCCATCCTCTTCACTTATGTTTTACAATCTACATTTTGTCATCACAGGTGTATATACTATGATATTCTGTACACATGACATTTATTGCATGCCTGTCCGTCCTGGGAGAGGGATCCCTCCTCTGTTGCTCTTCCTGAGTTGTCTTCCAATTTTTCCCTGTTAAAGGGTTTTTTGGGGAGTTTTTCCTCATTTGAATCGAGGGTCTAAGGACAGAGGGTGCTGTACGCTGTACAGATTGTAAAGCCCCTTGGGGCAAATTGTGATTTGTGATAATGGACTATATAAATAAAACTGACTTGACTTGACATAACCCCTCTTAAAACCACAACTTGTATATTTCCCTTTTTTACACAAACAAAACAGCTTTAGAGGTGCTTTTAGGCAGCTTTTAACCTTCAGACAGAGCCAGGCTAGCTGTTTCCCCGTTTCCACTCCTTATGCTAAGCTAAGTTAACTGTGTCCTTCATATTCAGCTTCATATTTAATGGACAGATTTGAGAATGATATCGATCTTCTCATCTCACTCTCAACAAGAAAGTGAATATATTTCCCAAAATGTCAAACTCTTGCACATCCTCCTCCCTCAATCTGTATGCAATATAACACATTTTCAGCATGCTGTTTGGGTCAGGGATGCCACTGCATCAGCTAGCCTTGTCTCTAGCAGTAGATCACTGTAGAGAAATCACAATAAAGGGTCTGGTGGGAAGCAATCCAGCCCCGCCCTCATCTCTCTGGGTGACTAACAGCTGACCTTTGCTCCCTCCAGGCGCAGGACTGGAACAGGTGGGGAGGGGACTGTCTTGAGAGAGCAAGGCAGTGAAATGAAGGTCTAGAAGAGCCAGAGGGGATGATGAGTGTCCAGCCTGTCAGGATGTCCTCTCACAAGGCGGAGCAGGGAGACAGCTTTACAGCAGCTTGGCCATGCCCTGAAGTTTGGTTTATGACCAATAGTGTAATGAGAGAAAGAGCATAGCTAGATGGTGGGCAAGGATAGGTCACGTCTTTATTTCCGTCTCCAGAGAGAGGGTCAAAAAGGGTTCAAGCTGATTGCCCTGAGGAGGTGACCTCGTACTCTGCCATTCCTTTTCAGCTTAGTTGGAGGAGCTGCTAAAACTGTTAATTGGAGGGGTAAAGAAAGGAACTAAAACAAACAGTTTTGCAAATTTCAATTGGCCACTGCTAGTGTGTTGATTCACATACTGTACACACAACATCACCGACATTATGGTATGTTGGCATCAACCCTCCAGTTGTCATAATATTGAGTCGCTGACAGGCGAGAGCTGCTGGTCGTATATCACAATCAACCAGCTTCTCACAGGCTGATTGATGTCGCCATTTAAACTGTGCACACTTTAAATCAACCTCATCCTGTCGTCCCGGTTCTGTGCCCCATTACTAGACTAGTTCACCAAGGAAAAGAGGCATCCTATTCAGTCGTCCAGGCCCACTTCTAAATTGCCATCTTGGGTTTTTTCACCTCTCCGTCGCTGATCCCCAAGGTGGGGTGATGCCTTTTCATAAAAAACGGCAGGCAATGAAGACAAAGTGCCAGATAGGGAGAACATCCATCACACCTGTCAGGTATAATTACCATCCAATATGGGGTGAAAGTCTCGCCTCCCTCTGTGCACAATAACCCCCCCCCCCAACATACACACACATACTCTTTGTGAGAGCTGCTCGATGGCAGGAGGGGGTTGTTGAAAGGAGAGAAGATACTAAATGCCAGGAGTACGTGGACCTTTCATTCGTTCGTCCTCTTTCAGCCTCCTCATGTTGTCCCTCTTTCCCTGAAAAGCATCTCTGTGTCTCTCACACATTTACACATTGCATATGCTTGGTGTCCTAGCCTGAGCGAAATTAATCTCACACAATACTAATGGATTATGATTAAAAGACAATCAATGCAGAAAAAGCCCATTAGGCCTGCTGTCAACAGGCTTTGCTATAGAAAAACATTAATGTCAGATAAGCAGCAGAGCAACAGGGGCCAGTGAAAGGTGAGAGTCTCTTGGGAGTGTTATGATTCCCTCTAACAGCCAATCACCATTCAGATAATTCTGCCTAATAGCTTGATCACTTGTTGAGTATGGTTATTGAAGGAAAAGGTTTAGGATGTGCTTCATAATTTTCATAATTTGTTACACAAACATGCAATAAGGTGGCAACCTGCTAATAACAAAGGCAAACAACTAAATAAACGCAACTGTCGTAATTAAAACTTTGTACTTTGCACAAACCAGTGAATGCGTCAGCAGCTACAACCGTGCTGTTCAGCTGCAATAAAGCTGTAGGCAATTAAAGCCAACGACGCCGCTGTTTATGAAACAATCCATCAAGCACGTCCAGGGTTCAGGGAATTACCATCTGACGGCGGGCCCACAGAGATGCGACGTCGTGTCTGAACCCTTGGAAGAAAAGCTCATCAAGGAGGCTGCGGTGGATGCGAGCTGTTGTTCCGGCTTTGATGGTGTGCTGAGCTGCCTTTCTGTGCGTCTCCGCTTGGCTTGACTGAAATATTTGCTGGACAAACTAAATGGATGTCTGGTTTCCATGGAGCTCTGGATGAAAGCAACCTTTCATTCGGTTCACTTTTCTGCAAACAGCTTCATGTGACATTTGTTGATTTACTTATTTATGAACGTATTTATTACTGTCTGCATGTGCGTGTGTGTGTGAACATATAGTTGATTATATAACTCCCATCAAATGAAGTAGATCACTTTGATCAAGGAGCTGAGCAGAGACATCCCACGTCAACAACATGCATCTCTGTGTTCTGATGAATGTTTCTTCAGATCAGAGGGATCAGTGGAGCCAGTGTGCCTACCTTTGCCTCAGACGTGGGCTCCAGGTAACACAGCCGATTGCCCAGCCCCTCAGCAGCCAGGCAGAACTTGCGATTCTCCTTCTGGATGCAGGCCACGCACTGGAGCACCACTTCATCATCCTGTCGAGACAAAACGGACTTAAGTCTGTGTGTCTGTGCATGCGAGTGTAGACGCTGTGACTGTGTGCGTCATGTCATAAAAGAGCCCCAATTCACCCATACACATGCCCGTTGTATAATTTGCTGCATAATTTGTACATTTTTAAATCTAGAAATCTGGACAACATTTTAAAACAAGCAGTGCATTTTGAGTAGTTTGACAGGTGCCTTTTCTGAATTGCCCTTGAGCAAGACACTTGGGAATTTCTACAGTTGATCCAGATGTCTCATAATCTCTCATGAGATTTTTATATGAGGATCAACCACCAAGTAGCATACCATAAAAGCATCAAACTAAACAGTCAAGTACACCACAAAGTGTTTATTCTAATAACATATATCTCCCCTCCTTCACAAGTTATCCTTTTTTCTGTGCCTCTGTCCCGCTAATTGAGGGGGTTTTCCCCTCTAAACGTGCTTAAATGTGATGATCAAACAGGAACCATCCATGGCTGATCCCTCTGAGTCGACCCAATCTCCTTTAGGCTGTTTAATCAGCTTATGGTATGGTACAAATGAGGCAATTGATTGGATCGTTACACATTTAAAAAGACAAGAATGGTCTGAGTAAATTAATGCATTTATGTATGTTAAAGAGAGGCACCGCATGGCTTTGATGCTGCATTAGTAATTATGTATGAAATTATGTGTGCATATATTTGGCATGTATGCCTATATTTGTATTTATCTAAGAAATGTCTTGTTGGACTTAGATCCAGGTTCTTTGAAAAAGAAATGCGAGCACAGTAAACCTAAATACAGTGTCACAAAAATCAAAATACAACCCTCAGAGAGTGGAAATCAATATTTTCTATTAATTATTTATTATTAACAGCCATTGGCATAGGGATAATGAAGGAAAAAGTAACTATTTTATCAATGATTAAAATTATCCATTGCTTTTCAACACTGTGTTTATGTTTAAGAGAGGCATAAATAGGAGCCATAAATAAATAAACAATTTAAATCTTTAATGCAGATGAGCCATGTGGGTATTAAGCCTGCTTTCTGTCTCTGTGAAGGTATGAAGGTCAGCAAAGGCAGGTGTAGTAAAGAGCAATTCCGCCAATATGCATTCTTTTGGGAGAACAACAGCTGAAAACAAACATCTGATGCTGCCGTTGTGTAAATGGGTTGATTGTGTTTATAGCGTTGGCCCCGTAAACGCTGAATTGGACATAGTTACTCTTCGCGATAGCAGGGCGAGCGGAAATCTGCTGATATGGGCTGCTACGGGACGGGGAGGAGGGGGGGAGCTCCTGCACAATGGTCAGCTGCATTATTTAATGTAAGGGGGATTGTGCTGAGAGCAGAGTGCAGCAGTAGTAGTAGTAACAGTAAACACTCCATTACAGTGCAGCATGACGCACGAGAGAGAGAGAGAGAATAAAGATGTGAAGCATCCGCGTGTCTATGACTGCATGTGTGTGTAAAGCTTATTTTAAAAAACATTTGTGTGTTTAGCAGCGCTGCATGAAAATCAATATGACAAGCCTCAGGGCCCTCAAAACACACGCATGACACATTTTTTTTTTCCAGTTGATGCTCACGTGTGCCTCAGATGTGGTTCAGGGAGAGATTCTAATGCCAAGCTGCACTGTGAGCCTTTGACTATGAAGAAAACGGATTTTGTGCAGGAGTGTCCTTTATGATAACACCACAATTATTTGCAATGCGATAAAAGGTCTGTCATATGATATTAATAACTAGTGATTAGTAACATGTCGACGTATTTACATCATGACTGCCTACAGCCGCAACAAGCATGGCTGAAAGATAAGGTGATGTTAGTGCAGGTCTTGTTTTAAAGTCTGTTTCCGCTTTGAATAGTGTTTCCTGTAGCGTTGCCCGATACTGTTGGGGTTAGAGCTTAGATTAGGTTGTGGTTAGGCATTGCAGGGATGACTGGTTGGGGTTATGCCACGTTCATGTCATATTGGAGTTATCGTAATTACGAGTTTCCAACTAAATAAGCGTCCACGTCAACTTCCACGCCGTAATTACGACTGTGAGTGAACGTGGAAATTTGTTTTGTTAACTACATTGGCACACTCTAGCATAGCTGAATCATTGGCAAGTTGTTTAAATAATAAAGTAAGTTAATAATAATTTCAGTATTTAATTATATCTTCAAGAATATAGTTATCAAAAAATAGCCTGCAATATCATAATTATTTATCCATTTTTAGGCAATATTGGTACTGCATTGGTAAATACAGTCCATCATTATAATATACAGTATGGGATACGTGTGTACAGTAGGCAGCAGATATAATTGAGATAATACTGACTGCTGGGATTGATTGTGTCAGTCATGGGACTGTTATGGGAAAGAGTTTGGATAATGCTAACAGTCTTGGATCAATATGAAAATGTTATTCAACTCCGATGCAGATTGAAATGAATAGCCCTCTGTGGTAAATCAACACTTGGCTGGGTTGGAACATGCAATCAGTCTCCCTGTTGAGGGAACGAGCGTAGGGTTGATTTGGGCCATATAAGGACCGTATCGACCCACGCATCGCATTCCTGCCTGTCTGAGTGCCAAGATGCACACACAGCCTCTGTCTAGCCCACGACTGGCCCTTTTCCCCCATCTCACCCCTGCACTGAGGTACAAATAAGCATCTGACGTTGTCTCTCTCTCTCTCTCTCTGTCTCTTCCTCCCTCCGTCACCAGCCCCTCTTACTCACTCATCCCCTATCGCACCTGACTGCTACAGAGGAGGAGGGGGTGCTCTCTGCTATCAATCATTCATAGAGCAAAGCACTAAGTGATGTCAGCCAGACTGGAAGGAAAGAAAATGCTCTCCTCAATTTGGGATGGGTCAGTTTACAAGATCTGAAGAAAACATCAGACTTCAGGGGATTCTGCTACTTTTGGCTGACTGCATGCAAAGATCTCTATAGCAACAATAAGAAAGGTCAAGCAAAATCAGAGTGCTGTATAGAGAGCCTAACAGAAACTGGAACTTTGGTGTTCTGTCAGAAGTAAGAAAATCTAATTCAAATCATCACATTGACTTTTGTGATAATGAAAATGACTAAAAATACAGCCCTTCAACATCACCTGGCTCAACAGTATGTCATGTGGTTCCTTTTTTTCCTGTCTAGGCAGGGATGGTAACTTTAAATTAACCTAATTTATTTAATGTTTTCCGTTTTTTCCCAACAAACACCATTTCCCACAAGCTTAAGACTGTCACGGGTTAAACATCTCCAGCTTGGCAGACTGAGGCCATTTGAGTGTCGAGCTATAAGAATGAAAAGAAAGGGGCAAATGGCATACACCTTTTTAAAACAACAAATGACCGCTAAAGTAAAAAGTTGGAGAGATGAAATTAGAAGAGAGCGCTAATCATTGTGTAACTTTGTTAAAATCACGACGGATTCAAATTAATTATGCGTGGTGTGGTAGATACATTTCACATTTTCAGGAAGATTGCTAAAACAAGACTAAGAGCTACCGCCATGCTAGCGGCTCTGTGAGGTTGTATTTAGGCGCAGCCGTGCTATGAGCTAACGTTACCATGCTAACATGCATAACATAAAATCACAATGCTAACATCCTGATGTTTAGCATGTATAATGTTTACTTTGTACACCATCTTAGTATAGTGTGTTAGCATGCTAACATTTGCTAATTAGCACTAAACACAAAGTACAGCTGAGGCTGAAGGGAATGTCATTAGTTTTGCAGGTATTTGGTATGGTTGCTAAACCATATGGACAAACTGAAATTTTGACATTAAAATGGCACAAGAGAAAATTCAGAGGATCAAGTGATTACAGTTCATCCTTTTGGGGACATGAATGTGTGTACCACATTTCATGGCAATCTATGCTATAGTTGTTGAGACATTTCACTCTAAACCAAAAATGTTATCCTGCCTGTGGCGCTGATAAAAAGTCAGGGGATCACAAAAGTCATTAGAATTCATCCTATAGACATCCAGTAGTTTCAGACTGGATAAAAAACCCTCAGTGAGATTGCATTGAAGTACAGAAGCTAGTGGAACAACAGCTAGTCCAACTGTGACGTTAGGGCTTCAGCTCTCTATACTTGAAAGAAAACAATAATTCATTCAATTGTCCTTAGGAAATGGGAGAAATGAGTTGAGCCTCCAAGGGCACCTTGAGATTGAATTTCACTCTACCATAATACTTCCTCTCTCATACTCTCTCACTCGTATTCCTTTGTCCTGTGCAAATCCATGCATTTATCATCTCCACTGTGTGTATGTGTGTGTGTGTGTAGCATAAAACTCCTATGAGACTTGCGTGAGTAACGCTGAAGCATATCAATGAGCGGGCCATGATGACAACTCAGCTTATTTTCTTGGTTTCAACCAATCACGCTCTCCTGATGCACAGGGGAATAATGACATTGGTGGAGAGTTTTGCATAGCGACAGGTAGGCATATCGAAGGGCTCCTCAACAAGGCTGCAGTAAGCCAATCACTGGTTTGAACTGTATATGAATCCAGGCCGAGATGAAAGGCACTTTCTCCTGTAAAACACCAAAGTCCTGAGAGTGTAAACCTGCCAGCGCTGCCCTGCAGGCCTGACCTTGTAGTGTTGCTGGCATGGACTGCACTTATTCACTGACAATATGGCTTCTAAATAAATTATCATTATTGATGATAGTAAGAAGTGATTACAGAGCTTAGAGGCAAGTAATGGGTTGTTATGGCTCGTGAAAAAATAATCCTGGCATTAGGGCCCTTACAAGTGTGCAATTATTTAAAGAGTGTCTCTTTTTCTCTACTCTTGTCTCCTCTTCTTTTTCGTCCCAGCTCAGATTCTTGTGCACACTTCTGCATAGAGTTTTTTATTCCAGCCCTCCAGACGACAAAGATGAGAAGTCCAGGGTGTGTGGTGTAACTTGATGTTATTTTGGTGAATGATTCCTCTTACTGGAATAAACTAAGACACAACCTGAACCAAGACGCTCTGAGGAGGAGTCTGGAGTATCCAAGCCTTTGGTTTGGAGTGATGTCTACAGCATTTCAGCAGGTAGTGCAGTGCAGTGCATGCCATCAGCTCACTCATAGAAAGAGACTCTTACCACCTTATCATGCACTGTGCAGGGCTGCAGTGCTTTGGCAATGTATTCTCAAGTACATCCTGGAGGCGCTACAATAACTACTGTAAAGCTGGAGTCACAAAATATCTTACAGACACAAAAAAGCTGGAGCAAGAGAGGAAAAGAGCAAAGTACTTCCCTGCAGGAAAACAGAATGTTTCCTGTTTTTGAGCACCATGACTCTGGGTGTGATGGCACCTGAAATACTCCATTATTTCATTAGTTGCTCCAATGCCTCCCACAAGGCTTGTATTACCCCTGCTTGCACCATGTTACACCCAGCACTCTACACTCATGACATTACCATCACCCTTCTTCTTTCATGTGAGATACTCTACCTCAAGTTTAAAGCACCAATGCTGCAGAGAAAATAACAAACACTGCATAATAAGGACTTGTTACAACTCCCATAGGACAGAAACAACATGACAAGTAGTGTCATCATTAATTTGTCGGCGGATTGTGGCTTCTAAGATGCCTTTACACCCGACAGAACCACAAGCCATGCATCTGTGACAACAACATATTCTGTCACCTCTGTCAAATAAAGCTTACACATAAAGCTGAATTGCAAAAATTGCATCAACCCAAACTACCAATTGTCTGTGTACATGCCTGAGTCTTACAAAAATGCACTGGTGCGAGAGGGTGTGTAAATATCTAAAGGAGTTCATAAAGAAAAGGCAATTACACCTCCCGTTAAGAAGAAATTGCCATTGCTAAGTACACCCCATCAAAGCAAAGACTTGGGGTGATAAAATCCAGACTCCACTCCTGCAGCTGCAGCAGCTTTCTGCTCTCTGCCTCGCTCTTTGAGGTCAGATTTGCTCTGTCTTCTTCAGCTTGATCCTGTGCCAAAAAATCTGGTGAATCAACAGCAAACTGATCCGAGGGTGGCACCGAGCGACCCTCTGGGAGGAGGTTGAAGGCTATAGCACCACAGGCGAGAGGAGAGGAGAGAGGAAAGAGGAAAGGAAAGGAAAGGGGAAAGGAAAGGAAAGAAGCAGGTAGAGCGGCAATGGAAAAGATCCTGCAAGCAAAGCCAATGCGCCACACACACACACAGCAGACCACAGCACTTGCCTCCACTTGCCTTTGTCCCCGTGTGACACATTTCTACAGTGTACTGGGTAATAAGTCTCCATCATCACCAGGGGCCTGTTGCCAGTCAACACTGTACAGAGGCTGGCTCACACACCGAGACTTTGTTCTGGACAGATTGATACAGCTGGTCGGGCACTGCAGAACAAAATACCGCTGGGCAGCGGTTGCACCCCCTACAAGCTTTCTCCTCCGCCGTGCCTTTCTCTTCTCACATCCACTCACACAGTGTAGGTACAGAAAAAGACCAGGTGTTTCCCAGGCCTATTAGAAGGCTGTCCACAGCAGTAACAGAAGAGGAGAGGACTGCAGTCTATGATGACGCACTATAAAAACATAGGGGAATTATCGGCCTAACCATCTGTTAATGCCTCCTGGTCATGTTATACATGTTAAACATGATGTAACATTATGTACAGTACATTTTATTCCTTTTAAGAGGGGCACCAGGGCAATCAATAACCTGTGAATCATCAGAATCTAAAATGATTTGGGACCTGGTCAAACTGTATTTGTAATTTAGGATCAACTCAAGGTGACTTACTGTTGTTATCAGCGCCAGTAACCAGATTACAACTATTTGCATGAGTAATTATATGCAGTAAGTGTGAGGTGCATACCATATTCCTTACTTGCCATCTTTTTCTACAGTACGATGATCCTATAGTGTCGGATGAAGCACTGGCAGACTGTACTCCTATGTAGTACTTATGAATTATCAGAACCCAAAAGGACTTGAAGCCAGGTGCACCAGCTCTTCTTAAGTTTAAACTTAGCCATGTTATAATTTTTGCTAAGTGGAGATTTACCCATCACATTGTTGCTAACTGAACCAACTGACAAAACTAACATTAGCTTACTAATATGTGACCTGTTTAGAGTGAAGGGAAATATGAAATATGGTTGACACATCTGACACTTGAAAAAATGCTGATTTTAAATTGCATTTCACAAAACTAACATAAGATACCCCTGTTGCCAGTAACGTTTTGCTACATGACAAAATGACGTCAGTTAGCTTAGTGAGATTGAATATTTCCCACTCTTGCTAAACTGCACGAATACTGCTAACTCTGAAACACATATTTCTTCATGTATGCATATAGAAATAAAACATGTTATTGCTAGCTTTTGATTCAACGGCGCTACAGATGTTCCCTATCAACTAATGTACATATTACTTAAGTCTTTACTAGCTAAGACATTTCTTAAATTTTAATGGTGACACCTGATTTAGAAAACCACTTGTTTCAAAAGTTACTAATAACTTAGGAGGGACGGTAACGCACAAGCTTAGTAATGGATTTATGAATAGCTGGTCCTTCATATTGTATTTGTTATTGAGGATCAAATCAAGGTCACTTCATTAGCACCAATCATTTGACCGAAACATGCAAATAGCATGACAACAAGTTTAGGTTGTGTATTCCCTTTTTTTCCATGTTTCCTATAATCGTCCTCCAGCATTAGAGGAAGCACTGTAAAACAAGAAATGATTACACATGCTATCTGCTGTTTTACTGTTGCTCTCTCCACAGATGATAATCTGTGCTCTCACACTGTGGTGTGACACCAGCACAGATGCAAAGAGAAAGAGAAAAACATTGGACTAGAGGAGAGAAGCTTTGTTCTCATGACTCAGGGTTGCTGTGTAAATGGGAGAGCTAACGCTCACTGCTGAACATGCTGCCCCAGAGCACAGACAGAACGATAGAGAGAGATAGAGAGACAGAGACAAAGGCAAACAGAGATATAGAGAACACAAGGAGCTCTCTCTCTCACACACACACATCATTAAAATTGCCAGGCCAGAGTGACACCATAAATTAATCTTGACATCCGCTAAAATTTCAGCCTCCTTTAAAGGCTTTGCTAAAGGTGCTGAGGATGACAGCTTTACAGCTTGTTATTGAACAGTGTCAGTGGCCAGTCCCTGGCACAAAATGCATGCAGCTGCATTGTAGACTGCACTGGCATGGATACAATAGGTAGTTTGGAGAATCATTAAATACATTTTCCACTTGTACACACTGTGGTCTAGATCTAAACTTAAAATCTGCAATATCAGGTCAAGTAAGTGAAGTTTATTTGTATATATCATTTGCAATGCCTCAATGGACATTACAGGTCGCTGAACCAGTCCAATCTCTCTACACCGATACCTACAGCAACTCTTAGTATCAACAGATTTATGCACTCTAAAGTAAAACAAATGGGAAAAAATAGCTAAACTACTATTTTATTGTTTTATTTTAGCTTGGTTTGAGGTAGATAATTGGCTGAAAAGTCCATTGATGCTCAGTCGACTTTCTAAGAATAAATAAACGAGAAAATACCACCAAGGCACTGGAAGATAATCTAATCTGTGGTGGTTCAATAGTCCCATCCATATTTGATCCTCTCAAGCTGTTTGTGTGTGTGTGGAACAGTCATCTGGAGCATACTGCACTTCAGACCTGGACTGTCTAATCACTGTGGGCAATCTAATTACCCAATCACCATACACTCACACTATACAGCTGTGAACAGCAGCGACCATATGGACCGAGGCAATCCATCTCGAAGATTGGACAGGTATGGCGATCGCTGTGAACCAAATAGCTCAGGGTGAAAAATGGCTACATCTTAAATGACAAAGGATGTTTGTAGCTGCTGTTAGCTTTGCAATGTATGAGTATATTAGAGTAGTTATTACAAAAAAAGTATTAGTACGTTAAAAATGAGTGCTGCTACAAGTCATCTGATGAGAAAGTTTATAAAACAAGTGTTACTAAGTGAGCCCTGCAGGCAGATCAAATCCTCCCCCCCAGGTCTGGAGGTATTAAGCCTGTCTGCATGCTTCAGTACCGAGAGAGCAGAGGAGGGAGGCTGTAAAGTGTTTCATTGCACCTTGCAGCACTGCTTCGCCTCCCCGGCGGTGGCTTTAATGTGAAAGGCTAAGTAAGCATTTTCATCACTTCCTTGCTTTAGGCTTCCACTGTCCATACTACTGAACAAAAACAAAAAAAAGGAAAAACCTGGCAATGGAACATATCTGTAATGTTTTAAGTGCTTTGAGATGAGGCGATACAATGACTATGGAAGAAGACTGGGGTAGTATTGCATTTTCCCCCTGACTACATGATGGCATTGGGGATGCTCAGGGGCAATGTGTGACAGCACTATAGCTGGGGCTTGCACCGGGGAACAAAAGGAACAAACTGATTCTCACTCCCTCTGCTTCCTCTCCACAAAGTAGCCTCATTTACCGGTGGGAATTGAGACTTTTTGTGGCAGAACACAGAGAAGGGAAAATAGGCTGCCTCTATTTTCTGACAAGCAATGTGTTGTATTTTTAGAGGAAGAGCCTTCTTGAAGGTCCAAAGGGAGAGCAGCACTAACAGGTGCATTTGTAACCATCCAGGAAATGAAGCGTGAATTTTGACTCTCTATTTCATCTGTGTGACGCCAGAGAAGTGGTGTGGAGATGGAAATTACACTTTGCTTTCGGGTCAAGAAAGTGGAAGTAATATATATGTGACCAAGAATATCATTTGCTTTATCAAGCTACAGAAGTTCAATGTCTACAATGTCAGTGTTGAAATAGTTCAACATTTTGAGAAATACTCTATATTTACTTTCTTTTGCTGAGATTGAGTTGAGTCGATCCATACCAATCTCATGTCTGTCCATTAGATAAGAAGCTGGAGCCAAGAGACAGTTAGCTTATCTTAGCATACAATAGAAACAGAGGAAACAGCTAGCCTTGTTCAATTTGTACAAAAACCGAAGTGTAAAAAATGACAACTTACAGCTGGAGTTATGTGCAAAACTATTTCTTGGCCAGGAGCATTGACTTCCTGGAGTCAGGGCAACCCACAAGACTCCACACAGTTTTTGTACAAATTAAACAAACAAGATATAACGCGTTAATTAGCTAGATTTTGAGGTGCTGGTTGAATAATTACCTTACATCTTGTTCATTTACAAAAACCCAAAGTATAATAATGACAATTTACGAATTTACAGGATGAATGTGATGGAACTATTCCTTGGTTGGAACCGTGAGTTCTTGGATTCTCAGCAAACTAGATATAACATGTTAATTAGTGAGCTTTAGAGATTTACCTTTGAACAGAGCCAGGCTAGCTGTTTCCCCCTGCTAACCTAAGTCTTTATGCTAAGCTACATGTAAGCTAACCATCTGCTGGCTCCAGCTTCATATTTATGCAGACAAAAAAGCAAATAAGCATATTTCTTATAATGTCAAACTATTCCTTTGAACAGACTCATCAAATGCAAGCATGTTCATATTTAGGCCATGGTGGGTAATGGAGATGTGATCCAATCATCATACATCCCACAGTTCCAAAGTTCTAAAGGGAACATTGCCCTCAACACTTCACTTTTGCCAAGAAAGACACGGTTTTATATTCTAACCAGATTATCTGTTCACAAATTGGAGAAATAAATGTTAGAAATTGATGTTCTTTTCCCCTGTTCTGCAGAGACCTGGACGGTCTAACAGTATTACTTATTCCTTATATATGCAATAACAGTGATCGCACTGTCAGCTTCTCCGGGATAAAAATATCCATTGTCCTTTAAGGCCTGACCTGACTACAATTCTTCAGAGCACTCATCCACATGCTTGAGTGTAGCTTCGTTGGGCCCCCGGCACAGAAGAGAGCGAATATTGAACTGCAGCTGAGACACGGCTGTGTCAAACCCTATTTGTTCAGGGACCAGTGATGCCCAGGTGAAGGGTTCTGATGTCAGAGCTAAAGCACAGCTGAGACTCAGAGAAGAGAAGAGAAGAGAAGAGGGGGCATATGGAAGCAAAGAGAGAGTGCTGAAATAGTTTGACTTGGTGACAAATGCCAAATTTAGGGACAACCCTGAGCAACATGTCATGTCATGAAAAAGCAGAAAAAGCGGTGGTGCTAAAAAACAGACATCTCACTTCATCCAGGCTCAGAGTCAGAAGACAGCCTCTTGTAGGGCAATTTTTACTGCATCAAATATCAACCTGCAGCACTCTGATTTGTCATACATTTCAGGAAGAGGCCATTAAGAGCTTGGTGAGGTACTTTTGAAGTGTCAGCTCGTCAGCTATACTGCCACAGAAACAATTCTGTAAGTAGGGAGGGAGTGCTACCGGGGGGCTGAGAAAAACTGAGCAATGCTGCAGAGATGCTCAGCCCAGTAAGGGTATAAAAAAATGCTCCACTATCTCTATGCGTTCCCTCACCTGCAGGGCTAGACACAGCTATAAAAGTTGCCTCTCCACAGAAACACTGCAGAGTCCCAGAAGAAAGTAGAAGCTACAAAAAAAAGCTACAGTATAATGCCATGTTAGCACGAGTACTCGCAAAAAGTGCAAATATGTTGGGCACTGATGAGGGTAAGGTGGGTTGAATATGTGTTGGCATGCATATGTGTGTGTCATTATGAGTATCCTTGCTGTGCACGCAACCCCCACAAATCTCCAACCCTGCTTTCTGGCAAGGCAGGATAGTGCATTTCTTTATAACACATCGTAGACTCTGCAGCAACAAGGCCCAATAAAGAGGGCGATATCTCCTTGTCTGTGCTGGCGTGGTGCGACGCAGAGGTTGTTAAAGAGGTATGAATCTTTTATGAGGCGGGAAACGCCACCGTTGTCAATATCAGATGAAAAGGCAGAGACTTTGGCAACTCCAAGAGGGGGAACATCACTGGATTTTCTCAACACAGCAATTGATGTAGCGCCAGATGCACCTATGTGTGAAGATCCTGCAAATTACTCAATTACACACCTTCAGTCGAGTCAATAAGATTCTTCACTAACATGCACTGGTGGCACTGGGAGTACCTTGCCCACCGCATAATGATCCGGCATTACATTTTCAGAAGACTGTCAAGGTTTGCTTAAAAACTCTGTAAACTCAGAGAGAGACACTCAACTTTCTCCTATAAAGTCAGCCTCAACAGCAGCAGATTGCAGCAGTAAACACTCCTCTAAATGGCCTATTAGGGGCACAGTGGGGAGACAGAACATTGGACATAATTACCAGAGCTGCTTTATGTAGGTGGAGAATGATTCACAAGCACAGCCAAAAGTAGTGAGAGTTTTAATGATTTTTATCCATGGTGAAATGTTAGAAAAAATGACATTGTTTCTGTGGTAACAGGGCTGTCGGTTGCACAGGTAGGGAAATCCTAAAATGTTTCAGTTGCACAGCATACACTGTCACTAAAGAAAGGTATGTTCTCTGGTTTGGTTAAAACTACATCAGCCCCTCATGTTTCTTACATGTACCTAATTATGTAACTGTGTTCATTTGAGTTCCATCACCAGGCGCCTGATGCTCTACTACATGAGTCTGTCCATATAAGTCATTTGAATACATATTCACTGTAAGCTGTACACTGTTTGGTCAAGATTACAGATTCAGATTTTAATCTGTTTTATCTAGCAGAAAGTTTAGAATGAGCCAAACTTTTTATCGCTGGATGGATTTGCTGCCATCCCTGCAGCTAATTAGAATTTAGGAGGTGATTCTTTGGTTTGTTTTGGGTGAAATGGCAGCAAACAGTGACACCTTGGAGGAGGATATAATTGATGCAGTGCACCCCATCCCACTGTGTAGCGACTCATCATCAAATGAGAGAGAAAACAAACTGAGAAAGCCTGAACAACACCAGTAGACTCACAGAAAGCAAGCATACTGTATTTCATTTTATCTTGATTAAGAAGAACCACTATAAGCAAAGCCTTCCTAGCATCTGTGTTTTATTCTTATTGTACTTCTTGCTGAGAGTTAGATGAGAAGATCCATACCAGTGTCATGTCTGTCTGTTATGTACCTGTAGAGACAGTAGCTTAGCACAAAGACTGGAAGCAAGGGGAAACCGTTAGCCTGGCTGTGTCTAAAGGTAAAAAAAAAAATCCACCTACCAGCACCTCTGAAGCTCTTATTTTTACATTTGGACAGAGGCTAGCTGTTTCCCCTTGCTTCCAGTCCTCATGCTAACCTAAGCTAACTAGCTACATACAGTACAGTACAAACAGATATGAGAGTGATATCGATCAAGAAAGCAAATAAGAAAATAACTATTCTTTTACCAGCCATCCACTTGTCAAACTTGCGTCCTGTATGGTCAGGGCAGGTGATTTAATAAAAGGATGTGACATCACTCAGGTAAACCAAGTACAGGTATTTTGAAACTACAACTAAAACAAGGCAATGCTAGGTTTTATGAATGTACCTGGCCTGCACTCAACTGCTCAGAGACATAGCAATTTAGAAAACAAAAAAAGATTACTTTAGAGGGAAAGGTGAGAAAGCAACACACCAGTAAAATGTGTGGAGGGCACAGATTTTCTACAACCAGTGACTAATGGATAGCCACCGCTTATACAGCCTTGTATGTGTGAGCCAACATTAACTGCCAAGAAGCGATGGCAAAGAGAAGCAGAGACGGGGATGGCCCTGCTAGCTATGGAGGAGGCAGCAGCTAACAACGGGCTAACAGTGGCTGGTGGTGGTGAAGTTTATGTGGCAAGTGTGTACTTAGCCGTATGGTGTTTAAGTAATTTTTGTGTTAAAACTAAACAAGATGGCAAGAGGTGAAAGGAAATGGAGAACAGCACCAAAGCTTTGAACCACACAGCGGTAGTGATAATGTACTGCAGGATACATAGAGCTAACTGGCTAAGACAGCGTCTTCTTGTGTTCAATATATGTTTCATACATTAATTTGGGCAACGCGGCGTTACACAGACTACTGATGGCATACCAAAACAACTTGCTAATATATCCTCCATTGCCAACAAGATCAGCGTCCCCGTTTGAAAGCAACAGAAGTGGTGCACACCAATCTTATCTTTGCATGTTTTCTGTATGCTGCCAGTGGAGCTGGAGCAGGATTAATTGCACTGCATTTATGTTGGTCCAAAGCAGCCAGCCGTGGATATCAGGAGGTGGCCGAAGCACAAAAGAAGTTACGGAAAACCAAAAGGGCTATGACTCATCGACATCAGTGCTATTTGTGAAGATAAGGGAGAAAAATGAACTGCCAAGGAAGGATTGGTCTGGGTACAATAGCTATTTTGCCCCTGGTTTTGAATAACAATTAACTTGTTATACACAGAGACAACAATTAGGGAATCAAATAACATGCAATACATTAGAACAGGTATGTTAGTCCAGTCTGTTGTCAGGAAGACTTTCTTTATGCAAATGCTAACATGTAATGATTAAACTTTCATGAGGTTCAATGAGGTGTGGAAGTTTGTTGAGCATAGATTTGCATACGATTTGGAAAAAAATCCAAATCAAATGTGTCTTGTTTTAACTTTTTACTTCTGATTACAGGCAGGCAGACATGAACTGTTAATATAATTATCATCAGTAAATCTGGTTATTGTTTTCATTCTAATTAGATACACACACTATAGTGTAAGGCATAAACTCGTTCAAGTCTTTCCCAAAGGTGACTTGACACTAATCATCACTGACGCTTTGCACAGTAAGGGTGTAATATACTGTATATACAGTGTATATAATATATAAAGAGAGAGAGGATGCAGATCCTTTAATATCCATTAATAATTAAATAATTTAGATGCTGGCTACAGGAAAAACTTTAAGCGTGTTGAATTTCATCCAGCATTCATAGATGTTGTGTATGAGGACACTTTGCATATGATAAAGTGTTCCTAAACACAAAAAGAGGTGGAGAGTTTTGTGGCGTGTTCTCCACCTTTTAGTGTTCTAAGTATCTTTGTGTGTTTGTTCATGACTTGCTTTTTTACTTACCTAGGGAAATTGTCTTAGATCAAATAACTAAAATATGTTTGACAATTTAAACTACAAACAAATTCAGCTTCTCCTGTGTGAGGATTTGCTGCTTTTGTTTCACACCACTGTAAACTGAATGCCTTTACATATTGGACTGTTGGTTAGGTAAAGTAAGTAATTTAAAGACTTTGGGCTCTGGTAGCTTGTGATGGGCATTTGTCATTACAATACATTTAATACACTAAGCAGTCAATTTATTAAAAATAACAAATAGATTCATCAATAACGAAGAAAATAACTTGTTGCAGCACTAAACTTCTATATGATATCCAACACCTTAAGTACATCCTAGCGTGTCAGTAATGAACACATTTGAGACAAAGGTCCACGTTAGTAAGTATACTGTCATATCAAGGCTTGCGACCCTCTGATTCTATAGTTAAAACACATTAATGGCAAACATGTTGGAGGTCAACAACCTAAGAGAAAAGAACAACAGGGTCTTCTTTGGGAAGAAGTGTCCTACACTGCCTTATTAAATATTCATGCTCTGAAACAGCAGATCAATCAGGCCCGCTTACTGCATGCCACTGACATTACTGAGGAAATTTCTTCATTTGGTGGCACGATCAATAGCTCATTACAGCAGCTTTACACTGGGTTGTCTCTGGGCAGGCCTGCCGGCTTAATTCCCTCTACATCACAGGCCTATCTTAACTGTCAATCTTCATCACGCAACACCGAGAAACAGCCTTCTGCTGAACAACACTTCCACATTAAACCTTACACCAACTTACTTTTCTGCAAGTTGAGTTCCTGAAAGTGCAATACTGAGAAATGTGAATGATTCTCAGGTGATGCTAATGGGAGATATGAGGGAAATCAATACTGCAGCAGGGATATGGACGTATATGTATGCATGAATGCAGTGCAGAAAAATAGTATCTATATGATCATTAACATGCCTTATACATGATACAACTTTGCATTGTGGGTAGTTTCGTCCACGAAAAGAACCTCTACAAATCAATTAGATTTCACTCTTGCCCAAGACAGTTTTCTGCATCTCAGAAAACATACAGTAGCAGCAACATATGCCAAAAGCACTAGACAAGGCAATATTCCCCGTGACAATTTGCATGAAAAGAAGAATTTTTCTTGGTTTCATGAAATCATTTCTTCGGAAAGCTATTGCGGAGGGAATCTCTGCGCTCAAATCTGCACGATTATGCTCAAAATGCCTTTCGGTTGCTAATGAAGCTGAGCTATTACTTTTTTAATTCAACCATGAAATGATAGCAGACCTCATCATAATAACATTAAAGCTCCCCTCCTTAGTGGGAGTAGAATGCGATGATGTGCTGAACTGAATTCCCATCAGTGGGAATAATTTCATGGTAATCTTTAATAATTATACACAGGGCAAGTGACAGGAGGAGCCAAATATGAAGCAAGTCAGACATACTTGTAGCGCTAAAATCATGTACAAACAGGTATCAACTTGGATATGGGACACACTGAAAAACTGAGAACTTATTTTCTAGGTGTGTGATGAAAGGTCAGCAGTAACCTGGAAAACTTGTTCTTCACAGTCTCTGCTAAAGTGAACTAAAGATGCTTCCATACAGTTTTATAGCAAGAATAATGCATCTCTGACTGCACTCTGCAGATCAAGGGTACCTTTGGTTGCCTCTGGGCCAGCGTGGAGCGGTTAGAGACAGCCGCCACCCACACATTTCAAACTGGAGGTAACATCCTCCAGAAAACATACATACACAGCATACAGATACACATGCAAGCACGTGTTAATAAGACATGCAAAGCCACAATAGATCACGATGGAGAAGAGAAGAGCCGAAGGGAGACGAGAGATAAAAGTGAAAGGCGGGAAAAAGTGAGGCGGTGAATTGCGAAATATGGCGAAAGAAGAGAAGAGCAATGCCGAGCGAAAAAGGAGCAACAGCAACAAAGTAACAACCCAGCAGGGTGTTCACAGAGACATGAGTGGGTGAGGAGGCAGCAAGCTCTGGCACTGAAGTCATGAGCACATAGCATAGGCAAAATTAACGCTTTACTGCCTTATTTCTCTCTCTGATGTGGTTTAATGTTATTTTTTTTGTCTGCTGGTTTGGCTCATTGCATTACTTCTGTGTTGCCACATTAACAGTCATCGCCTGGATGCAAAGTGAAACCGGTGCCTTCACATAAACAAGCCAAGAGCTGCCACAGTGCATTAGTCAAAGCCCCAGTCTGGCCTTTTCAAAGTCGCTACTCCCACTCGAACTGCTAATAGATCACCAGAATTTGATATTCGCCTAGCAGGGATCCTCGCAACAGAGAAGCTGTGTGCGTGTGCTTCCGCATGGATGGTCACACCGCACGCTGCACCATGTTTTTACTAATAAGTGGCCTTCTGTCAGGATGGTTACATAAATTAAAACCAAAAAAAAAAAGAAGCAGAGTGAGACAAGAACAAAAGTTCTTCTTCCTCTACTCTCCGTCTGCTCTAATGACACAACGCACAGTAGGCAAGCAATGCATTTAGAAAACTACTCTTACATAATGAGCAGCCTGAGCTACTGTATGTAACCATAAGCTGATATTTTATTCACTATACTGCTTATAATGAAGACAGTGCTGCTTGAGCCGGTGCATCTGAGGACATGTCCAATTTCGAATAGAGTTCCTGTAGAATATGCAGCCTTATTAAACTCTCCGTGCAGCCCCTTGCCCCCTCTGACATTAAACAGCAGTTTGGGGGAAGCTTTTCTCTGAGCCTCCTGGCTCACAATCAGCACCGTTCCTCTTCCTGTGCCATCAAATTACCCATAGCTGAGATATCCTCGCTCTTACCCTCTCTTCCCTTCCTTTCCTCCCACTGAGTTGGGTTTATAGGCAGCAGTCCGGCAGGGGTAATTTCTGCCACCACTCCAGGGAAATTACTTTGCGTCGTTAGAGAAAAGGCAGTTTGTGAACTGCTTTATCAAGCTCCTTGACTCCAATAACAAGCAACATTTGAATGCCAGCAAGAAGTATAGCCTCTACATATCCTTAGAGACTGCTTGCCACCTACGATGTAAAAGCAAGTTTAGAGCCAGTGTGTGTGTATGCATGCATGTGTTTGGATAGACATGTGTGTCCAATTGAGCGTTTGTTTCTGCAGGATTGACTTTAGTCATGTACTAGACAAATGTATGCCTATGCATATGTGTGTGTGTGCATGTACATACTTGTGTGTGTATCTGCTCTGTTCCTCTACACTGAGTAGTTCGGCTGTGCCTTGCTTGGGCTGATGAATAATTTCTGCACTGTGCTCTGCTGTGGCACGTCTGGTGCAGCCTGACTGCACCACACAGCTACAGCTCCGCATTTGCATTCAACACACACACACACAAACACACACACACACACACACACACACACACACACACACACTTTTACACTCATGAACACCAAGCTCGCTCACTGCGCCCCCATCCCGACACCATCCAGCCTGTCAGCTGCTTCCCTGTGTGGAGGGATGCAACAAGCTGCTAAGCCCTTTTTTAAAGCAACAGCAGCTTCCTATTAGTCAATGTCATCTTCTCCAAGGGTTACATCTGGGGGGAAAAATGTTCACTGTGAATCCAACAAATGGGACCAGAACAGTCAAGCAAGCAAAAATGACTAAATCCACAATTCTTATGAAGCTTGTTTCTAAATAAAAAAATCCTGATTGCAGATTGGTGCCATGGCATTTAAGTTCAAGCCCAGAGAAGAGGAGAAGTGGTGCTGAAATGTCAGCTCTTTTTTGGAGTGGCAGGCATGCTGATGTGGTGACCTCTATGTGCTGTGGTTAAAAGGTTGGGGGGGCTGCGGGACAAATAAGGTGGAGGTATCAGCTTTTTTCTGAGTGAAAGGAAGGGACATTTTAAAGATCACTGCCATTCCTGGGGTTAGGTAAGCCTTTCAGTGCAAAAACACTGACTTAGTCAAGAATCCATCACTTACTGAATGTTGTTTATGCCTCTCTGATACCAAAAGGTAGAGTTATGAAGCTGCACTGTGTCTGCTTGGATCTCTGTTGACACTGTTGGGTAAAAAATGGTTGATACCTAGAAGATTAATAAGAGACATTGCTTTGTAAAAATGTGTTTTGAAGCGTCTCAATCAAGCCTCAAAAATGGACATTAAGGAGGAGCTTCAGCAAAAAATGACCCAGTTACTATAATTTAAATAAAAACAAGAACATCCCTGCTCCATTTACCTCAAAGTACAGCAGGGTGCGCAACTGTGAGCAGCTTAATAAAGGGAAACCACAAGCAGCAGCGCCAGTGATATGTGCAACCAAACACCTCCTACTGTCTCGGGGTCTATCTGGAAGACCTCCAGCGCTCTGCTCCTTCATCCATCCTAGGCGAGTGTGTATTTTCAGACATGATATGCCTCTCAATGCATTTTACCATAGATGAGCAGATCATGTCATCATCTATCTTTGTCAACCGTGGAAAGTGTTCCTCTCTGTACAACCACTGCCAGACATTTCCCATCTTAAACACTCACTTTCAGCTTGAGAAATACATTTGTACTAAGTGGCAAATAATGTCACTGTAGTGTGGTACCAGAGCCGAGAAGAGCAAATAATCTGTGTTTGTTTCTAATCTGAATTATAGTCTCTTTTTATGAGCATACAATACAGTCTGTCTCCAACTGGCTTTATGCCCAACAAGTAAGACAGCATCAATTATCTGGCTCAGGTGAAGCAATACTATATTTATTGCAAGATGTTGTCCTCAGTTCATTTGCATAGACCTCTTCTGCTGCACAGGAACCCTGGGGTGACTGTCTGCCAGGCTACCACGATTTAATATATTATACAGCATGCACACTGGCTCACAACTCCATTTTTCTTCAAAGAGATTTAAGTGATGCCGCAAGAACAAGCCTTTGAATTCTGTGAGTTATTTAAAGACCAAGTTAAACCACAGTGTTTTCAGTGGCAACGTCTGTCAAATTGGAGACAATTATGGCTACTAACGGTGCAGCAAAGGTGCACACAGTAGGCTATGTAAGTTTGACATGGCATGGGAAATAGTGCTGTCAACTTCTTGAGACAGAGACTGCAGAAAAGACAATAGCTGTCAGTGAGCGATGCGCAAAACAATGGAGCACTATCACCGCCTCTAAGATCTGCAAGAATGCAGGGGGTTGTCAAAGACTACGGGATAAAATAACATCTGTGAGGCATGACAAGTGATAGGCAATCGACAGTCATAATCTCGCATACAAGGTACCGTGAAAAAGAGAGCTACACGTATTCCCACCGTAACCAGAGCAGCGCTTCAAGTACAAGCGGCAGGAAATGTACTTACAGTTCTGAGGAACTGAATTTCATCCTCTCCTCCTTCTCCACCTTCAGCCATGGCTGCAAAGGAGCCTGTTCAGACTCGGGAAGCCTCCGCTGGCTCCTCTCTCCTATCGATATTAGCATATAGCTAATCCACGGCCATACAGCGGGGAGACTACCGCAGCATGTGTCACTCAAGCCCCTGTGCTCAAGCCCCGCTCTCCGCCCGGAGGAGGAGTGTGTGTCAGCATCGGTGGGCTGGAGCAACTGGGGACGGTGTGGCGGGGAAACAGGGAGAAGCCAAGTCGTGTAGCCAAGATACGGCAGCGGGGTCTTTATCTGCGACGTCACCGGCAGACCATATTAATACAACCGTGAAAGCGCGAATATTCAAACATAAGAGCTTTAAATGCGGTGAAATAATCGCTATCTAACGGGTATGTCGTTAGCTTTTGTTTTCCCGCCCTATCTCCTAGCTACGGATACACAGAAAAAACGCTAACGTGTGAAAGGAAACCGACAGCGATTCTACAGTATGCAGGAAATTCATGGTAGCTGGTCCAGATCAGCACCATGGTCAGCACCACACAGCACAGACATGCCTCTGTATGGGAAGACCAGCACAGCAGACCTGCATCTACTATCCACTGTAAAGTACTGTATATCACAGCTTATTTTGCATGTGTTGATTTGATTTGATTTTTTGACAAACGCTGGGCATAAGTTATCATTACTGTCCACTTATTTCTATAGAGAATGTGTTATTCTCAATGTTGAAGTGGAAAAAAGCAGACTTATAGGGCAAACATCCTCCAATACCAACACAACTTTGCAGAAATAATATATATTTCTTTTACCTAAAACAGTGTTTGCTATGATGTAGCTATACTATTACATTATGCCAGAAAACCTAAAAGAAATAATGAATAGCGCCTAAGAAGCTGTAGGGCACATCCCAGCCTGCAAAACTGACATTTAATTGCGCACGTGTTAAACTATTTAAAACATTATGATTAGATGAATAGCCATTCAATTATTTATATTAAGTGAGATTAAACTCAATAAAAAATTAATAGATGCTATGCAAGTTCATTTAAAAAAAAATTCTGTGGGCTGAATACAGTGACGACTGTAATCAGTCTGGTCTTTGGTTACTCACAGTTGAATCACAGTTGACCCTTGCGCCTTGCGCATAATGAAGCCCAATCATCTCTACAACTAAATTAAATAAACACATATGCTCCCTTATCACGATGCGATGCCGCCCTCTAGTGTCAATGCTGTAACCTAGCACCTGGCCTCCTGATAGTGCATGTTTCCTTCCTTCATTTAGCCTCTTTTTAAGCACTTGATACTGTTCTTCCTTCCTTCATGATTACAAATTATCTTCATCCCTTCCTTTCTTCATTGCCCAATTAACAGCCTGTTGAAACAAGCATGCTGACGATAACATTCATATTGTAATATTTATCTCAAATATTTCAGTCAACTTGTGAAAGTAATTACACAACCAGCGTTTGTGAGAGCTGCACACCTCCATGGATCATTTTAGAGTTCAGAACTACATAGCCCATTCAGATGAGTTTCACTGCTATTTGAAATTTATTAGTAAAAAACTGAGTTAAAGCCCATAAGTTCACAAAATTAACAGGATAGCCAGATGTAGAATAAGAGCCACAGTTTCTTTAACTTTAAGCCAATGTCTGTTATTCCAACTCTCTGATTCCATTGAAATATCTTAAGCATATAAATATATATAGTGTATCTCTATATATTTTTCTTTTACTGCTTCCCCTTTTTTCTTATACATTGTCTGCTATCTACAGTTATTGTGACTGCTACAGTATGTAAATAAGGACAAATTCAATAAAATATTATTCACAAAAAATATTAATTATCCTGCTCCCTGAAATACATAATATAACTGCACTGAAAACATAACGTCCTTGGTGGAGATGAATATATAATTCAAGAAAATCCTGTCATGAATTGAAACAGTAGTAATGTAACAGTGATGCACATGTTAGCCACTAGGTGTCTCTGTTTCGTAAGAAATGGAGCCACCTCGGGCCTTCACAGAGCAGGTACTTTCACATACACTTATCTTTCTGCATGTACAACAAAATGCTAATGTTAGGAAACAGAGGAAACACTGGAAACTACTACGACAGTTAAATCCCTATTCATTTCAGCCTAACTTTGCTCCCTCTCTTGTTCGCTACACAGCCTGAAACCCATCACATGGCCTACCTGCGAGCTGCAGCTGCACTGACTCAAGATGTGGGATGTGGATAAATGCGAATGAACCAATCAAAGAGCAGTAAGCCGGCGCCGAGTTTCTCTATTGGACCAAACTCCAATCAATCACGGCGGACGAGCCTAGTGAAGCAGCGGTGATCACTGGCTGGCTGCAGTACAGAGATGTGAAGAAAATCGGGTAAGTAACTATTTTATCTTTTACGAACTGCTGCTGACTGGAACGTACTTTGAGCTTCTAATTAAATATATGACATCAAACTGAAGCTGATACGAGGATAATGCGGAGTTTTAATACATTACATTTTAAATTCTAATAAATTTAGCTGAATATTTCTCGATTAGAGTTGTATTGGACAGCAGTAAGCCGCAGAATAGTGTAATTGTGCTGCCATTTTAACACTCACAATTGCACTCGTGCTTGTTGCAAGGTGACAGTAACCCACGGGATTATGTTATGATGTAAACAGTTCAAGGAGGTTGCGAAATGTTGAGGGAATCCATTGAAGCACATGTAAAATATGTGCTTGTTTTGCTTGTAAACATCTCAAATGGCAGCCATGGCACTGGCTTCTGCAGGTGTCGTCACCTTGGTTGACACTCTCAGGTTTTATGCGGCAGCTTGTGAAATGTTGATGAAATGCGGCTTAGAAATGTTTCATCTACTTATACAGCAAAGCCGGAGAGGGAGGATGAAGATAAGATAGGGTTAGGAAGCTAAGTGTATAATACAATCACTGTCTAGTTTAATCTATGCAGTGTTGGATTTTATTTAGTTTTTAATTAACAAATAGGTTTGACAGTGAAATATGGAGGGCCTATTGTTGGGAAAAGGAGCTGTTTGTATTGTTATGCTTCAATTCTAGATCCAAATAGTCTGTAGTGCCCTAGCTGTGAGAGAATGTCATCAATGTAAAGGTTATATTTTATCTAAAGCTTGAACTCACACAAGAATATAAGCAGTATGGCATCAGGAGTGCATGAAAGTCATTGGTAGTGCTAACATGTTATTGGACATATCTTCAGATTTATAGCTGTGTGCTACTTTCTTTTTCTCTCTGACAGTATCTGGACAGGCCAGGTGATGAATAGCCAGAGATCCTCATCTGCAGTTCGAGCCCAGTCACTCTGTCTGGGGGCTGACCACTTACTCAGAGTGGTTGAGTGATTAACATGGCACCCATCATGGAGGGCACACACACTGTGTTGCTCCTATATGCACCCATCCGTGAGCTAAGCAACATCAGCCTGTATTTCCCCAAGAGGCGGGCCCCGAGCTCCAAGTACAAGAGCCGCGCCCCTCATTCAGAAAGGGCCGGTAATGACCGTGACTGGGGAAAGGAGGATCTCGCAGTGTCCGAACAAAGAGGCCAGTCTTCCGACTCCTCAGGCGAACTCCTCATCTCCCAGCAGGCAACAAAGGAAGCAGTTGCAGAGCTCTGCTGGCTGGCGGCGGAGCACCACCAGTTGCTGGCAGATCTCTTATCGCTGTGCAGGGTTTGCGCCAACAAAGTCAGGATGGGTAACCAGGATGGGAAACTACAGGATTACATGGAGGGTCAGGAAGTTCACCTTGGAGGTCAGGTTCTCAGCAGCAGCAACTATTTTCTCACTGTGCCTCCAGAGCCGAAGAGAGCTACATCCAAGAGCAAAAAGCTGAAGAAGTTGGGAGGCAAGAAGCTTGACAGTGCTGAGGATTTCCTGCACAGTAAGATGAAGAAGAAAGTTACAAGTGGATCATCATCTGTTGAGCTTCCTGCTCACAACAGTGTGACCATATCTTCATCCCCAGTAGTGGAGCAAAACCCAGGTATCCCAGCTTCTGACAGCCCAGTCACCGGCTCTTATGTCAGTGCAGTCAGTAATCCCATCCTGCCCATGGAGGAACCCTTCCAGATTGCTCGTGAGGGTTGGGACTTCATGGAGGACAACCGGACGTTTGATCCTGACATTGACTTCTGTAACGACTTCTCAGAGTATGACGGTGAGCTGGGTTATGAGTCGTCATTTTGCAGCCTGATGGAGGGTCTGACCCGACGGGAAAGTGGCAGCAACCTTCGACCGATTAAGAAGTTTGATTCCTTGGCTGAGACACTATCTGAGAATGCATCAACAGTCAAGTCCGCTCAGCAGCGTTATGGCGAAATCAACCAGAGTAACACAGGGGTGAGGGTGGTGGCCAAAGTCCAGGATGTGGAAGGGAGAGTCCAATATGTCAGCCATACAAGCCCAGACAGGGCAGGGCCAGCCGTGCTACACGGGCCAGGGACTAGCAGCTGCCAGCAGGAGTATGGAAACTGGAGAGGACCAAACAAAGACCACCTTCTGGGATTCAACATAGAGAAGACATGTAACAAGCTTTCTGAGGGGCTACGGTTGCCCCTATCCCATATCACCGAACCTCACCCCCAAGCCAAATCCCACACAAAGAGCCCCACTTCACCTTCTCTCTCTGGGGTCTTCAACACATCTTTCCCTGCCTCCAACAGTCTCCAGAGCATGTCCCCAGTCCTGTCCCCTCTGTCTTCCAAGCAGGCAAGCCCACAGCTCAACCACCGCATTGTACTTCTCTCAGATCAGGATGTGGACCACGAACGAGACACCTCCAGTAACACAGATGAGGTCATCGACAAGAACGGCAACAAGCGGACTGTCACCCGTCTGGATCTGAACCTCAGCAGGCGGCTGAGCAACTCCAAGTGGAACTTCTCCAGCAACTCCACAACAACAGGTGAGTTATTAGAAATCCCACTGCTCCTACTTTGAACACGCTGATTCAGGCTCGAACTCCCTGCCCTGATGTAAAAGTTGACACCAGTGCTTTTATCACTTTAGTA
Source organism: Macquaria ambigua (assembly GCA_008360985.2). Taxonomy (NCBI): domain Eukaryota; kingdom Metazoa; phylum Chordata; class Actinopteri; order Centrarchiformes; family Percichthyidae; genus Macquaria; species Macquaria ambigua. The sequence continues at coordinate 676,547 of VMKM01000080.1, forward strand.
GCTTGAAACGTTTGTCAGAATATGCCCTTCATCTGGCATTGCTGTTGCTGGATTTCAAAGAACATAACAAGAAAAAGATGCCTTGAGAGAGGTGTGTGTGTGTGTGTGTGTGTCTGTCTGTCTGAGGTTGTTGTTGAAATGTTACAGTAATTGCTCTGCAACTCTGTAACTGACAAACATTTTCTGCAAAGGGAGTTTTTCTTTGTCACTCCAGCTGTTATCTGATAAACCAGCTAGACCAATAAATAAGCATTGTTTTCCAAAAATGTCTCTGTTAGTCCTGCTAGTTTTTGACTGCTGTGTTCTCGTCTTGGCTTAGGCGTGTGACCACAAATTAAAAACTACCCAACAGAGTTGTGCAAGGGGCAAGCAGGGCCTGAGAATAGTTTCGCTGGTGATCCATTTTAACTCTCTCAGCACCACCGGGAAGGCAGAGATTAGTGGGAGTGTCCCAGATCAAAGGCTCAAAGTTGACATGGGGTTCGACCTGACCAGGGTTCTCATGAGCGCAGTGTTAACTGAAGCATTGCCAATTTGGACTTTGAGGGATCTGCTGTCCCTCCCCTAAACCCACATCCTATCCACTTCACAGGAAACTGACAAAGGATCAGGGACCCAGTGGGCACAGGGGTTACGGAAGGAAGGATTACAATTTCCTTATTTGCAGAAGTCTGATCCTCTATTCATAATCTGTACTATTGTATTTCATGCTTACAATGACGGAATAAATGGCTTTAAACACCAGCGACATATATATATAGTCTTTGCAAAGCCATTAATAATTTTACAAGCGTAGTTCAGAGTTTGTCAGTGTAACTTTTTATCAATGACCATTGGTCACTTGAGCTCTGTTTTTCACTTTACAGTTGCTAGTCTCGCTACTCATGCCATTCTGGGACCTTGTAGCTCTTTGATCATTAGAAGAGGTTTCTGTGTTGGTTTAATGTTTATACACCTTCACTAGAATCACTCCAAACTGCACAATCCAATGATGCTGCTGCTGTTGGTCTCATCATTATTGCATTAGCTACCTCTGTAATGTGGTCAATCATCCCTTTCAGTCAGTGTAACACAATCTTTGCTTTAATCTGCAGCAGCAAACGGATGGCCTCCCATTGATTATGCAATTTACTAATAGACCGTGGATAATGGTTAGACCTTTTTTAATGTCAGCGTAGACAGTTTTACCCCTAATTTAAGAACTATGCTGCAGTGTTAGCCTACATCATGCTAACCAAATGCTTCATGCCACAAAGCCTTCACAGTGAAGCTGTGCACCTTTTTAATCTAAACAAAAATCTTTTTGTTGATTTTGCTGCAACTTAGCTGTTTACTAGATCATAGATCGAGTAGTTACATCATAGACCAGCACTAGCTCAACCAATACAGCCAGCAATGCTCAGCTCAGCAGCAGCCAGAGGGAGAAGGAGAGCTGAGCTGTGTGGAGCTCAGCTAACTGGTGGACAGGGGAATGAATAGCCCAGCTTTACTCATGTGAAGATGATTTGGATCAATTTCACTGTCCTGACTGACACTGTCCCTGTGTGTCCTCACCTAGGCAAGCACAGACGCCACACACACAGATGCCACCATGGGTGTCGTATGCTGTACAGATTGTAAAGCCCCCTGAGGCAAATTTGTGATTTGTAATATTGGGCTAACATTTACACATGCACACACATAATCAACATTGTCTGGCATTAGACTCCACCTCTTTTTTTTATTAAATCCAGTGTTTTCTTTTTAATTTCCTGAGCATGGGCCCGGGCAAATATCCCAAGTCCTCCTCAGATGTAACTGTGTGATATTATAGCCCATAAACTGTCTGTATCAACCTCTCACACTGTAAGATACACTTACATTGTAGCCTACATCATGCTAACCAAATGCTTCTGTGCACCTTTTTAATCTAAAAAAAAATCATTTTGTTGATTTTGCTGCAACTTAGCTGTTTACTAGATCGTCCTTGTGTTGCTTGCTAATTGAATACACTTCAGATGTTAACACAGCCCTTTTGGCTGAACCCTGTGATGTTCATTTATCTAAGTGGGTCAGCGTGAAGCCCGGCCCTTCATGGTTTGTAAATGTCGAACTAATTATGATCCAGGCTCTTTAATCTGTGCTCTCTTATTGAAGCTCAGTGCTTATTAATGAGTGTGATTATTATGCAGATGGGAATGCTCATTTTAAAGCATCAAATTATTTAGTTTGCTTCATGTGCTAATGCTCTAACACTGCAGTCTGTGAGACAGAATACCATATGGATTTACTAAAGGTGTGTATGTGGTTGTTTTATGTATGTTTACACAATATCTAGTATGTATCTTAGTTTCTCTTTATGTTAGCACTTGTGTTGCTTGTTCTCTTATACGTATCAGCTTTTTGACGAGGACGGTCAGCACAAACACTATTTTAAAGCTGCAATAATAGATTTTTTGGCCAGTTGGAGGCAGTGGAAACAAACTACAAACACACACATATTATCACCTTTTAAGTGGAAATGGGAAACTTGTTAGCAAACAGTTGCCTACTTGCACATCTAGCAGATACACAGCAACATTAGCATTCATTTGAAGTCATGTTTCTGGCCACCTGGTAAATGTAAGTCCAATATTCACTCTCCTTTTAGCTCCTGAGGGAAATATCTGGCTATTTAGCTGCTAAATGCTCCACTGTGTTTACCAGCTAGCCAATAACTTTGACTGTCTGCCGTCTGGTGCTGTGCAGGTAGTGTAGAGTCAGTTTTTAGAGCTTTTTTGTTGGGCTGTAATCAAAAATGATGATGAGAGGTTAGACAGAACCAAAACAGTAAAGATGCGGGCCAAAAAACCAAAACAATGAGCTAAAAGATACTATAGAGCTCTGTAAAGCTGAGGGGAACCACACCGTTGAGTGATAACTATCTGTGGGTTCTTCACTAAAGCGACCTTTTTCACATTACACATAGTCATATGATCCATTATAAAAATCACGATTATAGCAGCTTTAAAAAAAATATTTTTCAGGTCAATCACCCATTTTTCTCTCTCTCTCTCGCTCTCTTTCTCTCTCTTTTTATCCCCCTCCCCCAGTTCCCTACTTATTTTATTGACATATGGCAGGCAATACCATAATCAGATTACCCAATACGTTCCTGCAAGGTCATATGAAACTGATCAGTGCAGAGCAAGAGTGTATCACCCCGCTCTCCCTGCTAGCTGTCATTCAACACAAAGTGCCCTGCCATGCAACATTGTTTCACCCAGTGAGGACAAGGGTCAGCTCTATTATGATAATGAAGTGGTTTCTGCCAAAACAGGCTAAGAGAGCTTCTCTCTGTCTGTCTCATACTGTTGCTCTGAGCTGCATACTTCATACAGAGAAACAGGGCACAAAGGTCCTTCTCATATAACGTGTAACTTGTTTTCTTGAATAAATAACTGCTACACTACGACCTTGGCAAATGTTAGCTATGTTCCATCTTGTGCTTTTTAGTATGAGCAGCTTTAAAAGGCATCTCCTCGATGTACCACTATTTTAAACATACACTCACCAGTGGACTGAAGCGAACTTAAGCAAATTTCCTGTCCTCCAGTCAATGGCCTGCCAGGCCCAATGAAATCACGCTTCCCTCTTCCTCAGTACTGTATATACCCATCAGCCTCCAGAACTGCATTTCAAATGAGTAATGACGACTCTGTGAGCATCATGTCATGCTACATTACTGCTCTGGCCTTTCAGAGCACCACAGCACTCTTCCCTGAGTTTCCACTTGTAGCTACCCCTCACATGGACCTTAGCACTGACAGCCAAACCAGTCAGTCAATCAGCCAGCCTGACAGCCGTGCGCAGCCAACAAGCCTGCGTGGAGAAATGGCTGTGACAGGCGCAAAAGAAACCGGGTGATTTATAAATCCTGCATTTTTCATGATTTATATAAAAGTCTATGATCCTCCTTCCTGGCTAAAATTGATTGAGGGGGATGGAGGCTGCCAGATGCACTCAGCATGCCACATGGCCCAGTTCTTTTACTTTGAATGATGAGGTTATAGATTTTTAGTGGATAAAATAGGGCACACTAGGTAAAGCTGTTGCGTCTGTAATAAGAATGAGAAACTGTAGCGTGGGAGGAGTTAGACTAGTGTTATTTTGTGAAATCTCTGTATTTATAGATACGCATATACATATTTCTGCCTTGTCTGGCCTGCAGTATTTCCTTATTAATATCAAAGAAATGATCGGGTTCACTAATTGCTGCTTATAAACTAAACGAGACAGTCCGTGCCTTTAAGGCTTTGAAGAATAACTTTGGGGTGTTGTGCCTGCTTTGTTGTATTCAATACAGCCTCCACAAAGCTTTCTCTGACCACTGGATGAGTGATGACCAGCCGACAGAGTGACATGTGGATTAGTCCATCACCACTCACAACACCCACCTGTCAGGATCAGACATTAGATGGCCTCTGAGCCGCCCCAAACACAGATACTTTACTGTTAAAATGATAATGGTAGCATAGAAACACCCATGATGTCTGATAGCTGCTCACTCACATGCTGTCAAATTACTGCACTGTCATTCAACACCTGCAGGTTTGCTGTAAGGAAACACCTGTATGTACTGTAGATGTCTGAAAGTCTCTATTAAAGTGCATTGACTTTACTGAAGAGCAGTGTATTATGTGTATAGACTCGGTGGACGGCTGTTGTCTTGTGCTGGGATGATCCAGTTAGCGTTGCATTACTTGCTGTCAGATCATACTGTATGTCACCCGACAGAAGAACGCAATCTCATCTGCACCCTGTGTCCCCTCAGTTATGGACACTGTGATTCGGCAGCAGGGAGGGAGATTAAATGGCAATAAGTGCACAGTGAACTTAAGCTCACTGTGTGTGTGTGTGTGTGTGTGTGTGTGTGTGTGTGTGTGTGTGTGTGTGTGTGTGTGTGTGTGTGTGTGTGTGTGTGTGTGTGTGTGTGTGTGTGTGTTACAAATCATCTATCAAATACACAAATGCAGTGCCTTCATCATCTAATGCATCTAAGAGTTACTTCTCCATATCTGTTTACTGTCATTACATTGCAGTGTTGTGCGTTACTTCATTGTGTCTTATTTCTAGCATACAGCAGTGACGGAAGAGATTCACTGCAGTGTGTTTGGCCCATATGGTTTGGCCACAGGGAGACAGATGTGCCTTTTCCTCTCCCTGTCCAGATGGTGGCAGTGTGTTCCAGCTTGTACATACTGTATATAATTAGGTGACTGGCTGGCTGTCAGTCCAGGGAAGCATATAGGCACACATGCACAAACAAGCCTTCATGATTGTTTAACTGTAAAAAGTAATGTTTTAAGAGTCATGAAGGAACATAGCAAACATATAGCAATAGGTCATTGTTTGCCTGCTTCATATCTTTAATAGTGTAGTTAGAACCAGGAATTGTGGAGAGAGCTGTTTCTGATCAGTAGTTTCTTTCCTTGGCCCGGACTGGGCTTAAACTCTGCATTTGGAAGTGGGCCAGCCTACAGTCAGCAGTTCCCACTGCGGGACCATGCAGCTCCGCATTATCATAATGAAAAGTTATTAATCTAATCCTACTTTTTTCCCCTCCTGTTTAAGTCCCAGATAACTGGAGGGAGTGCAGGCATTGCTGCTGTCTCATAATGACTGATTGTGGTAGAATACTGAAGCTGAATTTCAATGCTTCCATTTTTAATGCCCCCCAGTTAGTTTTGTGTGTGTGTGTGTGTGTGTGTGTGTGTGTGTGTGTGTGTGTGTGTGTGTGTGTGTGGGTCCCATAACTGAATTTTAAGCATTTGGCTGAGACGCAGACTCTGGGGAGCTATACAAGGGGACTTCCAAGTCCTTAGAAGTGGCTGCTGTGCAGCAATACAGTAATACTGTATGCACTCTTACAGGCAGGGATATGGAGGATATGGGATATTTTATCGAACAGGAAGTGATATGATTTTCTCAGTTTCCAGCGCATAATTCTGCCCAAACAAGTCAAGGTGTTGTCTTACAGCCGGAGGAAACTGAGGTCACCAAGCTTCAAGATCTATACCCTCCCCCTCTCTCACTCCTATAATGTTCTCTCCTCTCTCTCCACCTCCTTTTCTTCCTCCTTATTCTTTCACCTCACTGTCCCTGCCCCATATCTCTTAACTTGTACGTTTCCTCCCTTTTTCTTGTATGACGTACTCTCTTCAGACAGTAAATGCACGCATCAGGGCAAGATATATCATGTTTCTGTGCACGTGAGAAGAATGTGAAATTGCGTTTCTGCTCTGCGCCTAGCAGCCTGGTTCCTGAAGTGAATACCATGTGATCTGTTCAGGGCATAGCACATGAGGAAGGTTGTGCAGGTTGAGGCTGTGTCTGCAGTTATTAAAGGCCAGGTGCTCCCCAGCATACTGTGGCAAAAACAGCACAGAGGGAGGAATCTTTATAGAAAATTTTAAATATACTTTTACCCTGTCTTAGCATTGTTTTCTAAGCATCACCCTCTGTGCGGCTGCCTGGTCAGGAGAGGGCAGTGTTTCTCAATCTAAATGAAGGTGAAGTATTTTCACTCCTTCAGGGCCTTTGGATGACTGAACACACAGGCTCACACAAATCTCACACACCTATTTGCAGCTTACTTTATTGTAGTACAGTGGGAGTGCTGAGCAACGCCGTGCCACAGCTCTGTTACAGTGAACATGTTTTGAATGCAAATCATCCTGCCTGTTTGAGGCTAAAAGATCCTGATGCCTGCTTTCTGCCTCATTCCACTTTTATTAGCCATGCAGGTTACACAGGAAAACAACTTGCCTCAGTCAGTGCTGCTTATTTAGCTTTGTCACACATGATCACACCTGTTATGCTGTTGTGTTTTTCCATGCTATGATTCCTTGCAACACACAGAGCGTTAATTACCCTGTGGTGGTGTGTTTGTTTGTGTGTTTCTGTAGAGGACTCCCTCTTGCGTCAGGATGACATTTGGATGCTGGATGGTGATGACCCTCAGGAGCCACTTTCCCGCGTTCCACGCCCTGATCACCTCGACTTCCTACGCATCACGCCGCCCGAGGATGATATCATCGGGGACACACCCTACTGTCCCAAGCTGGACTGCACGGTGAGGGCCCTCAAACATGAGCAGCACAAACACTTAACGAGCAAAATTAGCTGTAATGCATATTTTCACGCCGAGAGCAGTGTACCATAGCAGTCTTTTTTCCCCCCTCGTGGGACTCATAGGGATTTCTCTCCACTCAGGCATTTAACCACCTGATCATGAATTCTTAGAAATGGATTAACAGGTCATGGATTCTAATCAGTAGACTGGTTAAGCCAAACTGACTGAGATCATTCCACTCAAACCTCCTGTGTTTGAGTGGAAAGTCTCCCCTTCTCTTATAGCATTTTTGAACCCTATTTTTGATGGTGTAGGCTGCTAGGAGTAATTAGTGTAATTTCTCTCTCCTGTTATTCAGCAGAAGTTGCGACACAAGATATTTTGTTTGCCACATAGCATGTGACTGATGTAATCCTACTGTGTGTCTTCTAAAAATAAGCCTGCAGCAAACAATGCATTGTTTGTTTCAAGGTGTTTGTAGGCTTTAATTGTGCTAATATGTAGTGCAATTAAAGAACTGCACTTCACTTCTAAATGATCTAACAGAATGATGTGGAAAAACTGTCCAGATGCCATCATGCTGTCTGGCAAAGGCATTCATTCCTGTAGCAGATGCGGCAGATTACCCGGGTGTGGTTATAGGCGGGTAGTGTGCAAGCCCAAGACACAATAACTGCCCTGACTGTGAGCATAATCGGTTAACATACCAGTACAAAGGCCATGCTGTACAGAATTAGGCACTCTGTATTGTTGTGAAAGTGACAGCCAGCTCACATACTTGGCTGTAGCACAGCTTCATTGTCATGTTATCCATTTTCATTCATTACAAAAACACACACGTCCATTGTACATGATGTATTTTCAGTGTGTTGTAACAGCTGAATACCCAAAGGGAGGGTTGTGATGATGACACGGTCCAAGTCAGTGGGCTAGACTTGATAGTTTTTTACGTCTGTGGTGCTTATATGACCTGCAACCTGTAAATGAATAATTTCGCTTCTATTTTGAGCTTTTATGTGTCAGATCTGTGTGACATCACAGTCTTGTCGATCAGTGGTGCCTCTTTCTAGTACAACCTCGGGGGATTTACTGTGTGTGTATGAAATACCACTGTTCTTACATAACTTAATTCCTCAGCCACAGAAACCCCCTCTCAATTTGTGGCTTTCTTCAGATGATCACCAATCCCAGGAAAATGCAATTACAATTGTGTTTTCACGTAGGTTTTTATTGGTAAGACATTTCCAACATGAAATTATAACAGTGACAAAGAAATACTTGTACAACAGTATTTCCATCATTCATGCAGTTTTTTTGCTGGGTTCATTAGTTCCATTTTCAGTGTCACCATTTTGAGCCTTGAAAAATGTCCATTTCTCCTATTTGTCTTTATGTTGCGTTTCTTGTAGCATCCTGTGGTTTTCCATTAGGAAGAATTCTTAATGGAAAAACAATTAATTACTAGTCATTGGTCCTGTGTATTATAATACAGTATTTCAAAATGTTTAATTTAGAGCAGTCATAAAACTGGATGAAAGACATTTCAAAAGCACTCTTTAAAACAGGCTTGTAGAAGTGTGCCCTTTGGTAGGTGCAGCTTTAGACAGTGCTCAATCAGGCAGTCTGAAGGAATGCATTCAAGGAGGGTGAACTTTGGTTGCTAAGGGCAACCACAGTTTGAAGAATGCTGTGTTTTCCTAACCACTTTCTTGACATTTATACAAAAAACCTATCAAAAGGTTCGAGCAGGTTAAATCAAGCATAAGCTAAAAAAAAAAAAAAAAAAAGCTACTTGAAGCACTACAGAGGTTGTTTCTCTCTGCTATTTTCTTTTCTCATATAAACTATGTAGGTAGTCCCCTTTCCCACATAGATTGTGTTGCCTAGCTAACATTAGCTTGCAAACGTTTTAAAGCTTTTCTCCTTAGAAAAAAGTGTCCTGTCAGTGAGTATAGAGAATCATGGTAAGTGAATCAAAATGCCTTTTTTTTTCCTTACTGAATTCAGTCCAGTTCTGAGTGTTCATGAGCTGCTAATTACACATGTTAGCGACTTAGCATGTTAGCTAGAGCTGGCTAAGGCCAGGCTGACTAATCACTACTTCTTAAGCCCTGTATTGCAGCTCACTGCAATGCTGCGTTAATGGACCTCTGCAGCTCTCCACCTGACGACAGACTACTCCCCCTCTGTGTTTACTCTGTTACCTCAGCAGCCATTTTACGGAAGTGAGCAGAGGTAATCAGACACCTGCAGTGCCGGGCTCTGCAGGTCCCCTCCCAGCATGGGAGGAACCTAAAGGGAGGCGTCCCCAGACTGGGTAGACCAGTGAGACACATTTTTTTTCCAACCTGAGGTTTTTTTTCTCACACAACAGCACACAGGGCTTTCCTGTAAACTGAGAGACAAATTAAAGAAGGCCGACCCAAACTAGAAGAACAGTTTACTCATGGACTCCAGACTGTAGACGCATAGAGAAGGATAACCCACAACTTTATGGATAATAGTGCTCAACTGGTCGGAACAGTTGGAAATACTTTTGTGAAAAGCAGGTGAACTCTGCTCTCCTGCTCTCCCAGGGAGGATTACGGTGGGGCATGCTTCCAGCCACTGAACAGCTTGATTTCACTTGCAGCGTCATGGGAATCTTGCTCTCACAAAGGAGACTGAACTGTACTACTGACAACATACAGTCAGAAGTAGTCTTTATGTGATATTAAGAAAGTCTACTATATGCAACCTGTTTGTGTGTCACTAAACAGGAATACAGGGTAGTGTTGTTATAATTGGCGCCCTCCTGGAGAAGGTAAGGGGAGCTGGGGAGATTTGTCCATACAAAGGCCTTTTGTTCCCAACCAGTTGTAGAGGTGGAATAGCAGCAGCTTGGATAACTGGAGGTGGGGAAATTAACCTTTTGTGACATTTTCATTGGACACTTTGCTAGAGCTGCTACCTGTTTTGGTTTGCCTCACTTTGCTCTCAGTTGGTGTGACACTTTGAACAGCAATGGACAGTGCAAGTAATAACTCAGATGGACTGGGGAAGCAGCCCCCTAGTTCCCTCCGGAATGTCTTCGGCAGTTTCTTCAGCCGGGATAGATCTGCAGACGTGGAGTCGGCGTTGCTGACGTCTTTCAAGGAGCTGTCAGATGGGAAGGATCCACTTCCTGATGGTGGTCAAACTACTAACAGTGACAACAAGCTTCGTGGGAGAGAAGATATGCATCAGGATAGTGTGACTGCTTCAGGACAGAGGGCTGAATCTTCGGAAACCTGCAAGGATTCTGGCGACCAAGTTAAAACAGCAGCTGGAACCTCTGTTGACCTAGATCTGGTCCAGGTCACAATGGTGGAAACGTATAGCGACACAGAAAATGAGGACGAGGAGGCGGCCCACAGCAGCACTAGTCTGTCGGAGAAGCTTGCGAGGACCAGGGAGCCTACCCTACCTGAGGAGGACGATAATACAGGGGACCATGGTGATGGAGATGAGCTAAAAGATGCCAGTGAGGCAGAGGCAGAGTACCAAGTGCCTGTGTTTAGAACACACAAACTTAAGGAGAGATCCCGCATAGAAGCTATTTTATATTCAGACAGGTTCATCAGCAGAACTGGCTTTAGGAAAGTTCTGGCCTCTTCAGTTTCCAAACAGGGAGATGGCTGTAGTCCCATGGAGAGCACCACCACTGTGCCTGTGGATGTAGAAACATCTGGTGCTAGAGAGAATAGTAGCAACAATATGGGAATGGATGACGACGAGTATGCTGGCATAGATTGTTCTTTGCCTGTTCCCTCCATCATCTCCGGACCTATGGCATTGGAGGCTGCAGGTCATAATGCTGCCTGTCCTTTAAAGCAGACAGAGGACAGAGATAGTACACAAAAGGAGGAGACACATGAGCAAAGGGATGGGGCTGAGGAGAGGACTGAGGAACCTCTCTCCAGCCAAGTGTCCTCTGTTCCCTCCAGCCTGAAGACTCTTGAAGTTTCAGTCCAATCATCCTCCAGGCCAGAGGAGCAGTCAGACTCTGCTGGTATCACGAATCACCCTACAGGGTTTAAAAAACCCATGTCACTGTCATCAGCACCTGAAGAGTCCCCAGGTGACATTCAACCAAGTGCCAGTCCTGCCTCACAGCGCACAACTGCTCCAAAGACACCAGAAGCGCACACACCACCTTCATCCGTTTCCCCCTCCTCTACCTCCTCCACCTCATCCCCATCCAGGGGCGCGTCACTCTCTTCGCCCCCTTCCTTCCAGATGCCGGCTCTCTTCAGTGGGTTGCGGGTGCTGAAGAAAGGAGCGGTGGGGGAAGACAGGGAGACGGTTGCAGAGATCAAGCAGAGGGAGAAGGATGCCGACCTGGCCCTGCTCAGCCTGAAGAAGACAGTAAACAAAGCCAAGCTCTTCCCTGAGCAGAAGACTGCCACTCTGGCCAAAAAACATGCTGAGCCTAAACCTGTTGCGGCAACTAAAAGCACTGTAATGGGACAGCTCAGTCAGCTGCTCAGCCTCGACAACCAGGATGAGATCAAAAAGTCAGATGACAGGCAGGATGCTGACCCTGAACACAGCAAAAAAGAGTCTGAAAATGGAGAGGAGGTTGTGGGAGATCCATTTCCAGGCCCAGAAACCCCCACATCCCCACTGGAAAGAAAGAAAACCTCAGACCTGGCCTATGAAACCTTCAGGAGCATCTTTGGCCCCAAAACTGTCAAAAAGGAAAAATCTGAGGACGTGGATCTGGAGGCAGTGAAAAAGAAAATCAAGAATGACAAGGAAAACCTGAGGTCTATTTTTGAGAGAACCTCCAAATCCCCTGGCAAAGAACTCAAAAGTCCCACAGAGGCTAATGTATGAAATCCCACCCCTATATCATTTTATATCTCAACAACACACAATTATTTTTCATCTTTCTTTCTTTATTGGAAATTTAAATTGCATGTGTGCTTTGTGCAAACATAGGGGAAAATTATGAGACAAATGTGTGGTGTATCATTGCATTGCCAGGGTACACGCTGACGTTTTTGCTTGTGTTTTCTCCCCACAGACGGAGGTCACGTCCCCTACAGACAGTGAGGACCGGACTCCAGGGCGTCTGCAGGCTGTGTGGCCCCCACCCAAACCTAAAGATGAAGAAGAGAAGGTGGGGCTCAAATACACCGAGGCAGGTAAGAACCTCAAGCTTGTTGCTTTAGACGCTGTTGTCTGTCTTTACATCTAAGACCAGGAATGCTGACAGAGGATCACGGCAGTCAAGCTTACGCTGACGCACCTCACACTGATTGGCTTTGTGGATAAGGACCGTTGCAGATATCTTATATCATAGTATTTATGAATGGATCTCTTGTAAAAACACTGAAACATAAGTAGATCTAGAGAACATAAGTGTGCACTCACACTTTCCTCTAAAACTCTGAGACAAATCATGCAGAGCTAGCTAAGTATCAGCAGCAGGGTGTAAGACATCCTTTAAATCCATTTAAGAACACAGTGAGGCTGTGTCTGCACCTTAATGCTGCTGTTTGTGTGGTTGCTGTTTTGTGGCACCACATGGATAGCATGTGTGGGTGTTAGTGAGGTAAAAACATTTAATGGAATCAAGCATACCCTGGGCAGCACGCCATGTTTGGCCCACCTTGTACTCCATAGGTGTAATGGCACAAAGATAGGTTAAAAGCACACGCGGCTGTCCGTTGGCTGATTTAAATTACAAAGTAAAAAGCTTTCCCTTCATGTTCTGGGTACGGTGAAATGGTGTTGACTAAAAGCGTGCAGTGCATAGCAACAGCGGTGCAGCAGCTGTTGGATGAACTTGTGTGTGGTGCTGCAGCTTCATCCCATAGAATAGATTAAGACAAGCAAATGTGGATTGTGGATGTGGATTATTCTGGTAATTTGTGCTCCACGATCGGGCTTTGCTCTTGTCTGTGAGAATAGTGCGAGAATAGCAGAGCAAAAGTCCAGACTGTGAGCCATATAGATAAACCAACACATGCGTACATTCATATCTCATGCATTTCTTTCAAACACTTGTCTTTTAATTCACCACACACTTTTATGGCCCTAGATTAGAGTACTGATTAAATGGCGTAAATAATGACTATGCAGTATTCAGTCTATTAAGAACAGTTACATTAGTTTTAATTGATTTTAAGTTGAGCCTGATTCTAATCTTTGACTCAGATTAATCATCGGTACAGTACAATGTGTGGGTCTTTAGATAGCAGTGTATCAGTTCCAAGCAGGACCATCTTCTTCAGACTCACAAATGTAAAAATGCGCCCCAAAGTCAACAGTCTAGTCCTCAGATAAATTGAAATGAAAGCTTGGCAGTAGGTGACGAAACACTGTGTAACTTGGTGGAGTATGATACCAAGTTACACTGGATAGGATAGGTTAGGATATTGCAGTTCATCCCTAACTTTGCAGTGAAAGTATGCTCAAAGACCAAATATTTTTTAACTGACAAAGTTAGTCTGTAGTCTAGTTTCTGTTGTAGTCTTAAGTTGCACATGTTCCCAAATACTAGTGTAACATCATGGACATTAGGTGAATTATGTTGTGGGTGATCTTTTCACTTCCCTGCCTTCATCTCATTAGTACCAACACATCAGCATTTTTGACCTGACCAAATGTTTTCTTTTGGCCGTCATTTTAGCCAGCAGAATAATTTAAAACTGGTTGGTTGAGTTGTAAGTATGGTCCATTTATAGTGTAAATGACCCACCCATCTGTAGAATTCTACCACTAAAAGCAGTACATCAGGTTGGGATGTCTCTTGACTTGCAGATTAGCTTGATAGTGATTTGACGCGCTAATCTTTTGGCCAGTAGTTCAGGAAAACATCACTCTAACCCTATAAATTATTTCTGTTAGTCTGTAGAGAAATGCTAACCATGTGCTGTGATTGTTGAACTGATGGCCCTCAGTGTATGTTCAGTGTATTTATTTATTAAACCAGACTGCCAGCAGAATGAGTCATGTAAGTGTTCTTGTTCTGCCTCCTTTCAGAGCACCAGGCTGCCCTCTTGCAGCTGAAGAGAGAGTGCAAGGAAGAGCTGGAGAGGATGCATGTAAGTTATCATATGACTTTAGCAGACATGTTAAATCACTGACTGAAAACATATTATGCACTGGAGCAAATTAGCCCAGGCATCTCTGTGAGGGCAGACTAGGCGAGGCAAGTTTATTTTTATACCACCTTTCAATAAGACAATTGAAAGAGCTTATTAAAAATGTTAAATAAAGAGGTTCTGGTGTACAGTATTAAACAGAAACAAATTAGCATTTGGGATTTGTGAAAGAAAGTTTAACAATACATTTGTGACAATAATTCATGTGTGTGAGACATGCATGAACAGCGAATTTAGTTAAATGTATAGGGCACTTGTGGAACATCTAGTCTGTCCTAGCAGTTGACTCTCCTGAACACAAGATGGCGCTAAGTAAGCATGAAATGTTCAAGTGCAGCAGCTGAACTGGTGTGAAAACTCTGCTGAGTATTTATTTACTTAACAGCACTAGAAGCTTTAAGATGTCACAGGTTTTGAAGTTGCCCAGTATTGTTTAGAAAATGTCTTTTGAATGTATATTGTTAGTCAAGCTGTCAATTAAGTTATTTTTCTTACAGTTTTAAAGTTTAATTTTGTACATTAGATTCCCAGAGAAACAGTATAGATTCAAATGAGAGAGAAAAGAATCAGACTCAAATTTCTGTTGTCAAATGTAGTTGCAGTGTGTCTTTATAATAGAGACATATTGTATATGAAATTTGGTTGCAAGCTTCCAGTACTCAGATGACAAACAAAAATAACCACATTAGACTATATTACTACTATATATAACTTTTGAATCGTCAAACTAAACTCCTAATGTGACCTTTAGCACTTTTATAGCAAAAGTGAAGCTGAAGTTCATTATTTCAGTGACATAAAATATATTGATCAAAATGGAGGCACAATCTTACAGAATATGTTAAGTTACAGTAAATCTGCACTGTCTATTAAAAAAATCTAAAAGAGCTTTCTACTGACCAGAGTTTCATATATTATGTATAGTAATGTTACTTGCAAATGTTCTGTCCTTGCCATACACAGAGTGCTGTGATGGACATCTCTCTTTCTCCAATTTGATGCCTCTCTCCAAATTCATTTTAAAGGTGTCTGTTTCATTCATCAAAAGCAGAGTTGGGGAACAGTGTTTCATTGGTGTTTTTTGTCTGTAAGCTTAATCAAGACTCAAACTTTCTGTATACATTTGGAAAACCAAAAGAACGTAGTTGTGGCCATGTTACATCATTTCTTGTACCACTGATAAATTGCTTTATGGACCATTTCCTTGAAAAGTCTGACCTCAGAATTGGTTTCTCAGCCTGTCTGCTTAAAGCCTTTAATTTGATGTTGACCTTTTAAAGGACTGATGCTGACACTGACAAACATGTACTGCAGTCAGCCCACAAGAAAGGGTGGGAACGTGCCTAATTCTATTTCTAAAATGACACAAGTTAACAAGGAACATGTGTAAGATTTATTGCAAAACAATTTCCTTTCTGTATCAAATCAATACTTCGCTTTGGTTGGATTGTTCTTCATTGTTTGAAATGTCAAATGAAAACTGGAGTTACCAGATTGTCACTGTGAGAGTCCGATATTAACCTCAGATTTGGGGAAAATGTAATGGGAATGAAGTTAAAAACAAAGCTGAAAATTGTTTTTCATATTTTTGTTATTGTTCGACAAAGAATCACAATCATGCAGGTCCATTGGAATAATAATTATACACTTGAATTAAGTTCATTCAAGGAAACGCAATCTCTGCCACCTACTATGGTTTTATTATATGATGGAAAGGTTTCTGATTCTGTAGATTTGTTTTGTCTCTGGCATTCTGCTCTTGCTCCCCACAGTCCGACTTTGAGCTCCAGATCTTCCAGCTGCGAGGTGAGAATGCTGTCTCAATATCACACCTGGAGGGAGTCATTGCCAAGATGCAAAGAGACAAGGCGTACAATACAGGCCAGGAGCGAGGTGAGGTCTGCGACGCTGCTGTGTCCACTGCAGATGACCCGATTCCCAAGACCTGCCGCACCGTGGGTATCCAGACGGACAGGGAGACCTTCATCAAGAGCCCTGAGGGTGACGGTGGCGGGCTCGCTCAAAGCCCCAGCCAGAATGTGCCGAAAAAACTCAACTTGGACTCTATCGGACTAAATCTAAAAGCTGAAACGGCCCCAGGGCCTCCTGCACCACATCCACCTCCACCTCCACCTCCACCTCCTCCCCCTCCCCTATCAGGCCTCTCAGGACCACCACCACCACCTCCCCCTCCTCCTCCCCCTTTGCCAGGCAACATGGGAGCACCGCCACCACCCCCACCACCACCCCCTCTTCCTGGGGGTGGTCCGCCGCCCCCACCACCTCCGCCTCCTGGCCTACCTGGAGCCGGTCCACCTCCTCCTCCCCCTCCTCCAGGCTGTGGCATACCCCCTCCTCCCCCTATGGGGGGCTTCAGTCTCGGCCAGAAGGTGGATAAGGCCCCACGGAAACCTGCCATTGAACCAGCCTGTCCCATGAAGCCTCTGTACTGGACCAGGATACAGATACAGGACAATAAGTATGTGGAACATTAAATTTCACTCATATTGCTCTTAAAGGATAAATGTGGTTGATTACAACTTGGGTCTTATTTTTAGTGTTTTGGCCGTCATTTCAGTCGGTAATAATAACGTTATCCTCAGAAAGTTAATTGCAGAGATCTGGGAATGCAGCTGCATTGCTATGAAGAAGTCCGACATGGCAAGAAACACGAGCAGTCAGCTGACCATTTCTTGCCCCGTTGGACTTCAATGTAGTGATGTTGTCCTGTTCCCAGATCTCTGCAATGAGTTTGATGAGTACCATGTTATTATAACTGATAGAAATGATGGCCAAAACTACAAAAATAAGATCCAAGTTGTAATAAACTGGAATTATCCTTTAAGTTGCAGTGATTATGCAATGCACAATCATTAGTAGCGCACAAAAATCATAATGGCTTCTCTTCTAACTTCTAATTTCTAATTTAAACCCAAGGCTACAGAGAGCCCAGGGCTAGTAAAACCTCAGTTCACGTTTGTATGTATTATTACTGTAAACACTGGGGTAAGGACTAGAGCTAGAGAGACATTAGCTTATTGCAGATACCTGTGTGTGTGTGTGTGTGTGTCAGCTAATAAATAACAAGACATTGCAGTACAGATATGCCAAACGAGGTTTGAGGTGATTTAGAAACAGTGTCAACATTACATAGTTTGTAAATGTCCCGATCAGTATGTATTTTGGTTTTTAAAAAAAACGAATCTAGGGATTTGTATTAAGATTGTTTATGTTATGTGATTGTGTAAAAAAAAAATGACTATCGGCGGATATATCATTACATACATTTTTTTAAACTCCCAAATATCGAGAATATCGGTATCAGCCTCAAAAATCCAGTATCGGTCAGCCTATATTCAGGATACATACTAGAACATCTAAAACAATTGTTAAAATCTTCAGAATGCACATGGCATGTGACATGTTTACATTTGATTGGACGATTAATGTTTCATTGGGTTTGGTCTCACCTTGATTTTCATTAGTGATTGTTTTGGGGGATTACTGCAGAATGCCGTCAAAGTGAGGTTCAGAAAGCCAGGAGTGAGACCAAGATATCCAATACTTGAAGTTGCAAGAGTGAAACTGTTATCCCAGGGCTAATAAAGCTTCGTTGGCCCTGGTCTAATGGGGTCTTTAGGCTCTGAACACTCCTGTTCAGAGAGATATCATAGATACAGTTGCTGCACCAGAAACTCTGTAATTGTAAGTGGATTATCCAGCCCATTTGCAGTGGCTGTGGTTGTTGCCTCTGAGTGCCAGGCTTCCAGCTTTATGGCCTTGTATTTCCATGGCTGGATTATTGGGGGAAGCTGAGTTGCGGTTCGCACTCTCTCCCTGGTCCTGGCCAGCGCTGGAGGACTGAATGACTACACTACAGCAGTTTCATGTCAGCTATAAATTTAACTGTAAAGGGCTAAGTTAAGGGGCATTAAATGGGTCAGATGTTTAACTATAGCTGGATCAGCTGTGTGATCTCTGTTAATGGTGTGAGGTTCTGAGTTATGAGGGGGAACAGAGTAAGGTTTGAAATGATGCCAGGTGTCTAAATGTAGGCCGAAACACAAAGTACAGTTGGCGGCATGCAGGACAGACTTTTCTTGGGAAGCTGCGTAAAGAAAAAGGGATTCGAATTCAATCATAGTCATAGTCTGCTCAGTTAGAAAGTTGTCTTGCATGAAAATATTTCTTTGGGGTTTGGATGTAATTTTCTTTTCCAAGCTAAATTCCTGCACAGTTGGGTTCAGAGTCAGAGGCTGTTCATTGAACTTATTTTCCTCAGTCTCTCAGTAAGGAGTGCAAAATCAAAGGCGGATTTTGGGACAGTATCATTATGTCCTCAACAGAAAACCTCTTGGCTGCCCCAGATAAATACTCTCACCACTGTAATAGGAAGCCAACTGCATGCAGAAACAATTGCACTTACTCAACCCTAATTGAGTCATTGGCAATGCAGTTGATTGTTCTGGTATTTAAGCCATGATAAGCCTGCCAGCGCTTGTGTTAGTGTGTTGTGTCCAGATTCTCTTTCTCACTGTAAATGGGCCTTGACTTGGAGAGATTGACCTGCCAGTCTCATGAGCTCACAGATGAGCTGTAGTGTCAGTTAACGATGACCTGCGAGGACAACCGCGATGTGTGAAAAGATAATAGGAAACCAATAATTAGACGTGTTGTGTATTGCAGATGTCATCACTCCAAATTCTTTCTTTAAAATAAGTTTATTTCTTAGTAAGCCTGTTGATTATGCTGTTAATGTTCATATGATTAACAGACTTGGGGAGGAAAAGCAGAGACAGATGTGTTGAGCTTTAGCGAACAGAAAAGTCGATGCGTTGGTAACAGCAGAGTGCTTTGCTCCTGAACATCCTCTTGACTTTAGACATCTCTTGTTCTTGTTTCTGCCTCTGTTTGTTTTTTTTCCACGTTACTCAGCAACTTCTGAAACACAACATTGCCTCCCATATTCTTGTTCATTTGCTGGAAATGGTCCTTTTTCTTTTGTTTTTTTACAGAAACAAGCTTGTCTTAAACTTTTGTTATTTTTATCACCTAGCTCATAAACAGTGCTTTTTAAAGTTGAGATTGCGGCTCTTCCTGCCAAGTTTTTGCCAGACAGCGAAATGGAAAATGAGAAACAGTGGGCAGGTTGGATAAACATCAAATAAGCTTCCACAAATAGAACACACAATTTGTTTAGCTGAAGGGAGATAGCCTAGATGCTTCTACCATGCCCTGTGAGCCACTGTCTTTGTGACTGTGTCAAATCAAATCTTTAGCACTTGCATATGCTTATATTTAAACTAAAACTGTATAAAATAAATCACAGACTAAAATCCTCACTTCTTTCTCCAGCAACAACACACTCTGGGGTTCTCTGGAGGAACCAAACCTCATCAACGCCAATGAGTTTGAGGATCTTTTCTCCAAGGCCACGTTACAGCCGAAGAAGAAACCCCTGTCAGACACCTATGAGAAGAAAGCCAAAACTAAGAAGGTAAATTCAGTTGCCCCACTTACTCCTCCTCAGTTTCGGTGATATCTTCTAATTATCTCAGTAATTCATCGCTTATTTTTGTATTTGATCTCGCTGCAGCCACCTGAGGGCATTGTTAGCGTGCTTTCTTAGCAAGCTTTGTTTAAAAAAAGGCTTTTTGGCTGCTGTCATGTTTAATCATAAATCAAAGAAAGAAATAACAAAAGGTGAACTGAGAAGAAATAGATTGTGTTGCCTGCAGTTGCCAGGTCTTGCACTGGGCTATCAGTTTATGAGTTCACTCCCTTGTTTTTTCTGGGCAAGCCAAGCTAACTGTGCGGGATTGTAATGTAAGTGGGAGTTCAGAATTATGTTGTTTTTTTCCCATCTGTGCGAGCTTCAAAGTTTTAAAGATGAAACAAGTCGAGAAAAATCAGCAAAGACGTGCTTCGTGCCAGGTTGATCTGCCCCCCCCCCCCCTGCCCACCAAAGACACACTTGTTGATGTCTTGTCAAATGCTGCAACTCTGCACCTCTGCTGCAGCCAGCGCCGCGTCAGCAACCTGGCTGCCTCGTGGTCCTCGCTGTGGCGTCCAAGCAGTTAAAAATCGGCCACTGCCCCAGACTGTCCCCTTTAAATCCATACACATCCCCTATTCTGATCAATTTGTTAAGGCTCCACTCTGCTCCAGAGGGCCTGTGTGTGTGTGTGTGTGTGTGTGTGTGTGTGTGTGTGTGTGTGTGTGTGTGTGTGTGTGTGTGTGTGTGTGTGTGTGTGTGTGTGTGTGTGTGTGTGTGTGTGTGTGTGTGTGTGTGTGTGTGTTCTTCTGTCCCTGATCTCCATCCTTAGATCTCTCCATTCAGTCTGGTCACTCTAAAGCGGCAAACTGTCCAACATTTGATCCAACTCAGACAGCCACATCCAGACACAAATCCTGCCAACTGTCTCCTGTCTGGGCTTACATCAGCCTGGAGGAGGTTTGACCCCACTAATGGAAACACTGCTGAAACACATTTATATCAATCAAAAAACTCCATGTCCAACATGTTTTTTACAGCATTTGAGAGAAGGGCCTTTATGGTATAGTGTCTGAGGTTGATATCTATGTTTAGACATTTTGTCCCCCAGTACTGTGATTATACAGGAGTCTTATATTTAATATAAAGGTCTGTGTTTAGAGCCAACGAGAGCATTCAGAGTCCAACTCTACGATTAAAGAGGGAAAGTGAATACGTGAAGGCATGGTTGTTTTCAGCCCGCTTAGAAAGTCCAACTCACTGGAAAGGTCGTCAAAATAAAAGAAACTTGTTTACGTAATCATTTTTTATCCCTGAAAGTTTATACTCTGAGTTAAAGAGAGAGAAATCATTTGAGCGAGAAATCATCTGAATCACCAGCCGATGGCTTCCAAGAAGTTCAGCTGGTCAACGGGTGAGAAAGAACGAAAGGGAAGCAAAGAACGAAGAGAAAGTGATTTTTTTTTTTTCTTTTTTTCGATGGGGAGGGTGCAGAAGAAGGGATAAGAGCATGGATAAAGACTAGGTGCTACTGAGTTGAGGAGGAATGGATCATAAAGGTGGACTGAATGAGGGGGGAAAAAAGCAAATCAGGACAAATTGGACGGTGAAAATGAGGATGATGTGTAGGGACAAAAAGTAAAATTTCAACTAAACTGAAAGATAAAAGTACAAATCCCTCACTTTTACTCAAATTCACAAACTTCAGAATACAGTCATTTTACCGTCCTGTGTTTTACTTAAAAATACTCTCATATTTAAGAGCTCTGGAGGACTCAAGTTGGTTACGAGTAATATCGGTGCTAGAGCCCTAGATGGGTGCAGGACAGAGACAGAGGCAGGCACATGCCTTCTGGGACATGTTTTGGAATGACTGTATGGTAGCACTGCTCATGAACAATACATTTTCAGAAACAATAAAGTGTATTTCAGAATATACCAATTTTTGTTCACCTATTGCATCTGTTGCTTTCCAGTAAGCTATAATTTCCAGGCACACTTTTGATAGGATGTTTTTTGTATCCACTTGTCAATGTGCTACTGAATTCAGACTTTCCCAGAGATGCTCCAGTTTGCTTTTCTTTTTGTTAAAATTCCAGTCATTTCCCTACAATGCCATCCCTGTTTATATGATTGAGTTTTATTTGCTTTATTGGATAGTGACAGGTAGAGGCAGACAGGAAATGGGGAGAGAGGAGGGGGGGGGGGTATGACATGCAACAAAGGTCACCAGCTGGAATCGAACCGGCGACGGTTGCAACCTTCGCCACAGCCATGGGGCTATCAAGGCGCTCCCTTGTCATTAATTTCATGTGTTGATTATTTCAATTCATTGAATCAGTCAAGAGAAACTTGAGAACATGAAACATTCATAATCAGACAACCACACAACAAACATACAAAAGCAACAAGCAAGCAATAAGACCAGACAACCAAGATTAAGTTCAAGAATAAAGAATTAATTTAATTTAAAAGAATGTAAGAATTGAAGATTTTACACAAATAAAACGAACATAAAAAATAAAATTATACAGGCATTTGCAGAATTTTTAAATACAATGACAATGGTACAGGTGTAGGTTAAATCCTTATGTCTTTAAGCATACACGTCTCACTAATGAAGACTACCTGCCTCCTGTCTCTGCCAGCACACACCCCGAGTCTGCACAGAATTCACTTATAATGTTGCCATTGAATCTGTGTATGTTTTTGTGTGAGGGAGAGTGCGTTTCAATGACCACATTTGTGTCTGTTTGTTTCCGTGTGTGTTTGAGTGTGCACCGGCATGCGTTTGTTTCTGTGTGTGTGTGTGTGTGTGTGTGTGTGTGTGTGTGTGAGCGCACGTGTGTGATGACGGCACGTCCTCGCGAGTCGTTATGCACTTGCTCAGAAAGTGTTGCCAGATCATGCTAACGCCACAGCCCGGGGGTGGGGGTGGGGGTGGGGGTGGGGGTGGGGGGGCTCTGTGCGGCGAGAGGAGATGAGTGGGAGGGAATGGAATGTGTGTGTACATTATGCATATGAGCCACTTCCCCGCTTTCCAACAACTCCACACGGCAAAAGTTGAAACTCGGGGGATGCAGCCGATGCCTACATGAGTGAGTTAATCTACATCATGTGTGCCATAGAAAAATCAAAGCTCTTGTTTACTCTGGAGCCCTTCTCTCTCTGCTGATTAGCATATCAAAGCAGAGGAGATGACATGGAAGAGAGCTCTCCCACCCGAGCAGACCAGACCAGACTGGACCAGGGGTATAATTGCAGGCATGTGGCTCCACTCCACTGGCAAGAGGAGGCAATGGAGACGGGGCACCTATAGGAGTGGGGGAGCGGGGAGGATGCGCATGTCGGCGCATTTTTGATTAAGGGATTAGAGGGGAGGGGAAGATGGATGAAGATGAAAAAATCAATCGAGCTAAATGTGCTGTTGAGTTTGTATGCGTGCAAATATGCACATCAGTAAACACAGAAACAGCAATTTCCTCTACCCACATAAATCAAACATGTATCAAGTTTATACATAGCGGGTCTCCTTAAACAAACAGCAGCTTTAACCGGTTTATGGAAATAACTTATGAGCAATCATAGTGCGTTTATTAAAGACATATTTGAAGGTCTGGCTATGACGTGGGAGAGTGGGTGTAAAACTAACACCGCTGGGTGAGACTGGGGTTGTTTGAGTGTATCGTAGGTGGTTATTGATGGGAAGTCTTGATCCAGTTGTTATTGTAACATCTGCCTGGGTGATTCCAGACAGATAGTCAGACACACAGTCACCGCGGGAGCAGGCTGGCTGCTCAGCCGGGGCTGTGTAAACTATCCGCTCGGCTCTGAACCTGCATCACCCTGCCCACCTCGCCTAACATCAGCCACCTGCTTCAGCTCAAACGGCTGACACTCCCAGTGTCTCCTTCCATCATTTTGTTTATTTTCTTAGGCTGCTCGCTTTTTCTCTCTCTTCTTCTCCTCTTTCCTTTGACCTGTCTGTGTTACTCAAGCATCCACGGCAGTTTCAAGTGAAAGCCTCAGAGTGCCTTCAGTTCTCTTTTTGTCCACAGGAGGGAGCCGACGGCTATTGACGTCTACCTGTCTCAGCATCAGCATCACAGGGCTCCCTCCGCTTACCCAAGCTGTTTGCGTGTCTGAAGCCAAGCATCCAGCATCAGTTGTCTTTTCTCATTAACGTAACTGTTTAGGCTAATTGGCGAGTTCTGCAGCCACAGTGAGCGGGAAGGGTTCCTGGGCTGCTTTTAGTGTGGCCCGTCCGAAGTGGTTAATTAGAGGTGTTGGGAAAGCCTGGTACTCAGCCGTCTCAAGTCCTTAGAGTGGGAGATCCCCAGTGATCCAGGTAATAGAGCTGGAAGCAGCATGGCACCCACTAACGCCCTGTAATGCAATACCCACTTCTAAGGCTTCTGCTCTCCAGCTCCCACTGGACAGCCCAGTAGCCGACAACGCCATAATACCTAATGAAGAAGCCTGACACATTAACTTTTAGAGCGGGGCTTTACCTTGCCAAAACTCTCTCTGGCTTTACGGCTAATTCAGTCATAAGTAATTGTGACCATGTGTAGGCACAAATAAAAATCCTGTGAATTTATAGTTTGTTATAAAAGCCCTGCTTCTCTTTGCCTTGCTCTTCTAGACTGTCCTTTTATGGTGCCACTTTTGCCTTTGTACTTTCACTGCGACTTGATATTTTTTGATTATATCTCACACATGTTCTTCGGTAAACTGGAGGAGGTGCTTTTCTGTTTAACTTTGCTCCCTCATTGATGTAACTTGACAAAGTGTGTCCCAAAGTGTGTGTGTGTGTGTGTGTGTGTGTGTGTGTGTGTGTGTGTGTGTGTGTGTGTGTGTGTGTGTGTGTGTGTGTGTGTGTGTGTGTGTGTGTGTGTGTGTGTGTGTGTGTGTGTGTGTGTGTGTGTGTGTGTGTGTGCTCTGCATTTCCAAGTCGTTTGTATCATGATGACGGGTTATGACAACGTGTGTTGATTAGTCTGGTCGTTTGGGTCAATCCAGATGATACTAAGACTAACTGGGGCTTCAGGCACTCCGCCTTGCTCATCATCTATCATCTGCTTCCACAGCCTGCAGAGTGACTAAATGATTTTTACCCGGCCTCTCATCACAGAAATGAACTTTTTATTCACCATCTGTTCCTCAATTTGTTTTATGACAGTGTTTGAATAATGGAATTGATGATAAACATCGGTGTTAAGAAGTCTAAGGTGTAATTTGGAGTGAAGGTGTTAAACCGTTTTTAGATAAATGTACAGAAATTATGTTGTTACCTTCTGAATAAAGTGTCATTCTCTGATTAGCATAAGAAAATTGGTAGGTAATCAGTCCATTTAAGCCTTATTATTAGAAATCCATACTGTGGGTTTTACACTGAATCCCACTCATACTCTTGCAGCTATCTTAACAATACAAATTCATTTGTTTTCTGTTTTTCCAGATCATCAAGCTGCTGGATGGGAAGCGTTCACAAGCAGTCGGCATCCTCATATCCAGCCTGCATCTGGAGATGAAGGACATTCAGCAAGGTGAAAAATATTTTCTAAGATATCATTTAAATCTCTTTCAGGGAAGAGGATCTTATTTAGATTCAACAGTAATAAACTGAATTTACAGTCCCATATCTGCAAGAAATTGCGGCTGACTCCTGATGAAACGCAGATGAAGTTATTTTTAGAGATGAGATAGCGAGCCCTGCAGCGGAGAACAATTTCCGACCTCTTGACAGCTACTAATTTGTAACTGGAGACACTTTTTTTTTTTTTTGGATTAATATGTGTTTCAAGTGGAACGTGGATGATTTTTCCAGTTACCAGGGTGGGAAAGAAAATGCCTCGATTTGTCAAAATGTCAGACGGCAACACTGGGATGAAAGCAGCCTTTCACTTTTTCTGTCAGGCTGCTTGAAATCCCTCCTGCACTGGTTAAAATCAAAGTGCCATCTCCTTCATTTGAAGAGCTGCGTGAATTGATTACATGCTTGGTTGTTCTGTGGAAAGTGCAGGCTTGTGTGCATGTGTGTTTTTGTGTGTTGAAGTGGCTGTATGTGTGTGTAAACACATTATGTGTGTGTTGGGGACAGCGTAGATGGGCCAGGAATTGGTCCTGTCCTGGGACTGTGGCGGAGAGTGCCTGCCGCCTGCTAGTCTGAGCATGCGGCCAGCAGATCTGTTTATTGTAGCCAGTGACGGTTTCCACAAGCCTAATGGGACTGACACCCCACTAATGATCTAAGCATGTACAAAACCACCTTCCACAGTTAGCAGACACTCCGCTACCACATAAAACCACCTCAAACACAAGCCAAACAGCACATAGCACCAGGACGCCCATTTCGTTTTGGGGTTTTTTTTCCTTTCCCTTCAGTCCTTTTCTCTCTGTTCCAGTGTCAGTTTGTAGAGGTGGTTTGGTAAAAAAGGCCTGCTCACACCCAGCGTGAGGCTGCTTCCTTGTGCCTTAATGGGAGGTGTATGTGAAATTAACAATTTGAATCTGACAATGAAGGACAGCACCTTAATAAGCACTTCTAAGGGCTCTAGTCTAACTGCTTGCCTCCCCTTTGTTGCCAAATTAAAAGGACATGGGACATGTAATGTAATTAGAGCCACTAGGGAGGGAGAGAGAAGGTAGAACTCTGGTTAAGGGAGAGAGGGGGTCAGCTGCACCCGCCGGAGTGACTGGGGGACCTCAAGGGCCACCATGGTTCAAGGGCAAAGGGAGGCTTATCCCCCATACACCACCTCACCACACGCACAGAAACACACACACATGTTCACACACCACACATGCCCTTCCACACCAAAGCCGATGAGTGAAAAGTGGAAGGAGAGGGTGTGAGGCGGTTGGCAGGCAGGCTTTGATCTGCGAGTGTGGAGAGATATCCGGCTCCCCTCGGATCAGAGTGCTCCTGTGCACACTGGAGCAGGCCCCCCTTTGGTGTGTGATTGACGGCTACATGGCTGAGGGACTGAATAATCCACTCTAATAAGATGTAGGAAATGGACCTCCAGCGTTCTCTCTGATCCAGACATCAGGCCCACATTGACAGCTTCTCTGCAACAGGAACAGCTGGAAACCAGAATGCAAAGTATTACCTTGTTAGCTGGAAGCAGTGTGTGATTGAAAAGACTAGGGTGTGTTGGTTAAACTTACATTTACCTTTACCAGTACCATAAATGACATGGTGCTGATACCAAAGGAAATGTAACTTTTTTACATTGCTATAAACATGTTTTTCTACCTGAAACTTTTTTTCCAAAACTCAAATGCCTTGGTGTTTAAAGTACCATACATGAATTCTGTCTAAATAATGAATTAATAAACTAAATAAATACAGTATAAAATTAGCAAGTTAACAAGACAGTTATTAAAGCAGGGCTATACTTTTAAACATGAAATATAACATTCTTCCTCGTACAAATTAAACGTTTAATTTATTGGCAATAAAATACAGCCCGTCTCAGTTCAACACACTCAGGGGCTTCACTGCTATTACCAGTAGGCCTAGTTTATGGTGGCTAATGTTAGCAAACTTTAGTTCTATTCTAGTTTGTGACTTTTCTCTACTTGTGCTACTGTCACACTACATTGTACTATTTACAGTCATACTGTAACAGTCACTTTGACCACAGTGGCTTTTATTCAAAAGTGACATAGTTTCCCTTTAAGTATTTCTCGCCAACTTTTAGTTTTGGACACTTTCCGATACTTCACACAATCGTGGGCTTGACATCCTGAAGTGTGCTTGTTCTTGGTGATAGTGATGTTTTGTCACATTGAGTGACGGATTTGAGAGCAGTAGGTGGTGTGCAGCCCTCCTCAGCTGACACCAACCAGACAACTGTCAGCTGATCCAGCAGCACTGGAGCCATCCCTCCCGTCGTGTCCTCCTCCCCTCCTCCCTCACTAAGCCATAAACCTGTGACACCTCTCAGACACAGAACAGGAGTCACTTTCTCTTTTTGTGCCGTCCTCTATATTCTGCCCTCCCTGCGCACTTTAGTTTTTACTGTGTGAGGCAGTTTCAGGCTTTCTGTTTTGAGCTGCTGCAAGGGGCTTCATCCCCCAGTCTGTCTGCTTTCTCCAGAGGAGAGCAATGCCAGCGTCGGGCCAGCATCTGTGGTCTCAGACCCAGTCTGCCCCACATATATCTGCCCCCCAACTTGACCACACTCCCAGCTTCTTCACCTCAAGCTAATATTATAATTGAGGTGTATAATTCAACTACACGGTAATTTAATGAATTGAATTGAATGTTTTGGTTGCTTTTGCACCCTGGTTTTGGTCAATTATTGCTCCTTTTTCCTGATTTTGACATTGGTTTTTCATTCCCCTACAATATATAATATGTCTTACATATAGTTTGCAAGAAATATAATGTTCTATTAACTAAAGTTAAACAAAATTACAGGGCTATCATGAGTTTACGTCCCTAGTCGGGAAAAACAAGTTTGTTCTTCAAGCACTGGCAGCACTTAAAAGGCAGCATGCTTTGGCCAAGATCTTATCCATTTATAAGACTGACTGCTTATAATGAATATCTTTACTGTTCCAGCTGTTCTCACTGTGGACAACTCTGTGGTGGATTTGGAGACCATTGAGGCTTTATATGAAAATGTAAGTATGAAGGAGCAGTCTGTCTAAAGGTAATAAAAACACAGAGAAACATAAGGCTGTAAAATCATCCGACAGCTTTAAAGAAAATAGAGGAAACCTTATTGTTTTTATTGCTACAAATTAGTTTTACTCTATTATGTGGCCTATTATCAGTGCCAATATTTTTTCTTATTGTGCAGCATCTTGCACTGCAACAATTGCAGCACCTGCTCAGATTACTACTGTATGTCATTCTCTTACTGAACACATTTAGCTGTCTTGATATACATCTTGATTTTGGACTCTGTGTATCTTTTCTAGAGGGCCACCAGCGATGAGATGGACAAGATAACGAGACATTATGAGAATGCTAAAGAAGATGAAGTCAAACTGCTGGACAAACCTGAACAGTAAGATCACTTCTACCAAAAGTTCCATGAAGAAAATGATACATTCATAAATCCTGATAAACTTGCCTGTATTTATCAGAGAAATTAAGGTATATTCAGGTATTGGGTTTAGTGCTATCAGGATTTATTTGCCTGATATTCGACCCATTAATTTAGCTAAGTTAAGTTAATTTACATGGGTTTCTGAGATTTCACAGGACACCATCAATTAATGAAAAAGAAGATGACATTATTCCAGTATTAATTATTTATTAATTGATTTGGGCCCTCAGAGTCTTTATTTTTTTATATAATCTTCTACAACTTTGTGTGTGTGCAAACATATGCATTAATGGACATTGCTTCAGTAGTTCCTGTCGGGGTTAAGTAGTCCGGGCCAGATAACGAGGCCTGCACCCAGCGGTGCCGCTCAGCCTGGCCTTCCTATTTCCATGTTTGACCAGAGCTGTCACTGCGGCTGCCCAAGTCATCCCTACTCAGTGTCTGCCCTCATCAGCAGGGCCTAATCACGCAGGATGTTACCGCTCCGCTCCCCTCTGACACGGCACTGTTTACATAAGTCGTCCCGCATCAGGCCAGAGCTGCCTTTGATCAGTCTCTGTGCGCCGCTCGCTGCTCTCCCACCACTCCGACCCCGTGGACCTTTCAAACCCAGCCGAGCAGCACCGCTCATGACTATCAGCTGCCTGTGAACAGCAACATTGACTCAGCCGGCCTGCGTGGGGGAAGCACGGTCTGCCAAGGACTCGAAATAGTTCTTCCTGTTAGACATTTTGTTTAATTCTGTCATAACACATCACACCCCATTCTCTTCCACCTCCCCCTCCTCCTCCCCTTTTGTTTTCCAGGTTTCTCTATGAGCTCTCCCAGATTCCAGACTTCGCAGGCCGAGCCCACTGCATCATCTTCCAGTCAGTATTCCTCGATACCATCTCCTCCATCCGTCGCAAGGTGGAGATCATCTCAAATGTCTGCAAAGTAAGAACATCACATCAACAAACACTGCGTCAGGAAGGTGTCTGTAAGCGATGTGAAGGTTTACTAACCCAAAGGCTGTGTGTGTGTGTGTGTGTGTGTGTGTGTGTGTGTGTGTGTGTGTGTGTGTGTGTGTGTGTGTCAGGATCTGTTAGATTGTAATCGTTTGCGGGATGTACTGGGTCTTGTTCTGGCCTTTGGGAACTATATGAACGGAGGGAACAGGACAAGAGGTCAGGCTGATGGATTTGGACTGGAGATCCTCCCCAAACTAAAGGACGTCAAGAGCAGGGTAACACCGCACTTATAATTTTTACCAAAGTGCCATAATTTCCTGGTAAATATTAGCTACGTTGGCCCATACAATCAAATCACAGTGATGTATCAGTATGTAATGGAAAGTATGATTGTAGTCATTTCTTCCTTTAGGACAATCGTATGAACCTGGTGGATTATGTTGTTTTGTACTACCTGCGTAATTTTGACAAGGTAAGGTACTCTCAGTCAAATCCACAAAATGTTACACTCTTAAAACATCTCTTCCTCAACGCTCATACACTTTTATGTTTGCTCCACTGTTCCAGCATGCCGGCACAGACAAGAGTGTGTTTCCTCTGCCGGACCCTCAGGATTTGTTCCAGGCTGCTCAGGTTAAGTTTGATGACCTCACCAAGGACATCAGGAAGCTGAAGAAAGATCTGACTGGTAGGACATGCCCTGCAGCAGAAGTACATTCATTTTTTTCTGTGGTTATCGAGGCTTAAACTGCACACCACATTGCATTTTATTGCTCAGGTCATCTTTGTTTCATTATAAATCAGTCAGTGTAATTGTATATATTATCATCTTTCACCAGAGCAGTTTGAATGTAAATGTACATCCCCTGTACTCTTCCTGCCCTGTGCAGAGAGGCTTGTGGGTGTATTCAGGACCTTGGATGGCCTGAGGCAGCTTTTCCCAGTTTCCAGACATTGTATCTTAACAGCCGTGTCATCATAACACCACAACCTCTCCTGTGTCAGGACCAATGACAGAACAGCTAGCCAAAGAAGCATCTACGTTTCTTTCTTCTAGAGCACTTAAAAGCAGGAGTAAAATCCAGCTCATTGAGGAAGCATCAAAGTGATAATTGGAGGATAAACAAGTAAACAGGATTTTGGTGTGTTTGGTGGCGCCTAGCCACTCAGTTAGCCAGCCAGCCAGTCAGTCTTGGCCAGGGCTATGCTGAGGTTAAAGGCGATGCCCCCCAGTGCCCCTGGTGTCTGTGGTTATTTAAATCAACCAATAATATGGCATATGAAAGCAATTAGATATGCTCCGCAGCTCTCCCCTACGTTTTTTAGATCGCTGTTAAAGCCCTCTCCTCTCTGACCCGGGGGAAAAATACAAAGAGTCTACTAAAGTACCCAGAAACACCTCAAGCTGTCACTCATTTATTAGGAAAAATGGAAGACCTGAAGACAATAAATGCAACATAAGGGCCCTCGTATTTGATCTCTGCTGCAGCACAGTCTGGCACAGTAGTCCTCGGGGGTATTAGCATCACAGGGCGAGCGTCGGATTCTGGATGTTTGGTGAGCTCCACCTCTGACTCCCACCATTTTTTATCCTCTCCAGCCGCCAAGAATAAATATTTATGCCTGGCTATTATAAACCAGCCTAAAGAAAGCAAATGGTCTTAATTATGAAGCTAACACAGATCACTTCCATCGACATTGTGAATTGTGTCCGACACAGAGAGGCTAACACTGACTCACACTTTGGTTTACTCGCTCTGCTTGACTGAGACAGGCGAGGCTGCCTGCCCCTCACCTGATCCTGAGGTGGCGACTGCAGTGTCTCCAGGCTTGGGTCAAAGGTCAGGAGACTTGGTGCTAGCAGTCAGAAATTCATCTCTCCTAGCTTAACCTCCTCCTCAGACAGAATTTCACTGTGTGCATCAATGGGTGCCTCTCTTATACAAATCTCAGCATGCTGTATTTAAATTGGCAAGAGTGTGTTTGCAGACTGTGTGTGTGCAGCATCTAGTCATCAGTGATGCTCAGGAGCGGCTCCCCGTCCATCTTGGCTGCCCTCTCCTTCACTGGCTTGTGCAGAAACATGATCCTCTTTTGATGGGGCTTCCTGTTTGGGGAGAGGGTGATGACCTCTCTCTGTGCTCCTCTCAGGGGGAGAGGGATGAGTGGGAGGCCACGAGGACCTAAACCTACTGTAGGACTCTCAGCTCCCATAAAGACAAACATCCTCTATTCTGTTTCTGTCTCGAATCATGTATAGTAGTACAAATTAGCTTTGGAACCCAGAATCCAAACACAAAGATTAAGTTTATCTTTAAAAATCCCGTACAGCTTCAGCTCTATCACAAGGAGTTGCTAATCAAACTTGGAAGATTACCACTTTCAGACCAGCGAGTACCAACATAAAGATCCCTTTAACTGCCGCGTAATTGGACTGGACAGAGAGGCAGGGACGCTACCGAATGAAATAGGATCAAATAAAAAGAAACAGTCAGAGCTCATTTGCTGCTCAGGGGAGTTTAGTGTTTCACAGAAGGCCTGGCCCAGGTTAGGCATTCATCACCGTGGCAAATCAGACAGTGTCCTGATTTTAAATGGCCTTTAATGTCAGGTTCAGGCAGGGCCTTTAGCCTGAGCCCAGTTTTACGACGGGAGGCTCCGCTCGGAACGGCATGTGTGAAGTCAGCGAGCTGAAGTACAGTCGCCGCTCGTCTAACCAAACAAGATGAAAGTAATGCTACGTGTTGGGATATCTGTCATTGACTGGTTACAAATGGTGATTTAAGAAAAGTCTGAACTGAGTGCATCTTAATTATAAATCAAATGTGTCCATATTTGTGCTATACTTTATAAAAGGTGGATCAAAACTACTTTATTTAACAGTACAGCATGATATAGATACATTTAGCAGTGACTAATCCACATTTTAAGTAAGTAAAGTTTATTTAGTATAGCACCTTTCACAGAGCAAGATCACAAAGTGCTTCACAAAAGTACAAAAGTAAAAAATAAGACAATAGCAACAATAAAAAGAAACAAGCAATAAAACATAGGCAACCAGACCTTAAAAACACCATCAACCAATTCATACAGCACCAGACTATACAAGGCCAGGTTAAATAAATAAGTCTTCAGCTGTTTTTTAAAGGCATCAACAGAGACCGCAGATCGTATGTCCACAATGTTGGAGACACCACTTCAAAGGCACGATCACCTTTTGTTTTTACCCGGGCACGAGGAACAACCAGTAAAACCAGTAAGACCTCAGTGACCTACTGGTGGTGTAAGGATGGAGCAGGTCAGAGATGTACACTGGTGCCTGACCATGCAGGGCTCTATACGTTAAAAACAAGAACCTTAAAATGAATCCGGAACTTGATGGGAGGCCAGTGTAGGGAAGATAAAATGGGTGTGATATGAATTGTCCTGCTGGACCGGGTCAACAGCCTTGCAGCAGCGTTCTGGACCATTTGAAGACGATCCAGAGACGATTTGCTGAGGCAGGTGAAAATGGAATTGCAGTAGTCTAGCCGGGATGATATAAAAGCATGAATGATCATCTCTAGCTCAGCTTGAGATACAATGGACTTGAGTTTGGCAATGTTTCGTAGCTGGAAAAAACATGTACGGGTCAATGATTTGATGTGTTGTTCGAAGTACATAGCCTGATCAAACATAACACCAAGATTTCTAAGATTTGACTGTACAGCAGAAGAAAGGGACCCAATACACTGAGCAACCTTGAAAGCTATGCTATTTGAACCAATGATGAGGACCTCTGTCTTATCTGAATTCAACTGTAAGAAATTGTTAGCCATCCAGGCCTTAATGGCAGTCAGACAATCTTGC
>VMKM01000082.1:0-364364 GCA_008360985.2 Macquaria ambigua
CCTCCTGCTCTCTCTCTCCTGCTCCCCCCTCCCCCTTCAACCCAACCGGTCGAGGCAGATGACCGCCCACCTAGAGCCTGGTTCTGCTCGAGGTTTCTACCTGTTAAAAGGGAGTTTTTCCTTGCCACTGTCTCCTAGTGCTTGCTCATGGTGGGAAAGGTTGGGTCTCTGTAAATATAAAGAGTTGGTCTAGACCTGCTCTACTAGAAAAAGTGCCCTGAGATAACTTTGTTATGATATGGCGCTATATAAATAAAACTGAATTGAATTGAATTGAATATTTTGGAACTGGAATAGTACGTGTGAGGAAATAGTCTCGTACACTAGTGATGTTACGTTCACAAACGATACGATTCTTTTCAACGGCTCTTTGGTACAAACGAAGGCAGCCAGTCACAGTATTGCATGAATTGCATTCGAGGCAAGGCAACTTTATTTACATAAAACATTTCATACAGAGGGTAAATTCACTGACAAAGCAGAGGGATATGCCGTCACCTTGTGTAATGTTTACAGTACAGATCATTGACATTAATGGCAATACGAATAATTTAGTGCTGCTTTAGTGCTGGTTTTATGCACATTTTCAATTTGTGCATAAAAAAACAGATTGGAAATGCCAGAAACTGGAGAATAAGTTGAAATAGTGCAACAAAAACAAATGTGCAAAGTGAGATGGGAAGAGATTTAGCGAAGGAATCCGGACGTACATGAAGCTTCTACTGAAGAGATGAAAAACAGTGGCAGACAAAAATTACATTTCCACCACGTTTTCCAAATGGTTTCCCATCGTTTGACTGCTGTTCTGTTAATTACGTCATCTCACTGCACCTTCTTCTTCTGCAACGGATTAATAGCACCAGACTGGAGAATTAGTGCCACCAGCAGTTTTACTATCTAATGACACAATTACAGAAAACACAAAAGACAAAAACAAAGCAAACAAACATTTATACATATAACCTCAGTACAACTTCACGTTACAAGATATAAATTGCACTTTTTTTGAGACTGAATTTTAATATTGTTTGCCTTTGTTTTGGCAACTTCTTGTTCTGAATAGATAACCGAGAGGGTAATTACTGTCTTTGGGACAACAAACTGCATGAGGGGACTTTTTCGTATGCCACTTCCTTCACTGAGAGCATGACAAATTCAAGAATAAGGTTGATGCTTTTACATATTTTTCTTATTGTAAGCAAATCCCATGAAAACCAACTTCCCTATCAGTGGCTCTGAGCCCCAAGCCCATTGGTTCCTACTGCAGACATATAAATCTTTGAAAAATGGGTCACAAGTATACAATTTTTTATTCTTATTAAAAAGGCTCAGTAATTCCTAAAACAGCTGGGCACTGTAGTTTTTATCAAACGTTACTCAAACAGGAGGAAACGGTGCATTTGTTGGGGACTATTTCCAGCGGCAGATTAATCCACATTTGTTGCTCTAGTGAGTATTTGGGGGAGCAGGACGGTGTGTGTGTTCATGGTGATGTCTCACTGATGTTATTATATAATAGATTTTGGATAACAATGATGCTCGAGGTTTTGAATGTATTTCACTGTAGGGAAAACATAGAATTATCTCCAGTGTACAGGTGTGTTTTCTCTTGAAAACATGAGCAGGCTCGTCATGTGCTATGAAAGGCTCCGCAGTGCAGTCAGCTAAGGGAAAAATGACTGAAAGAAAAATGACTGACTGAAGTACATTCTGTCTGTGTGTTGGATGTGTGGAAGCCCACAAATGCTCCGCTGGCAGGAGATGAAAAAACAAAACTGCTGCAGTGTGAAAGCAGCCTGGTTGTTTCCTTGGGAACTGAGAGGAGGCCTTCCATCTCTGAGCTGAGTGCTGGTGAGAGAGTGACACTGACCAATTAAGAGGCCGGCGGCGCTACTCCTCTCACGCGGCTTTGGCAAATTACCTTCAAGAGCCTTTTCAGTCACCTCAGTGAAAAAGGCTGAAGCTCGGGGAATTATTAAAGCTTTTGGCTTTTTTTCACCCAACTTTTTAATCACATTTCCTTGAATTTCTCTTAAAATATTCTCCATCTTAATTGACGGAAGTGGCATATTTGGGGATTTTATTTCTTACTGCATCAATAATGGAGTGGCACTCACAGTCTATTACTCTAATTAGAGCTTTCACTGTGCATTTCGGTAAAAGGGACGCTCATATTTTTCTGACTTTGGTGCATACTAATACATTGTAGATATTTTAAAATCATAAAAAAACATTTGAATTAACACGTAAATATATGCAAAGGTCAGTCGTCTCGTTTATCCCAGCTGAATGCAAACACAACATATTGGTATTTTACAAGTTTCCGGCAACTGGGGTGGCTTCCTGTTCCCCGTTTAAATCTTTCCTCAACACAGAAAAAAGACAACAGAAGAGAAAATGCCCTGCTGGTGGCCTTCAGGATACAATAATCATTACACACTGGGACATGAAAGTGCTGCACAGAGCAAACAAAATACTAAAAATGTAAAAATGTTTGTTTTGTATGTAGGTGCTAATGGAAAGGTCATAGAGTAAATTCATGGCCACTGTGACAGTGCAGGAGGTAGGGTGACTGTTACGTAGCGAAGTGGACGTAGAGGTCGGGGTGGTGGATGGGAATGTTGTGAGTCCGACAACCGTGATCTTTCCAAGTGTTTTAGTTGCCTAACCTTAACCGTATTTTATCTGCCATAACCACAACCATACCAGAGTTTCCATGCACAGATATTGCAGAAAGCAAGAAAGTTTAAAATGCTGTGTCATGTCATTGGATGTAATCCAGGGTTCTGCAGAATCGTTCTCTGGCGATAGGGTCAAACTGCCAGTTATATTGTGATATTTCTTCATGAATGTCATTATTTCGATTCGTTAGATACAAGTTGAGCAGTCGTGCAGTTACTCGCTGTAACAGACACATTTCGAGTTTGTGAGTTTTGAGGTCCTAAGCTTCATTTTCATGAGTGAAAAAATGAAGAAAACATTAGGATTAATTAAAATTACATAATTTAAAAGCTTGTGTACAATAGGATAAATAAATAAAATAGAATAAATCTCATGGAGTTTCCACTCCAGGGAGTGTGAATGTGTTCAGGAAATGCTAATGCTTTTTGCTCAGTGGATCAATTGATTTCATGTGTTCATGTGCTCATAAAAGCTCAGGAGGTTACCAATATCTCTGGGGACCATGAATATCCACATTCATTTCATTTAAAACCCTGCACGTTTTTGAAATGTTTTCTAAATGGATCATTTGTCCTGCTCAGGGAGTGACAGGGTTCATCCTCTGGGGAGCATCAACATTCACAGTAATCTGCTCTCTAGATCTTGAGAATTTGTTTGTGTACAACTGAACACTTTGTCCAGATTGTGGCACTGGTTAAAAGGTTAAGGGGTTCACTGAAAACGCAATGATTCATCATCTGAGAACCATGAATATCCACAGCAGAAATCCAGTGATTAGTTTTTGTGATACCTTGTCATGGACCAGTGTTGGTCAAAGGAAAGGTTTGGATTGAGGTTCGGTGCTGGAGAAAAGGTCACAGAGTCACCAAAATCATTATGAATCATCCCCTGGGGACCATGAATATCCATAATGTAATTTCTTTCCATTGGTAGTTATAGAAAGGTTACAATTCGGATGATAAAAGGTCACTCTATATTATGCGATTCAATCCTTCCATTTAACCAAAGTCAAACATACACAGCTTTTCTGCACATCACTGAATAAAAACAAACCTTTGCTCTATCTTGTGCACCTGCAGTTTGAGTTATTGATCGAATGTTTGGATTCCTGATAAGGGAGTGCAAATGATTTTAATTTTGGGTGTTGGGATCAGATTGTTCATTCTCATTATTCAGTATTCACTGCTAAGAGGAAACATCAGTCACTAATTTTAATACTTGATGGTACAGACGGTGCTCTGGCGCATGCTTTCGTGGATTCTTGTAAACGGGCCAAGTAGACATGAGATCTGGTGTTCTGCTCTGTTGAATGTTAGGAAATAAATGTCTGTCTCCCTTAATCACTTAATCACTCTTCATGAGTAGTTGTTCCTTTTGGATTTATTTGACTTTCACTGTCGTTGGCAATTACCATACTGACATCACGGTTAGAAACAAAAGAAAACCCAAAACTGTGGCATTTAAAGCTGCTATGATCGCATTTTGTAAACTTCAGTCATTAAAGAAACACACACAGGTCTGTAACCACAAACAAGAGAAAAGGGTGAATGAACAAAAATGCCTCCTCAACCTTCCTGAAAACTCTTCAGGTTTTACGTATCTGGAAACCTTCTCCATGGCCATTCAACACCTCTGCAATCCCTGGAATCAACCAATCAGGAGGCAGCACCAGCAGAGAAACCGTCAGAGGTCAGTGGTGCAGCAACACTTCTTGTCACAGTTAAAAAGCAGAAGTCCCTGACACAGATTCTTCACTGCAGCCCGTGCAAATGAAATCCATAGAGAGAGAGAGGCTGGCAGCTGTTTAAGAGTGACTGTCAGGAAATCATTGAAGCTTTTTTTTATAAACACATGGCATAACATGAGAATTTAGATAATAAGAAGCAGTTGTATTTTATTGTGGTCATTTTTTTCCAGAATATGTTCTGGTATCTCAAACACTTGTCAACAGACTTAAATTAAATTTGGCAGAAAGTTTGGTCACGGGCTGAGAAAAAAAGGGAACAACTTTGATGCCAATCCAGAATTTCAGTTCAGTTTTCATTTTCAAACTTGTAGTCTTCAGACTCAACTGACGCTGACTCAAGTGACATCACTTGAGGCATTTTGTCAGCCACCAAAAAACTTTATACAACTTTTTTCACATGTGCAGCAGACCTCCTCAACACCCGTGAACAGACTGATGTGTAAAATCGGTTCAGTCCTCTTTTTAACATTTTTTCTGTTTTGTCCTGAGCTATCCGCCTCATGCATCCCATAATTTCATTTAACATGAAAAATGATACAAACAGGGGCTTTAAAGTGAGACTATGTAACTTCTGCTGAACAGTGGCCACTGTGGCTATAACTGGCAGTTGTGGGATAGTGCTAAATGCTAAACTACTACTACTACTGTTTAGCATCTAGCCAGAATGCCAAGCTACTGCACAGCTATACAGTAACAGTGGTGCAAGTGGCCAAGAGTCATTAAATCAGCATACTGACTCAACAATGTCCATAACACTAGCTGACCAAGTGAGGCTGTAGCAGAAAAAACCCTGAGTGTATTGAACTGAGAAACGGTGCGTTTTATTGCTAATAAATTGAATTTTTCATTGTAAGAGGAAGAATGTGTTATGTCTTCTCGCAAAGGTTACCTAGTCTTGCTTTAAAGCACCAAACTTTGCAGACTGTGCAGCCTTGGTGGAGGTATTCACTCCTCTAAATGCTTTCTAGTTCGGGTTATATAGTTTGAAGAGTTTGAGGTTTCTTCTCACTAAGAAGAAAAGAACAATTAGTGAATTGTTCCAATTTTGTGGGGAAGAAAATGCTTCTGGCACTTGCAATGCATGAAATATGAAGATATATCGTCACAGTTTAATGCCCAGGCAATCCAAAAATATCATTTTCAGATTTGGGTTCAAGATATCATGAGGCAACATGACAGGGAGGTATCCTCATGATCTCACTTCCCAGCTGTGACAAACTGTGTTTTCCACAGTGGCTTTCCGGTGTAGCTGTGGAGTAAAAAGCGCCCTCACAGTCTGCCACACGTGTTTGTGAAGTTCTACAAATGTGTTACGGGACGGACAAACTCGCTGCACTCCTTCTGAGGCGCCTCTGATGTCGGTCTAAGAGGATCTCATGTGATGTTTTCAGACCACTTGATGACCCGGAGGCATTGCTTGATCCCGGCCCTCCAGCACCAACAGCGAGCAGCAGCCAGCCACATGTCCATACCCACCCAGCAGAGATGGAGAGATAAAACGTGACATAATAGAGTGGAGGTCAGAGTGAAGAAACAGAGCATGAGGCTGACACAAAGCAGAAGCACCTCATACTTTGCATGTCAAGTGTTTTCAGCAGCATCTCATTAGCATGTAAACATCAGCAGCGCAGTCTGTTGCACACTGAGGCCCGTCAGTGAAATGTGTGAGTGCTCTTAGCATCTAATTGCCGCTGCTGCTGCTGTGAGAGAGGTTTTTTAAAGCGCTGGGATTTGTGGGAGTCCTGCATGTTTGGGGGGCTCTGGGATTCGGTCTGGGCCAGTTGTGGAGCAGCTGTTACCCAAGGTTAGAGTCTCCACAGAGGGTCACAGGCAGCACGGCTCATCCCTGCACGTCCACAAAGCCTCCTAGAGTAGAGCATCTTTCCTCTCTGCTCAAAAACCACCCACATCCCTCTCTCACTGTCTCACTTTCACTGCTTTTTTTTTTTTTCCTCTCCCACTCTGTCTCCATCACGCTCTCATCCCTCTGTCCTCATTCCCCTCTCTGCTGCTTATGGAAATGGCTGCCGCTCGGCTGCCATCGGATGTCAGGGCAGTTGAGAGGCTGAGAGAGTAAAAAAAAAAAAAAATAGATGCAACATAGGTGGCACTTCTGCTCTGCCGCAGTGTTGTGAACACTCCAGTATCCGGTGCAACACTTGTGACTTTGTTGCACTGTGTGTGTGTATGTGTGTGTGTGTGGGCCAAGTGTGTGGACATCCAAGTTTGCATCCTTTGCTCTGCACTGCCATCATGTGGTCAGTAGGAGTACTGCACTCCTGCAGCAGATGGTTAAAGTATTAATGTGCAGCATTTTTCATGTGAATAAAAGGTCAGATTTTCTACTTTTATGTAGGAAAAAGAGCCGTCTGATTGGTGTTTTTCTTCCTGGGCTGTTCACATTTACATACATATGGTACTGGTGCCGTTTGTCTGTATGACTTTTACCTGATGAAGGTCTGAGGACCAAAATGTTGTTAATAAAGTGAGTATAAGTGAGTGGCAGTGTGCGGGATTGTTTGGTTCTTTGTGGACAGTTCCTGAAAGCTCTTCTGTTGGCTGTTCTTTATTCCGAATCACCCAGAACACATGAAGTCAGAAAAAAGAAGAACCTTGTGAGATATCCCCTAAACGGCCAATTTAAATGACAGCAAAACAACCAAATGCAAAAAGGAAATCCATGCAAAAGGTGGTTCAGGCAAGCCTTTTACAGGTAAAACTAACTAATGCAAAAAGGAAGTTCATACAATAACATGGTTCAGGCCAAAAAGATCATTCATGCAAAATGGTGGTTTATAGGAAAGAACTCTATAAACTGTCCAGTTTGGTAGAAAATTGCCTTCAGCTCATGAAGACATGAATTAGGTACAAAAACATAAACCATAACCATAAAACCACAAAACCAGCAAAAATAGAAATAGACAAAAAAAGGACAAAATGCAAAATGCTTTTTACAAAAAGGAGACATGAAGCATGAAGAAACAAACTTAAATAAAAAAGCTTATAGTGAGCCAATAAATACAACTTTGTTTTTAGAGCATTTTCACCAAATTTGCAACACGCAACCTACGATTGGAACAAGAGATCATTTCTTCCCCCACAGGCCTCGCAAATTAATCTTTAATTTGTGAGTGACAATCATTCATGAAATGGGACACTGCCACCATTTGCGATCTGCGTGTAATAAGGCTGCATTCAGACCAAATCAGGCGTAGCGGCGATTAGCGCAGGGTTGTGCAGCGGTGTGGGAGTGTCACATACTAACCAGCAATCCCAACTTGAAGAGCGATACAAGCCAAGCGACTACACGACCATTAACATCTGTGTTTTCCCTCGTGTCAGGGTTGAACCGCTGATGTACAGTCATCACGGCGCCGATCGATCAGTCTCTCTTCCATCTTCACAGCTGCTCGGTAAACAGAGTAATGCTACAATGCTACATGGTAGAGGAGGACTGGCGTTTTCACTGCGGCGCTTGATTTGGTCTGAATGCAAACTAAGCAATGCTCACAGATCGCTTTTGTGAAACAGCCCTTCAGTGGAAAATTGTCATTTGGTCACTAAGATATAAATTAAGCACAAACAAATAACACACAAAAGAGAAAATAATAAAGAGCGTAAATAAAAAAAACATGAAATACTGAAAACAGTAAAGTGGCAGCTTGCAGGCAGATAAACTCAGTTCTGTGAGGCTGAAAGACTGAAAGGCCTGTTGTTTTTGCTGTTATGTCAAAACAGGGATTGCAATAATTACCAATTAACTGGATTTAGTCTCTTAAAATAGCAGGATCACAAGAGGAAGTCCACGTGGAAAGGGAGATTTTGTGTAACCAGGAATTGTGCGTCAGCGCTCGACACAGTGCCGATCTTTTTGTTAAATATGTCTTTTTACTTGTTACTATGTCAGAAAGAACCACGTCCGCTTTTTATGTTGTTCACGATGATGCTCAGAAGGCTTTAAGGAGCTGCAGCTCAACACGCAGAGTCTAGATGTTATCAGAGGATTAGAGTCCTGGAATATTTTCCCTCTGGGAATACAAACAGCAACCTCGTGACCTGAGAGACGAG
This sequence comes from Macquaria ambigua, assembly GCA_008360985.2. Lineage (NCBI taxonomy): Eukaryota > Metazoa > Chordata > Actinopteri > Centrarchiformes > Percichthyidae > Macquaria > Macquaria ambigua. The sequence continues at coordinate 8,498 of VMKM01000082.1, forward strand.
CTAATAAAAGACAGCAGGCTCTGATTTTGGGTGTCTGTTAATGGTTAGAGAAAAACCTCCTCTCCTGAAAAGAAGGGAGAACAATTTGAATGAGATGAAATCACGCAGAGCAGATTTTTGGTCGGTTTTGAGGCAGACAGCACACTCTTCATCGTCTCTCTAAGCCTGCTTCCAGAGTATCAACACTATCACAACAAGCTCCTGGTTTCTATGGAGACTCCACCTACACAGCCAGCAGTGGAGGCAACACCAGTGTGTTCATAATGCCAATCTCCCCCCACCCCCATCTGTTTCCAGTGTTTTAAATGCGGCTGCTTCTTCCCTCTGTTCGTCACCTTCCCCTGGTGTCTGTCAACATGCTGCGCGGCAAACGTAAGAGCAAAGACTAGAAGCACTGAATATTTACACAGAGACACTCCATGTTGAATCGTGTGTGTGTTTACACACAGAGGAGCTCTCCTGTCTCCTGTCTGCAGCCAGAGGTCATCAGCCAACCAAACCCGCCCGTGTTACAGTCATTACATAACTCGTCTCGTTTGAAAAAGTCGGAGAAATAATGGGTTCCTTCTGCTGGAGGAGGAAGTTTCCAGAGTTAAGAATCATGTTTGTTTTTATAGCTGCTAAAAGATGAAATGGACAAAATATTTTTGAATGTTTCCTCTTCGGTGATGAATTGGTCTATATGATGCCAGAAATAATGACAAACGCTCAAAAGTGTTTTCTTTTCTCAAAATGTCCGACACTCATGCTGATAAGAGGCCTGTGTTGTGGTATTGATGCCAAAATGATAGTTTTTCAATAAAACGTTTAATTTATTTTACAAAAGAAGTCACATTTTTCAAAAGATCAACAAGTAACTGCACATAACTACAGTATCATGATTTAACCAGACTTTTGGTGTCGATTAATTTTGATACTCGGTGTTACAGACACTTTTCAGTCTTGACCATAGACTGTATATAAAGATGGACGACATGACAGCTCATGTAGCTCATAAGCCCCGCCCCCTCCATGTTAGTGGATGGGACATGGGCCAAACTGAAAAGTCAAAGTACACGTCAAATAAAATGTTCCCAAAGATGGTTTCTGTCATTTTAGGTAGTTCTTATCACACTGATGTTTGTTCAAGTGTTCGTTTTTCTAATCAGTTTGGTTTTTAGTTTAATTGGTTATTTGATGCTTTAAAAAGGGGGTGTGACATCATGATTGACAACTGTGAGTGTGCTGTGATTGGTGGAGACGCGTCGTCCATCTTTATATACAGTCTGTGATCCGTACCAAAGAAATATTGACGCACGTTACTCAGCTCTGGTGATGTCTTCAAATTGCTTCATGTTATCTTACCAACAGCTAAAAACCTCAAAATACTTTAAAGCTGCTTCACATGGAATTTTAAATGTCTGACTTGGGCGCCTCCGAGTGGTCGTATCAGAAAAGGCACTGCGTCACATATAGGGTGCATGCCAATTCTCTTATTTATTATATCGTTCCTCTGCCTCGTTCCTATGCTCTTATTTTTGCTCTGAGGAGCAACCGTTTTGTTTCTTTCTGATCTCATCATGCAAATAAATGATGCACATCACACATCGGCCCACAGTTCTTCCATCTGTGTACCTGGGAATGTAAACAGCTCACGGTGCACACTTGTTAATGAGCTTCCATCCTGTTAACATGTCAGCAAAAGATGCTTCGTGTTATTTATATATGGTGTTGTTGCTGTACATGTGCTATCAAACTGCAGGTAAGACTTTCTGCTCCAACAGCTCAGTTTTCCCAGCGAGATCATTAAGTATCAACTAGCAAACCTGCAGGTAATTAGCATCCTGTTCGGAGATGAGACCAGTTTCTCCATCAGTGCTGTTATGGAGTTGTTCTGCGTTCATTCGCTAATGTTTGTGCACATCTGTATCGTTTATATACTGATTGTAAAATCATTTTTAATGCTTCATGAGATTCACGTGTTATTTCAGGGAGGAACATACGGGGTTGTGGTTTCATACACAGATATTGATTACAGGAGAACAGAATATTTAAGAATTAAACCTTCATTTTGTGGCTAACAAAGTCAGAGGACTAAAGGTTTGTTGTTCTGCACATCTGCTCACAGCTGAATGTTCAAGCGGCCTCTGTGGCAGCTGAAGTGAGGAAACACCTTCGACACGGTGACTTTACTTAGCTCCTCCAACACAAAAGGAGGAATGTTGGAACTCGGCAGGGTGCAAACTGGATAATTGTTTCACTGTTGTTGGGCGTCTGTTTATCCAAAAACACACCAGAGCAGCATCAACGCTGAGAAACACAAACCACCAGAGAGCAGAGCTTTTACATGCTGCACTGCCTCATTCTGTCACATGGCAGCTGGATAACTGACGGAAGAAAAGATCAAGATCCCTGCCATGTTCTGTGTGAGGAAGAGTTACTCGTTGGATCAATAACTGTTACAAATGTTTAACCTCAGAAATGTACGCGAGACGGATCTTTGTGTTCCTCATGTGGACATCGTCATTAGAGCCCGACTGATACTGGATGTTTGAGGCCCGTTCAGATATTGACAGATGACAGTCTTAAAGATCTGATCACAATATATTGGCCGAGATTCGTTTTTTTTTTAACAAACACATACCATAAACAGCCAGTGCTTTCTCTGAGGATAAACTGTAATGGAGACTGCAAACATGTTGATATGAGCTCTAATCCTCATCTATTTTTCAAGATATGTGCTCGTGTCTTTAGGAGTGATAACGTCACTCCATTTGTACTGTATCCTGTTGTTTCAAAATATAACTTTGACCCACATGTTTAGCTAAAGGGGATCGTGCTTTTGCTGCCGTAGCTCCTCAAAGTCTCAAACAAGACGGATCACTGCACATCTTTAAAAAAGCACCTTAAAACCAACTCCTTTTCTTTGGCTTTTTCTTGATTTTATAACTTGAGACTTTGTGGTTTGTACACGTTATCCTGCTTGTTTCTGTATATTATCTTTTCCTCCTCCTTTAAAGCAATTTGTTACTTTTGTTTTGAATGTGCAGGTCAGTGTTAGCTTGCTAGCTAAAATCATTTCCTGCACTTCTGCAAGAAGAGCAGATCTTTGGTTTACTTATGTCTGACTTAAAGATTCATTAGTTAATAAATATTTAGACTAAATGTTCATTGCAACTTTGTCTCTGACTTTTTGCTGTATGTTTTTCTGTTTTCAATCTTTTATGGTTGTTTTATCCTCCTGAACAGTTTTCTTTCAGTAGTTGTCCAGTAAATTGTGTTCCTGCATTAAAAATATATCCAGAGAAAAAAAAAAAAAAAAAAAAAGAAACAACCTTTGTATGAAAAAAGACAAGTGTAACAGTTCAACTCTGTTAAATCAATGTGTAATGGTCCTCTGGGTAATTAAGAGAATTATTAGGATGCAGCCATCTTGTGTTAAAGGACAAAGTTAATCTGCTGCTTTTCTAACCATCTGAAACACGTTCCTATACTGCCCCCCTGTGGAGAGGAGTGGAGCTACAGCCTGCGTTTACACTACAGACAGGTGTCTGTTGCTTTATTCAGCATCAAAAACGAAACCATGACTCTGACATTGAAGCAAAAGATACAGAAACAGAAAAGGGCTTTAAATTAATTTATTTAAAAAAAAAAAAAAAAAGCATTTCTCCACTGAAGCAGAACAAACATCAAATTTTTTTTCCTTTTCACTGTTACTATTGTTTGGAACGTGTACAATCAGAAAACAGACTCGCCGGGTCGCCAGAACAGAGTAAAATAATCAAGCAAAGGGAGGGGGGGGGTCTGCCAACACCACAACTTCAACACAGCCGGGAGGGACGAAGAGGAAGAGAAGGAGGAGGAAGAGGATGGGAGGAAAATAAAAGAAGAAGAAGAAGGGAAATGAAAACACAAACATGTAATCAAGTGCAGGTCTGGTTTGGACAAAGCAGGTCTTTTTTCCTCTGTTCAATTTACAGTTAACAACGTCTCGGTTTTCGGATACATGCAAGGTCAACATCTGGAACTACACATGGAGGTTTCATATGCTTATATCGGTTATCTGTGCAAGTAGTAAAATATGTAGGTATAACTAAGCAAATTTCAAATGGATATGTCCGAACGAGGGGAAGAGAAACAAATATTACAAAAACTATTACACTGTTTCACCGAACAGAAGAGGAAGAAGTCCACGTAAAAAAAAGTGAGATTTCTAACTTAGTTACCGAAATGTGATCGACCTCATCGTTTTGTACGCTTCCTTTAATTAAATTATTACTTATCTAGATAAGTGAAAATACATTAAAAAAAGAAAAGGAAAATCCTATGCTCCACATTTGAACAACAAAATACTGCATATCTACGTACAGCTGCGATAAAGGAAGGTCAGTATTGTGAGAGGCTAGCTGCCAGAGTTTCAGGAATATTGGCTCCAAGTTGATCCCTTTCTGAATGCGTTGACCGTTTCTTTCTTTATTTATTTTTCTTTATTTTTTTAACCATTGAATGCTCGTCATACTCGTCGCTCGGTTGGTCACGTCGTCCAGAGCCGTCCCGACGGGTCTGGGGAGGACGCTGTCTGCTGGCTGCCGGAGTCTCCTATCTGCTCTGAGGTAGATACGGCAGAAAGGTGGCGTCCAGCCCGAGCCGAGTCAGGGCCTCTCCCCGCTGGACCACTTGAGGTCAAAGGTCAGCTCTTAAGGGTTAATTGTTGTTAAGGCTTCCTGTGGTCTTGGTTTAGTCACTCTCCTGTTTCAGTGGCTCACAGGGGTTCACCTTTGAGTTCACCTTTGTCCCATTTCTTTATTTTGTTCTCAACCCACATTCCAGTCTTTTAAAGGGGTGGACATTATTTATTTTTTATCCTTTTGATGCTCTAGAACAGATAACCCATTCTGAAAATGAAAAGAATCTTCTCCGTTTGGCACCTCAGGAGTCAGTGGTAGAAGGAGGAGAAACAAAACGAACGACAGGGATGAGAGAGAGAGAGACCGTGGAGGGAGGAGAAGGTGGTGGTGGGGGGGTGGTGATGGTGGGGGGGGGGGGTTGTGTGGTGTGTGGTTGCACAGACTAGTTGAGGTGGCTGCCCGGGGTTTTAGCTGCCGGCGAGTCCGAGTCTGCGGCGGCGGCCGGGGCCACCTCGTCCTCTGATTTGATGCGCTTGGCGTCCGGCTGTTCGCTGGCCGGCTGGTCCCCGTTCTGTCGTTTGGTGGGGAGGGAGGCTGAGGCCGAGGCGTGGGTCGCCAGCAGGTGGAGGGGGCTCGCCACAACTGGAGCTGAATAGGAGGAGATGGGAGGGACGAGGCGGGTTAGCAGAGGAAACACTTCACTGTCAGAGCTCATCACACTGCGGTTAACCAACATCTGGAAGCAGGAGGCCACAGACCAGAAGTGTGGTCGGCTCACTGCAGCAGCATGGGATAATAAAGACGTGTGATTCAGCGGAGGCAGAGGAAGTCTTTACACTTCAACATAAACAGTCTGTCAGAGACCTCGTGGTTAACCTGAACCCTTTGGGTTATTAACCATCATGCAAACATTTATTACTGACAACATCAAACTAGAGCTGGATTCATCAATTAGCTGATCGACTAAAACTAATCTGCAACAATGTTGATAAGAATTTAATCGTTTAAATCAGCGTTCCCAGACCTTTTTAGCTGATGCACCCCCACAGGCCTATCAGATCAACTAAAGCACCCCTCCATCTGCACCACCTGGTAGTGAGGTCCCCTTAAACTGAATGTTATTTTAAATATATAAAAGTGTTCTCTGCTGCTTGCTAACTCCATTTTTCTTTCACCTTTATTTTTTCGGGGTTTCACTGAGAGCAATGCTCTCTTGTTCAGGAACACCTTGATCACATTCACACCTGGATGCTGTGCAGTACAACCACAGTCTGACCTGCTGGACACTGAGCAGCTCCACTGCCTCACTAGGCCACTACTTGTGACTCCATATTATTAATTAAATCATAAATTATTTTTTTATAAAATGAGTTGAGCTACTCCATCATCTTTCTAAGTATCCCCTGGCCGCTGCAGAGGTAGCCGCAGGAGTAACAGCTGGTTGGGAATCACTGGTTTAAATAATCTTCAAACACTTTCTGGTTTCAGCTTCTGCTTTTCTTCATCTTGTATGATTGTAAACTGAATCTCTTTGGATTTTAGACTGTTGCTCTGACAAAACGAGCACTCTGAACACATCACACCTCGGGCTCTGGGAAACTGAACCAAATGGTTAATTGAGAAAAAAAAATAATCAGATGAATCCATAATGAAAATGTTAGCTGCAGCCCTAAATTTAATATCATCTTTCATCAACTTTGTGTAATTTATCGTGATGCAAAAATATGTTGTTACAAAGAGGTTGTAATTAAAAACGTAGACTCCATTATTGTTTGATTTAAAATATTCACTGTGGACATGTTGAGCAGCAGACTGCCTTCCCTCACTGAACATTTCCTGAAATCCATCCAGCAAATTTCTCCACCAGCTTCTCTATGAAGCAGATAATAATCATCCTGACTATGTTTGAAAGACTTGCCATAAAATATTTAAAAACCAGAATGAAACAGAACAATAACATCCAACCTGGGAACATGTAATAAAACCCTTGAGAAGAAAAGCTGATGTCTCTCTGCTTTTCAGTCTGTTGGGGTCTCTCACCTGAGCTGGCGGCTCCCTGGATGGCAGTGGTGATGCTGTGGGTGCCGTTCTGTGTGATGGCCTTAATGGGCAGCTGGTGCTGACCCATGGGGGGCTGCTGCACTATGGTAACAGTCTGCAGGGGGGTGGCTGACTGGGTGCTCTGGATGATGCGACTGGAGCCGCCTATAGAGGTGATGGTGGGAATCGTCTCCACTTTGACTGAGAGGAGACAAACATTTCAACAATGACTTCATGGATCTGTTGCTGCTCATCGCTCTTTATTTTCATTACACCTGTTATCTTTTTCTAATTAGAGTTTGGACTGTTATGCCAGCAATTTTACCAATACGAATTGATAACAATAAATTATAAACTAATAAACTAAATGATTCTGAAAGCTGCATCTTTAGGCCTTCCTTGTGAACACATGAATTGGCATTTCTTTACTACTTTACTAATTTAGAAACGAAGTCTAACAGCACAGTTAACTACATTTTAACAGTACGGTTATCTCAGGCTGGCTGGCTGATACCTTGATCTCAAATCTAACACCTTCTAAATAAGAAAAACAGAAAAGCATTTTTCCATTTAAATAGCTAAAGCTGACTTTATCAGCCAAGCTGTTAATGTTAGTAAATATTGAGTTCCTTGTTGGCGAGAAATTTGTCAAAAACTAATCAAATAACAAATCAAAAGAGTGAATTACAAGATTTGAAACTTTTTTCTGAGGAAATCCTTCATGATTTTGTGGAAAAAGTTCATGCTTCTGGGATCAATAGCTTCCGATGCCACTGGGCTGGATATCGACTTAACATTTCTTGATATTGGTGCCAATATAATATCTGGGGCCCGATGCCAAAACAATACTTTATCAGTACCTGAGTGAACAAGACCAAGATTTGTTCACAAGATTTCCCACTGCGCTCCCGTCTCACCTTTGACCTCGGCGTGCTCTCCGTTCTCCTGCAGCTCGCTCTTGTTGATGATGGTGGCTGGCTGGGCGATGACGGCGGAGCTGAGGGACCCTGCCGGGATCTGCTGCAGGACGTGGACCGTCTGGACAGCAGGCTGGGAGGTGCTGGTGCTCACTGGGGAGGCCATGGTGTAGGTCACTGGCTTCATGGTTTGAGGTAACTGACGCGGGACTGCTATGAGTACCGGCTGGTTGTTAACAGGCGAGCCTGGAGCAGATACAGGAGGACATTACTATTAGTATAAAAAGAAAACTAACAAATGGAAATGACAGCAGCAGAAGAAACAAACCAGGGAGCTCTCTGTATTTACATTAATGCCAGGTAATGTAATGTTTGAGGCCGTTTCCAAAGTCAGTAATCAAAAGTATCAAATAAAGCTGTTCATGTGTAACACTGCTGTTGAGAACCAGACAGGTTTAACAAGACCTGTAATCGTTTTAACTGGAGACAGTAAAGTGTCCCAAGAAATACTGTGAGTGGCAATAAAACTTTACGACCTTTTTACAGTTGTACAGTGAAATCTACTGATGAGATTTGTTCAATATATCTTTAGACTTCTTATTTAATACCATTAATACTTTAAAAGATTTGTTTAAAAGCTGCCGTCCGGAGAGCAGAGACAATGCGAGCAATTGTGTAAAGAAACGCCGACTAGAATCAACTTGACAGTGAGACGAGAAAACGTGTCAAGGACATCTTGCGGCAGAGAATCGGGACCAACGCCAGAATCAAGAATCAACATCCAGAGAAGCTTTACACCAGAGAGAGAAAAAGATGGCCACACATTCGGCCATGTTAAGACCACGAAGCGCAGAGAGAGAGGGGTTGGGGGTCTCATACCTGGTGTGTTTTGTGCAAAGCGCGCTTCCTGGATGACTGCCAGTTTGGGCTGGACCACCGTGGTGGACACTGGGGCAGGAGCCGAGGAGGTCTCCAGCTCCAGGGGGACCGGGGAGCCCTCCCGTGATAGGCTGTCGGGGGTCTGGATGCCGCTGGAGTGAGCGGAGAGAACGCCCGAGTGATTGGGAGACGCCGGGGCACTCCTGAGGGTCAGACAGACGAACATCGATATTAGTAATCAGGTTGATTAAATGTTGAATAGAAGAGGTGGCTGTTTGTTCAGTACGGGTGGATGATCAATGATTGGACAGCTCTCATAATGTATATAATCACTGGGAGACTGCAGTGAACTGTGTTAATCTGAATGATGAGTGTGAGACAGTGGGGTGAGAGCAGACCTGGAGGAGAGGGGTCCGTGTGGGGTCCTGAAGCAGGGGACGCCCCGGGGCCTTCGTTTCCTAAAGGCCTGCTCGATGAGCTTGCCCTCCGAGGACGGGTCTATCCTCCAGAACGAGCCTTTGCCTGGCTCCTCCTGCGACCGAGCAACTTTGATGAAATAGCGGTTCAAGGACAGGTTGTGGCGGATCGAGTTCTGCAAGGGAGGAAAAGCACAAGTTATTATTATTGATGCTTGAAAGGTTGTTTTGTGACTGTTTCTAGGCAACCTATGCTCTGAGGTTTTGGTGCAGCTCCTCAGCAGGTCTCCATCATGCAGACAGTCAAAGTGTCCAGAACTCACCTGCCAGCCCTTGTCTGCAGTCCTGTAGTAGGGGTAGTTCTTTGTGATGTGATTGTAGATTCCATTTAGTGTGAGCTGCTTGTCTGTAGCCAGTGTTATGGCCTGGACTATCAGCTGTGCATAGGAGTACGGAGGTTTGGAGTCGTCCTGTGGAGCAGAGGACGAATGCAGGTTTATGAATCATGACATCACGTTATGTTTAGAGGTGAAATGATTAGTCAATGTCATCAACAGAAAATCAATTGGCAAACGGTCATTTTTAAAGCAAACAAGCCAAACATTTGACAGTTCCAACATCTTAAATTTGCGGTTTTTCCTCATCTTACATCGTAGTCGACACTGTAGCTGGACTGTTAGTCAGACAAAAAGAGCAATTTGAAGACGCCACTTTGGGCTTTCTGACATTTTATAGACCAAATGATTAACCGAGAAAACATTCAGCAAAATAATCAATAATCCTGTTTTGGAGCCCTTCTTATATTTACACTAAACATCTTCTTCTGGTGATAATTACAAGTAGAATATCAAGTCATTTCTTCCAACTCTCTTTCAATATACTTTATATTAGGCCTGGGCAATAAAAACACTTCATCAATAGCAATAAGAAAATTGTTCGATAGAATATTTGATAGTTTCACTTAAATGCATTGAATGTAAACACCCATGAAAGCAAATAACTGTGTAAACTGCAGGAAAACCAGGTATATCACCCAGCCATACTTTGTATGCATGAGCCACCAGAAAATAAACGGTGTGAAAGAATGAGTTACCGTGTCTGAAATGTTGTGAGTCAACAGCACTATTTAACAACCCATTTAAAACCAGTCTGAGTGGGGTTTACACAGGGCCCTGTGGGAGTGTATTAGAGGCCAGTGACACTGGAGAAAAGTCAACATCAAGCTCTGAAGTCAAATAAGTGATGAAATGTTGCACAGAATCACAAACTAAGGGTAACAGAGAGACTGGACTTCAGCCTCACCTTGGGACTGTCCCCTCCAGAGGCGTCTTTGTCGTTCTCGGGCTGGGAGTTGTCATTCATGAGCTGCAGCTCTGCAGAGCTGACCATGCGACCGCCCATCCTGTATCCCGAGGAGCCTGCACCCCGCGGGCTGGAGGGGCACGAGTTAGCAGCACTGCAGGGAAACACAACAACAAGACTGTAAAGAAAGAAACAACCAACAATAGCTTTGGATCAAGTGCTCAAACACATCACTAGCCCGGCACGTCCCAGGAGGGGCGCAGTCAGGTTCCCAGGTTCCCTGGCTCGGCTCGGCCGCAGTCTGTGCTGCAGTGGCACGCTTTTGGCCGACATCGCCCCATCTCCCAGATTATATGGAAATACTGCAGTCACTTTAGGAGCCACAATCAGGCCTAAAGCAACAACGCACTCAAATCTTAATCAAGTCTAATTATCCAGTTAATAGACTGAATAACCAAGAGACTTCAAGTAAAGGACGATTTCCATATTTAATGTCCATTTCGGTGCCCAGGGGACTGTGGAGGTGTTGGTAAACCAAACAAAGAGGCAGCAGCTCAGGGTTCCTCCATGTGCTACACCTGCTGCCTCTTTTGTTACGCTGCCTGTTTGTTTGCCAACAGTAAACACATTTTCATCTAACCTTCAAATGAGACTTGTATGACAGAAGAAACCTGGTTGGTTTTCAGCCATATGGCTGAGATCAGGGGTTGAGAGGATCTAAGAGTCTGAGATGGAGCCTCCTCTCTCTCTCTGAGCCCTGCAGTCGCTGAACTAAGCCTAAGCTGATCACTATATAGGGGCCATGTTAAGGTCAGCTGACACCTCAAGGTCAACCAGGGGCGGTGTGGGAGTGACTTTTCTTACCACCGTGAACCGATCGAGGAACTTTGATTCAGAAAACGGTACGTTTACAGAACGGCTGGAAAGAAGTCCTGAACTGAGCAAAAGCTTATTTCTTTTTTCCTGTGAAACGTCAAGTAACACAGCAGCACTACTTCTGACAATAACAACAATCTAATATATTTATAAAATACAACATATCTGACTTTGTCCTGGACTTATTTTCCTCATTGTCGCTGGTCTTTTCATGGTCCACCAACCTTTATCAAGATGGAGATGTCTGACATTAAGAAATATTAGAAAAAAAGACCCCAAAAATATGAAAATATCTTTTTTTCCCAATTATAGTTGTCAATCAGGATTAAATTTAAAAGTACAATAAGGTGTTACTTTTCTTAGTGAATTTAAAATTTAGCTTGAATTAACTAAAACTACCTCCAACCTGATCCAATTTAAGAACAGGGTTCGTACAGCTTTTTAAGAGTAATATTCAAGCACTTTCAAGGTACCTAAATCAAAGATTTCCAGACTCTAGCAGCCTTATCATCTTATCTAAATTGTTACTATGAACGCCAGGAGACAACAAACATGAAACGGGATCGTTTCATTTCAAATACTAAAAGATTTTTGGTTTACATGAGTGACTGTGTCGATGACGAAACACCAGATTATGCTGAAAAATCAAGCATTTTTCAAGCATATTCCCAACCTTGAAAACATAACGATAAAAATTAAGTTAAATTTCAAGACTCTGTACGAACCTTGTAAGGGTTAATCGTCAAAACTAGCCTAAAACCAGAGTAGCAAATTAACGCTAAATGCTAAGAAATCGTTGCTGTGGCTGGCACAAATACATGAAAAATTCGTCACACACAGAGAGGTCGCTTCAAGCCAGTGTCGACATAATGATTTGCGGTGGTGAGTACCTGATGGTGCCAGTAGGCGATGGCAGGGGGCTCATCAGGTGAGCGATGTTGTCTGGAATGTTGATGGTCAGTGGGGAGATCTGGGGCTGTACTGGTTTCACTGGGGACTCTGGAGCCTCGCGCTTCACCTTCTTCCCGCTGGACAGGGCTGTGAACGTGATCTTGATGTTTGTACTGGGGAACCTGAAAGTGCACCTGCGAAAAAAAAAACAAAAAAAAAAAACAAGACTCGATTAATAAAAGCAGTGCAGAGGAACGCGTTAATGAAGGCGAATCAAATCAGTGAGGACTCGAGGAACCGTTAGCTAATTAAAGTCAGCCAGAGACTTAGCAAAGAGAGGCAACGTGTGAATTAATTAAATTTGAATACTGCTGCAGTGGCTTGATGAAGCTCCCTCCTTCCTCCCAACACTGGCTGAAAATCTTAGTTGGAAGCGTTATCACAGATAGCCCTACGTTACGCCACAGCAGAGGACTGAAGCACAGGCTGCAGCCGCTCTGCTGTCACTGTTTTGGGGGAGCTGTGGCCTCAATGGAGGACAGGCCTGAATTAGGCGGAGTGGTAAGTTAAAAAAACATGCCTCATGGTGGACGGTTAGGGTTGGGGTTAGGGCTTCATTCCTTGGTTATTAGCGCTTTAAAAATGTGTTGATTGATTTATTTCAATTCAATTCAATTCAATTCAAAGAGGCTTTAGTGGCCTGACCATACTGAATCACAGTATTGTCAAAGCACATTGTACAAGGTAGTATAAACAGGGAAACGTACAGTTTTTAAGATTGTTAACAAATGATTCAGTTGACAGAAAATGAACTGACAATAATTTTGATAATAATTATAGTTATTAATCAGGTATAAAATGGTAAATATTCACTACTTCCTGCTTCTCAAATGTGAGGATTTGCTGCTTTTCTGTATTTTATATATGATTGTAAATTGAATATCTTTGGGTTTTTGGACTGTTGGTCGAGAAAAACAAGCGACATGAAGACGTGGCAACAGGCTCTAGGACAGGACGTGTAATCTTACTTGTGTGTTGATTTTTCTCCCAAACACAAATATGTGGATATATTTATTATCAAATCATAATTATTATTTTTTCAAAATTAGCTGAGCTTCACAGTTTTCCACGTACCCCCCGGTGACTGCAGAAGGACCCCTGGTTGATACATAAATTAGTGGGTGGTTAATTATTAATGAAAATAATCAATACTTAAAGCTCAAGCAGTTATTTAGGACTAGTATATCCCTCACTGTTATACCCAACATCCTCTGAACTTTCCCTACATGTTCCACAATGACTTTCAACACGCTGCAGTAAATAGGGTAAGGACTTGTTCCATTTTCCTTTAAATGAAAAATGCCTTGTTCCATTTATGCAGTTATGGTCCAAAGAGGCTGCCTTCAACAGAATTTGGTACCTCTGCCTCTACGATGGATCTACTGCATGTCCTGTTGCCCTCAGTGAACTCGGTGACTGTTGTTCTCTTCATGAACACAAAATTGAGAAAACTTGCGGGCAGTGCTGAGCTGATAATCATGACAACACCAAACCACCTAAGAAGTAATGTGGGGAAGCATTTTGGACTCGACGCTATAGATGGAAAAACTGCGGATAAGGGTGAGTCCGTTGGCCACATTCAAAATAGCAACCACCCAACAGAAACATTACCTCAACACATCTTGTAGCTAGGTCAATAAGTCAGTGTGAGGCCAATAAAAAAGCTTATCACAGATATATAGTATCTGCGTACATGTCGGTTGATAATAACAAGACTATAAAAACGTCCCGCTCAGTACTTATCTTGGTCAAAATTGTATTTAGAAAAATATTATTTAGGGGATCCTTATCAAAAAAATGTTTTATGTTATGTGATTATGTAAAAATCAGGACTCTCAAATATTAATATTGGTATTGGCCTCAATAATCCGGTATCGCTTATGACTCGGTGAGGTAGCAGGGGACACCACAAACGGACCAAACCACATCAGTTCAACGGCGTAATGTAGGATTAGGCTATGTGGGCTGCGTTTGAATTAATTTGAATGAATTACACGTTGGTTATTATTCGTTCGACTTGATTTTGTTGAAAAAGAGCTGCAACGATTAGTCGATTAATCTGTCTATTAGACGATCAAAAAATAAAATGAATTGACAACTATTTTGATAATCGATTAATTGTTTCAGTCATTTTTCAAGCAAAAATGCCAAACCGTTGCTGGTTCCAGCTTCTTAAATGTGAGGATTTCTGACAGTAAATGAAGAGTCTGTGGGTTTTGGACTGTTGGTCGGACAAAAGAAGCAATTTGAAGACGTCACTTTGGACTCTGATGAGCATTTTTCACAATCTTTTGACATTTTATAGACTAAATGTGAAAATAATCGGCAGATTAATCGATAATGAAAATAATCATTAGTTACAGCACCATCTTGTAGAGTTACAGATGATTGTTTCATAAACACCCGTGCAGCCTAACGCAACAGGTCTGCACCATGACGTTTACCACTGAAAAGGTTCTATCATTGTTTCTCCATTTGATTTGCAGCAGAATTAAAAAACTACAACAACCAACAAAATGGACTCAGGAATGCAGAGACGCTGCCAACTGAAACTGAGAAAGTTTTAAGGTGGTAGCTTGGAATCAAAATATTCTGGATTTGCTAAAAACGGGCTCGTGGACAGTTGTATTCTTTAGATGTTTATATATGAGGGATGAAGGGAAACTGTCCAGTGAATAAAAGGAACTCTTCTAGGATCAGGCTGCCTGACGCGCTGGAGACGGAGCCGGCACACATTGGTTTTCATTTAGTTACACAGTGCCAGGCACAGCAGTTTGGTTGTTTTTTTCTTCGCCAGGCCCTCGCAGAGCCTGGCATCTGCTGAGAGAACTGTTTCCCCGACACCTACATCTCAAATTAGCCTTGCCACTCACGGGAGGAGGCTGAAACGCTTCCTGGAGCCACACTGGTGAGGGGAGACACTTTCATTATGCATGTGCCCTCCAGGAACCCTGTCAGGAAGGGCAGAGACTTCTCTGTGGATCTGATAAATTGTGGAAGATCCTTAAATAACATCAGAGCCAGTCTCAATATCTGGTCGGCAGTGTATCACTGACAGAGTGGGGACAATGATATCTAAATATATCAGTAAATAATAAAATCTCAAAGGTCTTTTATGTGCAAACAAGCTCGGCTGTCAACCATTAGAGCCACTTTGATAAGGGAATATTGAATAATGAGGACTGTATACAGTGTATTACATAGGCAGCGTAGCCAGTCTCTGCTACAAAACACTGCAGGAAAATAATGCTAGTCTCAATACCTTGGTTTGAGGGGTATATCTATCCACCAAATTTTATTTATATGGCACAAGTCATACATCAAATGCAACGCAGAGTGCTGAATATAACAATATGCCTGTTCTTTCTGTAACGCATCAATGTTTAATGTTGTTTTAACACGAGCAGCCTTATAAGAACTCTTCTAAAAGTGTCTAAAATTAGCAAAGTTTCCAGATTAGGTCAGGAACTATCTGATCAAATAATAAATAAACCAGACAGAAGAAAATTCTGAATGGAAATTAAATACCAATTTTGATGCATGGCACTTTTTGGTGTGTGAGAGACTAAATGTTTGAATATTTTTAAGAAGAGTATCAAACCTTAGCTTTTTAGTGGTGATAAATACTAACTTATCCATTACAGTGCAACTGGGGGTACAACTTTATTTTCATTATCAATTAGGGTTGGGTGATATCACGGTATATGCCATGCAGCGGTAGAGATTTGGCAATACCGTTTCCGCCACGGAAGCTATCCCTTAGTATCTCTACTGTATATTTGGGGCTATGTAGCAAATCAGGGCTGGATTCTCACGTGATCTCGCAAGGTAACATGATTTGGGCCACAGGACTGCTTGCCACGTTCTCACGTGACATGATAGTGACAGTTGGTGGCGCTAATGCACCCCTAAGCTGGTTCGCCAACCGCCGCAGAAGAAGAGAGCGACAAGAAAACATGGAGGAGGAGGAAAGTGAAGTTATAAATACAGAGCATTAAGTAAAATATGATTATTTTAAACCATTTCTTCATTGAATTACTGTATCGTAATATAAACCATTACCGAGATATACAATTACATTAAACCATGATAGAAGACTTTGGCCATTTCATCCACCCCTATTATCAATTAATCTACTGGTTGTTGTTTCAATTAATCATTACTTGTTTACAACAGCTCAAAAAGCCCAAAGAGATTCAATTCAGTGATATAAAACCTCACATTTGAGAAGCTTGGACCAGCGAATGTTCAGCAGTTTTGCATTTGAACAATAAAACAATGACAGAACTGTTCGATCAAGAGGCTGAGAGAGCTTTGCCCAGACATCTACATATCAAGGGAAGAGTCAGACATAGTCTAGTCAGAAATGCTTCATGATTTAGACAAGGAAATATCTGATAAAGTAAACAAACCTCAGGATCTGACGCCAACTTTTGATACTACACACTTACAGATACTCAAATCAACGGCCACATATTGGCCGGTGTTCAGAAAGTACTCCATACCTAGCCCTGCCATCAACTAACTAAACGTTTCAGCACTACACGCAAACACATCACTTTTAATTCATTATTAGACACTTCTAGTTTGTCTGAGTGAGGCTCAATGGTACAGAAAGCCGTGTCCACGTTGTTGAGTATCCCCCTCAGAGCATGCATTCACTGAAGCCTCTTTATGAACCCCATTTTTTCCTCCTGTATGAACAATGAGGCCTGAACTACCAAAAACACAAAACGCACAGTTGCTACGCTGCGACGACGGCAACAAACGAAGCTTGTTCAACTGAAAACTTTCACTTCATTTTCACTCCCGTCCACTCTGCAAAAAAATAAAGAATGTAAACAAAAGAAGACAGCAAAGACAGGAAGAGGACCGATTTGGAGAGAATTTGCGGGTGTGGGAGAGGACAGGGGGGGAGGGGGCGGAGAAGGGGGAAGGGAAGGCTGTTGCTTTCTGTTGAGTCTGTTTACATCACCAAAGAGGAATCCCTGGAACACAACCAAGCCGTTCCCGGGCCACAGCTCTGAGTTCTCTCATGCTGTCAGTCTTTAGCTGCACCCATCTTACAGAGGACAGTGAGGGTCTTTAAAGCGTCCTCTCTGGCTTGAGGATTACAGTAAAGCATGCGAGCCTATGGTAGGTAGTGTCTTACTTATGGAGGCCCGTGTAGTAAAGACTGCTGCTGATTAAAAGCTCTTTATTGGTAGTCAGCCTGATCAATACGAGAACCTGAAACCACTGCTGCTCCTTCCTTGTTCCTTGTACTGTACTAGTGTATTGAAATGCACTGGTATGTGTTTGATGTGGCTAAGATCAGTGCAATTCAGCTATCAACCTCAAAAACACAAACATGCTCAGCTGCAGAAAATATTTTTGTGCAAAAAAAACCCCAAAACTTTATAGTGGTGCAGCAATTGCATCAAGTCAAAACAAGTTTTTGATTTGTGCAATACAAAAAAAAGTGGTTTCATATTGAGGGATTGCACAATAGCTGAGAGCAGTGTGGGAAGTCTGGCCCGTGTTGGCAGAGGCTTGTCTACATTACAAGTCACTTTAGTGAATAAACTGCAACCACTCTTTGGGCGTGCTAAATCCCAAATAAATCTGAAAATGTCAACAGGCTGATTTGTTTTAGTTTTCACCACAGATGACCTTCCTGTTCTGGTTTGTAGTTTCAATTCTGTGTGTGGGACTAAAGATTATTTTCACTGTCAATTACTTTTTTTCAACTAACTGATTCAGAAAATAGTAAAAACTCTAAGTTACATTTTCCCACTGATCACACTGACATCTTCAAATTGCTTATTGCTTACAGACCACAACCCAAATATATTCAATGTACAATTACATACAAGAGAAAAGTAGCAAATCTTCACATTTGAGGAGCTGGAAGCAGCAAATGTTTGACTTTTTTGTTTGATAAATGACTTAAGCGATGACATGACAACAGTGATGGCAGTCCTAAACCCAAAGACACTGGGTTAACAATGAACTAAAAACAGAAAAACAGCAACATCTTCACTTTTAAGAGGTTGGGACCAGAGAATTTGGCATTTTAGCTTGATAAATTACTTAAATGATTAAATTGATTATTAGTTTTCTGTTGATGAATTTAGTGTTTCAGCACTACCACATACCTGGCAGAAGCCTACTAATTATTACTTTATTACTTGTTTGGATCTGTGACTTTATCTGGATCAGGCACACAAACATGGCTTACATCCAAACCAAGCAGCACACGTTTACTGGAATACAAATGTCAAGGTTTACAACCCACTAGTAAAAATAAAGCACAGATAGATCAGGGCTATAGATTCCCTGGACTGATAAATGTTTGTTTAGAAAGCATCACATTTCACAAGAGCACATCATCATCAATCCTAAAAGTTAATCACTGGCATGGTGCAGGCTACAACCTGCACAACATAGCTCAGACACTTTCTTTTAAGAACTAAACCAGCCTCCTTGACAAAAACGTCTTATTTAATTTTTAAACAAATTCTTGTTTAATGGATAATGTTAGCAAATTATTAGTGAAATACACTGAATAGCATGACTTCGGCTGATTTGAAAAGAGGCCAAAGGTCCAGCAGGATCTGCTGCTGTTGTGAGCCGGCAGGGCGGGGACGGGCTGGTTTGTTTACGTTCAGGGGTCGAGAGGAGCTCCATTCACAACTACAGAGAAGAAGCCGCTAACTGCTAGCTAACATGTTTGCATGACAACAAGGACGAATGTTTACAGTATCACGAGATATACATTTTTGACTCAAGAGTGTCCACGTGATATAAAACACTACCACTAGTCAACATCAACAATAGCATCCCCATAGCCACGAGCTAGCTTAGTTATTTTGGCTCAGTAGCTCCAATACATACACTGTGGCATGCGGCTAACGCTAGGTTAACCGCAGAAGGGAATGTGGAATGAAGGCAGGCGACTAATTAACACTGTTGCTAACAAAAATGTCAACAAAGAAAATGGCATTGGGAACAGGATGCGGAGTTCTTGCTAACATGCTAAAACACGTGGTCCTCTCGAGCCTGCTGGCCAACATAAACCCAATGTTGTTAACTGTTAACTTTAGCTGACTGGCTACTAGCGCTAGCATCCACATGTTCACCGAGAGGGGGAACTTACATTCGTGGTAGCTGCAGAGGAGGGGCGCCCCGTCTGAGGAACACTCCGTCTACAAACACCCCGTTTTTACCGAGACACCTCAGGTAGAAATCCCCGCTGCCGGTGCCGTCGTCGCTTGCGGTGAATATCTCCAGATGCCTCCGTGAGATGAAGCTGGAGTGGCCCATGCTCACGTCCACGGAGCCCTGAGACGAGTTCCGGCCGATGGTCACCGAGCGCTTTTTCATCATGTATTCGAATTCACGGCCCTCGAGCCGGGCAACCGGCCCAGACGATCCGCTCACTACGGCCATGTTCGGGTTAAAGTCTCTAAACGCCAAATATTGGGGCAAATAAAACACCGGTATAATGACGCCCGACTGTGGCCTTTCAGAGGTGTGTAAATGGAGCTAATCTACAAGAGGGGCATCAAATTCAAAACAGGAATTTAGAGGGGAACACGCGAGGCCAGGGACAGCGGCTCCGACCCACCGCCGAGAGAAAGGGTAGCAGAGAGATCAAGCCAAACAGAGCAGGAGGCGGATATGACTTTATTGACAGCGCGCTCCACTAATGAGAATCCAGGACGCCGATGCAGCTCCGCAACTGCGACCAATCACGCATGAGAATTAATCCGAGGACACAGTCAAGGTCGGTTGGTGGGTAGCAATACGCGCATATGCTGCTTGGTGAGAAGGAAGAAGCGGAGTTCACATTTATAAGCATACAGGCACGGAGTGGAGCAACCAGTTAACACGTGCATTCAATCACAATAATCACTACAGCGACAGAGTATCGATAATCTATGATCATGCGTCGACATCACCGACTAATCGCTTATTCAAACCGAGAAACAACCACGTGGATGCAATGTATTATACAGGATCCAGCTCTCTTCAGTCTCCACGTCGCAGCAGTGCAAAGCCACAGTGCATGGTGGTCTTCCTCCTCCACTACAGAATCCATGCCGGGGTTTGCACCTTGCCCCCTTTGCAGCATCTTGTTACTTTGTAATGATGAGGTTAGCTATCTTTTAAATGATCATCGCTACAGTCTGTAATCTGTGCAAACAAATCGTGTTGCCTTGACAGACAGACAGACAGGCAGAGCTACTTCATATTACCCTGCTGGGGCTGCAGGTCTGTAATCCCGGACCTGGGCTGTCCTGTCTGCAGGCCTTGTTATCACCGGGGTGAGTGACCCTGCCATCTGTAGGCCACTTGTTTGTAAACACTGAGGGGACATTCTGTACGGAAGTGGGGTGTGTGTGTGTGTGTGTGTGTGTGTGTGTGTGTGTGTGCGCGCGCGCGTGCAACCAGTCAAGGCCTCTATTAGATGAGAACACCTCTGACAAGGTGTAAAGTAATGATCAGGCGTTAACAGTTTTCCATTGAATGCAGCATGGAGGTAAAACCAAGGTTAGTTAACACAAGAATAATGATCTTATTACATATATGTTTGTGAAGACATAAAAAAGATAAAAGCCTTTTTTATGTCCCCGGTTTCCTGCACTACTGAATACATCTGTTCCTCTTTGTGGAAATAATAATAATACAAATATGATACAAGAGATTTTATGTGACATGTTTGCTGAGAAAATCTTAGTTTGTGTGGCTGTAATGTTATGAAATCTTTATAGAGCCGAAATGATCAGCTATTAATCGATTAGTCAATGACTTAAAATTAAGCGATTAAGACATTTATCATGCAAACATGTCAAACACTCTTTACTTCTAACTTCTCATATTCTCAGTTTTTAGCTTTTGTCTGTTTTAAGTAACAGGAAATGAAACGTCTTTGGCTTTTTGCAATTTTATAGACTAAGCGGTTAATTGATAAATCGTGAAAGTAATTGGCAGATTAATCAACACTTAAAATTCATCTTAGTTGCAACCCTGAAGCTGTATAATGCATACATGTTATTTATTTTACTTACTGCAGAGGTATAGATGAAATCATGCTACTTCAATGATCCTCGCTGATCATTTCCATACAGTGTCTTACCGTGAAATTCTGGTAACGTCTCTTGTCATGTGAGCAGTTTATTGTCTTTATAGTAAAACTGGAAGACTCGCAGATTTAAAAAAACAAAAACTGTAAACTGGCAATGTGTATGAATAATCTTTAAAAACAACAAGCGGCTCACCTATTAGATAACAGCACCTAGTAACTGCAAAAACTGTCAATGTTGTTAAAAGGATGAGTCCTTTAAAAAAACATGTTTGATGACTGTACTTCCAGTGGTGGGTTGTAACTAAGTACATTTACTCAAGTACTGTACTTAGGTACAAATTTGAGGTACTTGTACTTTACTTGAGTCTTTCTACTTCTACTCCACCACATCTCAGAGGAAAATGTTGTACTTTTTACTTCACTACATTTATCTGACAGCTTTAGTTACTTTATAAATCAAGGTTTTTGCACACAAAACACATAGTTACATACATACAGTTTATAAAATGTGATGTTTTGTTATAAATTAAACCACCCAACAGTTTATACAAGCACAGCTGAAACAATTAGCAGATTAATCAGTCAGTTGACAGAAAATGTATTGACAACTATTTTGATAATTGTGATAATTGAGTCAATTTTCATGTAAAAACATTTCATGGTTCCAGCTTCACACATGTGAAGATTTGCTGCTTTTCCTTTGATTATTTTAATTATTTTAATGCATTTGTAATAATGTTGAGGTTTGGACTAAGGTGTCACTTTGAGCTCTGGGTCATTGTGACGGCATTTTTCACTATTTTCTTATTTTTTACAAACCAAACAATCAATCGATTAATGGGCAAAATAATCAGCAGGTGAATCCATAATGAAAATAATCATTAGTTCAAAATGAGCTCCACCTCAACCAACTCCAACAGTAAAATCCTGCTTTTACATGAATGCATAATTAATAATAATCTAATGATATAATATATATTAGTATAACAGTCACAGGGAACATTTTACTGCATTGATTGCTTTTAATACATTTCGTACATTTTCCTGATTATACTTACATACTTTTACTTACCATTTTCAATGCAGGACTTTTACTGTTAACAGAGTATTTTTACAGTGTCGTATTAGTACTTTTACTGAAGTAAAGGATCTGAATACCTCCACTACTGTGTATAGTACAAGAATATGACTCTTAATGTGGGCAGACTGAGCTCTTGAAGAGACCGACCTGTTTGTATTTCAGACTTACTCGTAGCAACTCATTCACTGCAATTAAAGTATAACAGAAACAAATGCTGTCCAACATCTGTCATTCCGACACAAAGCAGGATAATATGGTTTTATTAGATTTTTAAAAATGATTTAAAGGTGATTTAAAGTAGGGAACAGCCGAAGGGCCCATAAGAATCAGCAACATTAACCTCTAACTTCGACTCTACCAGCCACTGGAGGGAGACATGCACCATCACAATCCTGCAAAGATGACATCATGAACTCACCAGCCATTTTAAGCTTTTAGGCTGAAGTAGTGTTCACAAACAGAGCAGAATAATGAACACGCTGTCATCACTTCAGCACACCAGCATTTATCTGGTTATTAACGAGTGCAGATTACATCAACATGAGCTGCCTAATGGGACCCATCTTTATCTAAGAATACTTAGAATACATATTTCATATGCATTAGATTGATTGCTTTAAGTAACCAATTTGTTTTGATGCCACAAATCTCATATTTCATATCAGGATTATTTAATGAGGCCATTTAGAAATTCACATCTGAAATATTAAAAATCTTTAAATTTGAAAGATCTGTCTGCGTTTCTTATTGCACTTTTCTGTGTACTTGTGGTGTCTACTGGTGACAGTCAGTCGCACTCACTACAGTCCAGGAAGAGTAACGACCGCCGTGGCAAAGCTGATGGGAATCAACTATTAGTCAAAGCTCTCTCAAACCACATGATCGGGATTCACGACCCAATATCTGCTCAGCACAAAGAGTGTATGCTGCGTCATGCTGCGTTATTCGAGTTGAACGACAACCAACCAGGATGTGTATTTGAGCTCAGTCGCTCTCAAGGCAGATCCCCTCATAATCTGTGTCTCTCACGGGGGAAGCTACAGAGTATAGTTGTGATTAAGGTTATAATAACATATACCATCAAGACAACTGGGGGGTTTCAGCACAACAGAGACCGTGGTGTCCCGTGGGGGTGGAGGGGCTGAGCAGCAGGGTTTCTCTTTGCAAAGAGAGAGAGAGAGAGAGAGAGGGAGAGAGAGCCCCATTACGCCTCTCCTCCATTTCCTCTCTCAGGGGCAGGAACCAAATGGACACATTAATAACACTCTCCATGTCTGAGGGAGCTAATGGTGCCTTGAGTGCTGATTAAGGCTGGGAAGAATTGGGCTTGGAGGAGGAGTATTAGTTTCATTCTCCTTGCTGGCTGTTGTGGCGAACAAGCTGGAGCACAGGTCGCACAGTGTTTGGAGAGTTTTTTGAGGGAAAACTAATGCTAATTGGGAAAAAAAACCTTAATTGGGGCATGTAATAAGGTGCTGGAGCACCATTGCTTCCCAAAGAAACACCTTTCCTGTTGCTCTACATACCCGAGTAGTTTTGCCTGTGTGAGAGTGATGTTTATTCTTCCTGTCAGGCTCTACACTGGGTGGGTCTTACTAAAATAACCCAGAGCAAAAAACCTACAGTGCCTGTTTGGCGAGTTTTTAATAGAGGAGCAGCCTCACAAATAACACATCAGCAGTCATTTAAAAAGCATGTTTAGTTACTTATTTTAAAAGCTTTTCCATCTTGCATGAACATGCAGGGACATGTTGAAATATAAACATCAACTCACAATGTACATATGTGATAGTGACGGGCTAAATAAGTCATACAGTATCATCACGGTGCAGTGTTTAAAAGCTTCCTCCCAGTGAAAGTGCTGAGAAATACATTTTCCACTCCAACAAAAGTCCAGGAATCACTGCTGTCCATAAACAACACGACAAGTTGTTTCCACCCTGGAGTCAAAGGGCGGAATAGAGGTGTTTTTTTTTTTTTATCTCCTGGGATTAGTCAAATGTGTTCCTGGTCCTGTCTGGATTTATGCTTCACTGAGGCTTCACTGAGGCAAAACCTCAAGGAGTTCAGGGAGCCACAGGTTTCACAAATGCATGATTTTTGGATGAAGCTTCAATCTGACCGGCCCCGTTCCCTCCTCATCCTCATCGTCACGTTACTGATTTGAAAGAGTCCAGTACTGAAGCTTGGCCAGCTTCAGTCATACTGCAGTCACAGTATGTCAGGTTTAACCAGGTTGAGCTCCTCCTCAGAGACAGTGAGGTTCCCCATGTACCAGAATATCCAGAAGACCAGGCTGAGGAAGATCAGCAAAGGTCCGGACAGCACAAAAAAGTCCCAGAAACTCAAAGGTGCGAAGATACCGACGAAGAAGAGGACGAGGCCGATGATGTCCAAAATCAAAGCCAGTGACAGGAAGAGGTTGGTGTACCTCCTCTGAACCATGGTCGGGCTGAGCGAGACGGACAGGTGGATGTCGTCTGAAGGTCTGACAGGAGTGAGAGCAACTCTCTCCAGAAAAGTGCTTCTGGATCGTTCTGTTTCACACCTTGCATTTCTTTCATAGCACAACACTTAGTGGCAAGACTGGTATCCAACCACAACGACGGGTTGTGCTGCTCATTAGCAGCAGCTGAAAAGCCCCACGGTCCATCTTCATTCCTCTGCAGGGCTGACTTGTTTTGCACCTTTCATGTCATCAATGTGACACATCAACCCATTGTCTGTAACCCGCGTGACAGATTTATGCACATATATTTCATAATCAGCCGCCATTGGGCTTGTGTTTATGCAGCAATAAGCCTGGTATAATTAATTGGGCCCCCCCTAATCTTTTTGTTCTGCTAATGAAACCAAAGTGATTCAGGGCTGCATCAGTGTATTGCATCTTTTATCAGGTCGCTCAAAGCTTCCTCTTGACTTCACTCCCACCGAGTTCAGAGATTTACCCTTTATATATTTAGCTCGGGCACAGCTCTGCAGGGTGGATACACTGCATTCAAGCGTTCCCTAAATATTTAACAATCCACGGTTCATGCATCCCTACAATAATGATACCTTACTGTGAAGAGACTGTCACAAAGAGGAAATACACGTAATGGAAACTTCTCTGTGACAACCTTGTTTGACCAGTCAAGCTGCCACTGTTTGCTCTGCAGCTTTGTCTTCACTGTCCTGCCTACCTGAGCAGGTGTACACGACAGAGATGAAATTACGTCCTATTTACTCTATGAGTTTGATTGAGGTGCATTAGGCTGTCAGTCATGCTAACTCTGTTAGTTTGTTAGAGGCTGTTTCAGTCGTTATAAATGAAACCCTGGCAGAGCCGGGACATTTGCATATGACTCCAATCTGTCAATCGGTCTCTGAGGCTACTATTCCCAAAACGTGATTAATAGAGACACTACAGACATCTCAGTAGATATACAGTATGTTATAAAGGGCCCCGAGTCTCATGTGAGCCTCTGTGGAGGATTTTCAGGTTTGTTTAACCAACACCACACCACTGAGACAAACCAGTCTGACCAGTGTTCATGTTGCTTTGACAGCAAAAGAGCGAACAAGACTTGACTTTACTCCGTCTGGTCTGGTAGCAGCTACAGCTTGGATAAAATACAAGTTTAAATGTATTTGGAACATGTGGCAAAGCATTTGTAAAAGAGTAAATGAAGCTGAAATGATGGAGGACTCTCAGCGGAGGAACATTTCCTCTTGATGGATGGACACAGTAGTGTTTCTGAGAAGGCAAACTGTAGTTACAGTTCAGAGCTTTGACATTGCAGGCCTCTCGTAGATTCAATATATATCAATACACACACACAGAAAAAAGAAATAAAAGATTCAGTCTCCAGAATTATAATCCTGTCAGCAGGGCCGGATTAACCTACCAGGGGGTCCTGGTCTTAAAAACAGCTGTTAGCCCCTTTTTGCCCCCATGTTTCTCCCGTTCTCTGTGCATGGGTTAGTATTTAGAAATTAGTTTAAGTTTACTTGATTAAGCACAATATAAACTGAAATAATAAAGGTCCTAAAACTAGATTTTAACTTGGGATCCCTCTACAATAAGAATAATAAGCCTCATCGTTTCAGTTTATAACGTGCTTCAGTGGTAAATACAATATTAACTGACGAATTTACAGTTAATTAAATTACCATAAACTAATTGCCACATGGACACTTTGGGGCCCCAGGCAGATGCCCTTTTTGGTAATCTGGTTGGTAATCCAGCCTTGCCTGGCAGTGTGGAGAAAGCTTTGAAACAGTTTTTTGACCTTGATGTTTGGAAATAAAATGTACATAAAATAAAATAAAATACAATACAGGTCCACAATTTCAAAATAAAGTTTCTTGGACAGAACTGTGTAGCTTGGTAGTAATTAAAACTGCTCCATTTAAAACCAAGTTAATATTCATTCATTAGTCTTTTGTTAATGGAAACTTAATTATAATCATATGTTGAATTCCTGCCTGTAGAGCAAATTCACATTTTTGTGTGTCCAGCTGACCTGCTGTGCACTGACTGTGTGTTTTCCCTTTAAATAGTGCCAAATAATAATAACCCTTCCAGGAAACCTCTTTGGGAACTGTTAGGAAATTACAGACCTGTAAAAAAAATGTAGAGACCTTTTTTTTTTTTAGTGTCAGGTCCAACTTTTCCTTGGACCTCAGTATTTCTAAAAACATCATTTTTAACAGAGAAATGTATTTTCATTCACAACAAACATAATATTCTGCATCCTTCATAAAACAGTAGAGTCCCTGCTGCAGCTCATTTATGATATTTATCAAAGCAGACGTTTAAAACATAGAATGAGTATTTTTCTATACCCATCCAGTTGGAGGCAGTTCAGATCTCTTCTTTTTCTTTCTGCACTTTCTTCTCCACAGCGGGGGAGTCCAGAGAGTCATCATACCCTTCATTGTGGTAGGCTGTGGATTTGCCCCATGTCACCCTGCTGGCTTTGCGCCGAGCCGGTGATCCCACCTGGCTGCTCTCCTCATCCCCGACACACTTCACGCCTTCCTCCCCTTTCAGCTTCTGGCTCAACCTCTCGGTCAGTTTCCTGGCCAGCTTCACGATGCTGCTCCTCTTCTTCAAGCCGTCGTCCTCCGACACCTGGACGTTCCCCACGTACCACATGAGCCAGCAGCCCAGGCTGAAGAAAATGATCAGAGAGCCGGTGTAGATCAAGAAGTCGCCATAAAAGCGGCCGTTGATGCGCAGGTTGGCGAATATGCCGATGAACAGGAGAATCAGACCGATAACGTCAAGAAGGACGGCGAAGAAAAACAGATGCAAGCATCCGCCTAAAGTCTTCCTCAGGCCCATCGTGGGAACATCACAGCTACTTTACGCGTGTAACGGGAGGATGCTTCATCCTGTGCACCTGAGCTGAGGCAGCGCACCTGTAGAGACACGCCCCGCCTTAAAGTGAAGGTAAACAAGGTGTTTCCTCAGGCGGATTCGGCGTAAACACGACTTAAACACACACACACACACACACACACTGGCAGTCGTTTCCTTTTGAAGTGTGGTCATTTATTAAAGAACGCCACCGAACCGTCCAAAATTCAAGTCTACAATAACGCGCTCTGGTTGCCCTGATGCAAATAGCGCGAGGCTTTAGGAACTTTTTAACATCTACTTTGACAGTCAAATTGATATTGACGCACAGAGTTATAGATCCCATGACTCAGCCTGTTCCTGAACGTGACGCACATCCTGTGTTTGTATATAACACTGGATTATTGGCTATAAACCAGCTTCCATTGTTCATTTATGGTTATTCAAATATTTAAAAAATGGAGCTTAACCCCTTCAGATCTGTTTATTCCACTTATTAGACTTTCTTTCATTTTATTCCTTTCTTTCTTTACATTTTATGTAAACTTGTTGTCCACTATAATGGACGTTTTGACTGAGACAGTGTATAATGGATTTTAGCCATTAATGGTTGTTTAAACCGTGTGTTAACTACACACATAGGTAGGCACACAATGTGTTGATTTTACATTTTGTTATTTTAAAATAACAAAACTGTTGGTGAAGTCTTGTTAGCAGATTTTATAGCTCTTTCAGGGCTGTAACTAATGATTATTTTAATTACTGAATAATCTGCAGATTATTTTCTCGATTAATCGTTTGCGCCTCAAAGTTGACGTATTCAAAGATATTCAGTTTGGTGTTTTAGGAAGAAGTTTTATTCACATTCGAGAATCTGGAACCACAGAATTTAGGGCATTTTACCTAAAAAAGGACTTAAGGCATTAATCGATTTTCAGTTTAAGATGAACTATTCAATTACTCATCAGAGCTTTAAGCTGTTTTAAGGCCAGTTTGGGTTCTGATGTCTTCCAAGCATCTCAGTTTGCACTAAACATAACGCTCATGTGTGTTAAGAGGTTGAAGGACTTCATCTGGAGGATTCTCAGATGTACTGTAGTGGACTGTATACGGCCTACGATAACCAACATGAACTGTACATTCTCAATTTTAACTTGATATCATGTAAGATTAGTATTTCGTGTTAAATAAAAAAACATAATTTACGACTGAAATGACCAAAACTCACATCACTGTTGCCATCGGCCTGTGTTCTCCACATTAAAGAAAAGTGCACATTGACTTTAAACATGATGAGTTTAGTGTGTTGATATTACACCAAGTTCAACACCAACACCGACATATTCTCACCTTTTAAGTTGATAACATTTGGCTAATTATGCATCTAGCGGATACGGAGCAACATTTGTATTAATTTGGCATCATGTTTGTGTCCACCTGATAAATGTAAGTCCAATATTAACTCTCCTTTTAGCTCTGTTTTTGGTCCCCACTAAAAAATATCTGGCTCTTTAGCTGCTAAATGCTTCACTATGGTCACCAGCTAGTTGCCAACTTTGTTTGGTACTGTAAGCAGCCAGTTTTTAGTGCTTTTTTCACTGAAAACAGCGGTGAGATTGAACCAAAAACAGTAAAAGGATCTTAAAGGTGCTTTAAATTAAATACAACTGTGATTATTTTGTTTTCATGTTGCATACTACAATTATGCAACAATATGTAAATTAGCAATCATTTTTAGTTGAGTTAACTTTAACATTTATTGGAATTTGACAATGTGATCAATTTCATATTGATTTAAATACAATCTACTCATTCGCTCGGCCTCAGTCTCAGTGCGTTTTCAGTGGCTGAGACTGAATATTTCATGTCCATTAGGATGGACGCTGGGTCTGAAGGGGTTAATTAAAATGTCCTGCCACATAATATTTAAATCCTATGAAAATGTGCTTCCAGGTCACAGTAGTCAAATGTTTTTCCCTTTACATATATTCGAGGATGAATGCATTCAGATTCAAAGTGTCCTCCGGCGACTCAGTTCAACAATAAGGACTTGAGTGGAAGCAACACGACACAGTAAAGCGGGAACTGACAATTATAAGCTCTCACAACTTTTAATTATTCATGAATTGGCATATACTGTACCACACAGCATTAGGAAATCCCCCGTGTCTGCTTTTACCTCATGAATATTCAGAAGACAGTTTGCTTTCTAGTAACCTCGCTGAATCGTTGTGTGAATAATTGCGTTGTACACAGCACACTGTTGTTGCCCGCGTGCTCTCACCTTGTTTTTCGACAGCCATGGTTATTGACGCAAATGTTGTCATGCACACTTGAGACTGAAATAAGGGCTTGTCAATCCTGGTAAATCAGAGAAATGAATATAAATGTCACCACACAGAGTCTTTAAATAATTAGCTTCCACAGAGGCTCCCATGCTGGAAAGGGTTGTTTCAATCCAGTCAGGTTTCTCATTTTGATTTAGTTCCAAACATGAAGTTTTGTGGAAAAATCTGTGCCGTCACAGATTGAACACCGGGGGCCTGTAGTAACTGAGGGGCTTCTTCATATTCGACCGCTTCCTGTTCTCCTTGGTGATGGGGATGAGGACCACACCCACCACAAAAACCATCAGCCCAATGGACAGCAGCACCGGTCCCAGGATGTTGGTGACCTTCTTGCAGTGGCCGGCGAAGTACAGGCCGCTGATGATGATGCCGCACGCCAGGAAGCTGCCCCCGGTGGACATGAGGTGGATGGGGAACCAGAAGACTTCACACTTGCTGCGAGAGGTCTCCGTGGTCCAGAGGGACTCGCTGCGGGACAGGCTGAACACGGTGCTCTCTGTGCGGCTCGGGGGCGTCAGCTGGTCCCTGGACTGGGAGAGGGTGCACTCTCCCAGGGGGATGTTCTCTGGGCTGCCTGGCATGGCCTCCTGGATGACTCTGTGGACGTAATGCAGAATAAAAATCACTCGGTGGGGGAAGACGTGTCTCTCTGAGGTCTATATAGTAAAATCTTAACTTTATAAATAACATGATGAGCACTTTAATCATACTGATGCTAAAGGGACTAAATTAGCATTCATTAATTGTTAAAATGTTTACTTTTTCCCTAAATCAGCATTATGGAATAACACATTTTCTATCTAATAAAGTCAGGGCTGCATATGTTAGTTTTCCTGAAGCCCCCAGCTCTATAATAAATTGCTGCTATAATTTCCACTGGAAAACAGTTTAAAGCAGGCAAATGAGTGTAAACAAGTAGACAAACACCTACCTTAAAAACTGGATCAAGTTTCTTTGTCTTTATGAAGAATCAACAATAAGTTTAAATATCTTAACCGTCAGAAAACACCCAGAAATCTGAAGGAGAAGCTCACAATAATTTCCGCCCACCGTCCGACCAGAGAAACCAGTAAAATGCAGCGCTGCAGATTCCCACTGAACAACCATCTACCCACCCTCCCACGCTATCTCCACCTCCTCAAGAGAACCCTGTGACCACCATCCCCTTACCATCATCTAGCATCGCAGGCGGTCCAGTCCTGATGTTGCATCCAGTGCGAGGAGCTTCCCTTCCGGTCCCCAGAGGATATCCATAGACCCAAAACCACTCACCATCTCTGTGTAAACTGATTTCAAACACTTCTACCAGCAGCTCGGGTGTTGCCTTTTGTTTAAAATGCCTGAAATTTCCCAGGACTGGACAATGAGAGGGCAAAAGAAATATCAGCCTCATTTGGCTGGTACTCTTTCCACACAAAGAGGAGCAGGGCAGGGCAGCGGCTAGGAAATGGCTCTCTGTTATAGCCGGATTGATGTAGCAAGCAATCAGCCATACAGAGACTTTCCAATACAGCCTGATATGTTGGCACAGTATTGATCCCAAAGTACCCTGGAGCAATTATCTGCAAGTTGTAGTTTTGTTTGCTGCACATGAGATCAAAAATAAATCTGTGTAGCATAATTAACCCTCAGAAAATGAAGGAAATGGTATAGAAGTTTGGTCAAATTTAGGATCTTGTTATTCAGCTTCTAAAATGTCCCTGCCTCTGATTCACAGGGGGAATACTAGAGGGACGTTGCTGCAATACGACACTCGTGTGTCCATTTTAACAGTCCTGATATTACATTTGCGTCTTTGTTGCTCTGTGTGCTCTTTTGGGAAGACACAAGTGTCAGTATGTGGCCATCGATCTGAACATGATCTCACTCTTTAACACGATTACACTCCACAGATGGCTCCTCAGCACTGCTACTTGTAACTCAGTAAACACTGGAGCTCCTGCCTGAACTCATCAGATTACTGCCGTCATCATGTTTACAATGCACCATTGTACCATCCTGTGGCGCAACGCTGGTATGAGGAAACCTGTCAATACATGCAATGAGTCACACAATCCAACAGAGGGCAGTGCCGGCATGCGTCTTGTCGTGTGGGCAAACGGTTGAAGTCAGTTTAGCTGTATCATTAACTTTTAGTGAAATACCTCATAGCAGGATCAGCTAATTAATGGGTTAATTCAGTATTTTTGTAATTACCTTTGGGTTCCGGTTCATTCTGACGTGCCTTATGGATCAAAGTCTTTTATTTTGTTTGCAGCCTCATGTGAGAAATTAATCAGCCCTTCCATGTAATGTGCTGCAGTATCTTGTGATTATGATGTGCCTAATTCTCTTTAATGGTCCGTTTAAGTGGGCTGTGTCCCGTTCACTTGATCACAGTCATCTGAGGGTATTTTACACTGCTGAAGGACGATATCGTGTGTGTGTTTGATGAAGATATTTGGTTTATACATCAGGAAAAAGACCTAAAAGCTAAAGCATTATAAACCTGTAAAGCATTTTAGTAACATGCAGGACGTCATTTTGTACCTTAAGCGTGGTGCATGTACTATAGGGGGGTTTGAAGTACAATTTGTTGATTAATTGATCAGCCGATGGACAGAAATGTACTCCTTTAAGTCAAATATTTCTGTGTTCCTGCTACTCACTTGTGAGGATTTGACACTTTTCTCTCTTTTATGTGATAATAAATCAGATATTTGTAGGTTTTGGACTGTTTGCTGGACAAAACAAACAAATTCATGACATAAAAAATGTGACTGGCACTCATAGTTTAACTGACCAAAAGATAAATCAAATAATTGTGAAAATAGTCGTCAGATTAATCGACAATAAAGAAGAAATTGTTATTGCTGCCCTAACTTGAAGACTTATAATAATATTGGTAATTTTTGGTAATATTTGGTAGTCTAAATTTGACACAAACACAATAACTCTCCACTGAAAGACAGAATAATGAAATTAAAAATGGTTATCAGTTTGTAAAGCTGCGTGATTCACCTCATTTATTCAATGGTCATCATCTATTATCATCAACTAAATGGTCAGGAAAAGTTCTAACATACAGTCGGCCGTTAAGACAAGGATTTACTTTCAAATAACAGTTTTAAAAATGTAAAAATGACGTGAAATGCTAATTGAAATGTAGCTGCAGGTTTCCCAGTCGTAGTCAGAGAGGAAGCTGTCATATCACAGTTGGATTATTTGACTTGTTGGTGTTTAAAAGTTTAAAGTTGAGCCAGTATATTGGCAAACTGACATACAGGTATCAGTCTAATCCTATTTGATAATGCAAACACAGGGGGCTGCCAGGGATTAGAGCTAATAAGCCTCGTCTTGAGTCAGCACGCTGAGTTTGTTGGTTTGGCACAGCTTTCAGGACAGGATTCAAATGAACTGTGGACTTTGAGGTGCAGCGCGCGCCCTCCGGTTAAAGCCACCAGAACTAAGATGCTCTAACAACTCCAGCCCTTGCGGTTTTTCAAGGCTGGCAGATTAAACAGAAATACTTTTTGGCCAAATGAAGCCTCGCACAGAGCCTCGTTAACTCCTGAGCAAATATCAATAAAACCTGTGCATCTGCAGACATTCACTCGTCTGCAGACAAATCACATTTCAGGTATCGCTGATTTATTAACACACAGGTGACCTTGGGAAACTAATTAATCTGCTTTGCATATTTACAGCTTTTTGTTGAGTAATCCGGGGGGGGGGGGCACATAAACAACTGTAGCATAAAGGTTGTTTCACTCGTGGAAATACAGAGAGATCTGTGATATTCATAGTTCTCTTCGAGCCATCTGAAAGGAAGCAGCAGCCATTTAACTACATACTCTACGATAGTTTCCCCTTAACTCACCAACACCTGCTTTGTTTTAAATAAGAGGCATCGACTTCCTCTCAAAGGGCACGTACAACAAATACAGTCAAACAGCTACTGACTGCAGCTTCACCCTGAGGTGTCAGTCCAAACTACGTCACACTTACAGAAGTTAAAGGACACAAACCGAAGGCAGTGATCAGACCAACAGCAGAACTGTCTAAAAAAAGTACAGGCTGTCAATTCATTTCAACCAGACCAGAGACCAGAGACCAGGCTGACTCCACAACAAAACGTTGGTCCTGGCTCAGATTCTGACGCATGTCATCCAGCTCCTCACAGCACAGGCCAACACAGTTCTGACATGCCCTTCCAGACTGCCAGCAACATCAGCTGTAAGTTTCCATCAAGCAATTTCTTATTCTGCGGTGGCCCCAACTTTAACCCTTCCTCCTTGGTTTTGGCATGATGTCTGCGCCAACAGCAAAGTTAAAATAAAGCCTTAGTGTCAAACCTCAGAGCCGACACTAAGGCTAACTTCCTGCTGATGCTGACTATGTTTGTGCACACAGAGGAGATTTGGCCTTTCAGAGTAATCAGAAAAGCAAAATCTGCTGGTTTTTCTGATTAATTCTAATTCTGCAGCAGGATGCTCTCTTAGCATTGGCACGGTGGTGCAGCGGTTAGCGCTGTCGCCTCACAGCAAGATGGTTCTGGCTTCAAACCCACCGTCCAGCTGGGGCCTGTCTGTGTGGAGTTTGCATGGTCTCCCTGTCCCCTGAACCGTGGCTGTACCCCGCCTCTCGCCCAGTGTCAGCTGGGATCGGCTCCAGGCCCCCGCGACCCTCTATGGTTAAGCAGTTATAGATAATAAAAGTGGCTCAAACAGGTATAATAAAGTATTATCAACATTAAGTGATGGTACATTGTCCTGTTAGTAGTTCCAGTCTCTCAGCTGTGGTTCAACCATAACAACCTCAACAATCATAACAGTAGTGGAGATGAAGGGCATCCTTGTCTCATTTAGTACCAAGAAGGCAGGTTATTACTGTTGCAGACAATGAAGTACTGCTGCTAGTGTTTTGGCATCTGTATTCCAAAATAAAATTAGAATGAACTGTACTCAAGTTTTATTTTTCTTTCAGGATTGGAACGTAATCAATCTCAGAACTCGGCTATCATCCTACAACGATTTAGCCTCTGGGGACAACGGTCAATGTTTCAGGACTTACAGTGTAGCCAGCAGATATCCGGATAACAAATATCCGGGCCAAGACTTCCTCTTCCGTGCACCAGTCAGTGTTTACAGTCCGATTAGAAATCTCGGAACCCAGCGGCTATCATCTGACGACGACAAAACAAGTTACTAAAGTTAATAAAAAGCTAATCTCTAGGGTTCCCAGATTGATAAAAAGCTTGATGGCTTCTGAGATTTCACTTCAGCCAATGCGTTCCGCCTCTTTTGCCCACCTGCATGCAACCAAAGCCCGCTCAAACGTGATTGCTCAGATTATTATAACAGAAAAAACGTGGTTTATGGTTCACGCTGTACGTTAAGATCATAAAACAGTCAGATATTTGTCAAATGTGGTTGCAAGGTGATCTCAAGCAGCAGGTGTCATCTACACAACACGACACATTCCCACTTCTGGTGCAGACGGGAAGTTAAAAGACAAAATTACGGAGTTGCTGAAAAGGTCAGTGTACATACAGTATTGTTTCTCCAGGGTCCTTCCACAAATGAACACGCTGTCTAATAGGTAATTAACAAATTCCATATATTAAATGGTGCGAGAGACGGAGATTATATATAAAAACTAGTCACTCTCTTTCTCCTACTGCTAAAAGAGTTAACTGACCATTGGCCAATTTAAATGTGACTAAAAAGGGAGCGGGCAGTGTAATAACAACACTAATATGGTCTGTGCGCATTAAACAGCTTTGAAATGACATAATGTTGTATGATAATGTGGCTATCATGAAGTATGAGATTGTGGATTTTGACATTTCTGGGTCATTGAAAGAATTGTTTTCTCCATATGAATCAAATATGTGTTGGAGCTGTTAAGGTGGATTTTATTCCATTCACAGCCTGCTTTCAGGGAGGGGAGTGAAGGCATGCTTTCACCCCATGCATTTCTTTGCTTTGATGATCACAACATCCGTGTGTATTAATATACATGGTCATCTAGTTTATTCAGCACACTGGAATAAAAGCAGAGCACATAATCCATGCTTTCAGCAGTTAGAGGGAAGGTATCTACGGTCCGCTGATTATGCCGGCCCTCGATAGTCCTTGGTCCTTCACGACGTCAATGGCCTGCACTGTTCCTCCCCTGCTGTGGCATGTGAAAGGCAGGCAGTGCTAATAGATGCTGTGGAAAAGGAAAATATGTGGTTTGTATAAACAGATCAATAGCTCAGACACATCTGGTTTCTGACAGATTTGTTTTTCCAGTCTGATAATTGGACAAAGTGTGCAACGCTCCTGTTGATCTGACGGTTCACGGGCTCTGGATTCTCTGGCCTCAATCAAGATGGGGATGTTGCCAGGCGCCAGCGGACACACAGGTAAGATTTTTGCTAGATGTTGCCCAGACTATTATTGGATATAGGGAAAAGCATTTTCCTTTTTGATGCTTAATTGATCAGCCAGAGGTGTCACTGCCCGATCCGTAACGGAAACCCGGTTTGTTCTGCACATGTGCAAAAATGCAGCTACTTCCTGTCACCGTTTTTTTTTTCTTTTCTTAAATGCTGTTCAGGAAAGTTTCAACTGAAGTCACTCTGTATGTTGATAAGTGGAACATGTTGTATGTTTAGTGTGACTTTTACAATACCAACAAAATCTAGTCGTCCACTTAAATTTGATTAAAAGTATCTTAGGTTAAAATTTATCATAATAAATACACATTAATATATATTTAATTTAACAATTACTTTATTCAAACAATGCAGGCGTTTTACCTGCTGTTTTTGTTAATGAATGACAAAATTAGCTCCATACGTTAGACATTCTTTACCAAACGAAGAAAAAAAAGTATTTATTTAATAAGGAAAAATGTAATCTTCTATTTCATTAGCGGCATATATTAGACATTCTTTACAAAACCAAGAAAAATGTGTATTTCTGTAATAAGAAAAATTTGAATCTTGTATTTTATGACCAGTAAAACCAAAGATAACAATATTTTATTTGAATCCCAGAAACTGCCGGAAATTGCTTCGACATACGTCTGACAGGAAGTAGCTGCATTTTCGCACATGTTCAGAACAAACTGGGTTTCTTGTACGGATCGGGAAGCGACAAGAGGTACTGCTGATTCAGCCTTTCTGACTGTGGGTCAAACTAACTTTGCACTCGACAGCTTTGTTTTAGAGATTTGGGAAATGCTACCAAAACATTGTACATCAGGGAAATCTCTGCCTCCATTCTTCGTCTCTCCTCTTCCACATGATGTGGCTCCTCGTCTGTGTACTATGGTTGGAATAAATATTAAATATGGCCGGACATCAATGAAGGTGGACAGTTTAAAGTTAGCATGCACAGTCAGAATGGACACATTTACGAGAAAGAGACCCAGGTCGAAAAAAATACCTGAATTTTCCAAGACTATTTCTTGGCCTGGCCAGTCACTTCCTGGAGTCTTGTCATCGCCGTGAGGTTGCCAGGCAACCATACTTCAGGAAGTTAATGCCACGACTAAGAAATAGTCCAGCACATAAAGCCCCTTAAAACCACAACGCGTTACGTTTCAGTTTCAACGAGATATAACGTATCAATTAATGAGCTTTAGTGGTGTTAGTAGGTGGATTATGTTACCTTTGTACAGAGCCAGGCTAGCTGTTCCCCCTGTTTATAGTCTTCACGCTAAACTAAGCTAAGCTAAGCTAAGCTAAGCTAACCGGCTGCTTGCTGTAGCTTTATATGTAACGTACAGACATGAAAGTGGTATCAATCTTCTCCTGTAACTCTCGGGAAAAAAGCAAATAAGCTTATTTCCCTAAATCTTGAACCTTTTCTTGAAGCCGAAGCAGTATCCAGTTTTTAGAAAAACTGAGGCGCAACGATTCCCAATGCAGCTTCACCAACCTCTCAAATTCAAGTGCATCAACATTTTGTTCCATATCTGACCCACTGGATTGTTTTGTATGAATGGATGCAGCGAGACATGAATCATAATTGTAAAAAGGGAAGCTTCAAAGAATATCTTTATATTCAGCCAAAAGAGCAGATTTGAGAAATAACAGGCATTTCAAATCGCCTCTTAAAAGGTGTCAGCTCACCTCCAGGACTGTCACTGCCGGTGAGAAATCAGCCAGAATTAACAGCAGCCTGCCTTTGATGACAGAGCCTGTCTTTCCACATTACTGCAGGTCTCAGTGGGTGAACCACACTGGCCGGAAAAATACACTCAAAGGGCGATTTTCACACTTGAAATAAATAATTTGATGATTTTTCTAAAATGTTATCTAATAATGAGTCTGTGATGAGTCATGCATTTGTCCCATTTTGAATTAGAAAAAGGCAGTGAGGAGAAGGCCAGCAGCCTTTTGACAAAAACACAGCAGAGGAAAACCTTCATTCAAAGCACACGCAGTTTAAGATGTGAACCAAACGCCTTTTTGTATTTTTGTATTTGATGTTGGCCATATTGATTTCTACATATTTGGCCAACAGATCACTGGATGATAAAAACAGCCTCTACATTTCTATTCAGGCTTTCATTTTGTACTCAGCTTTCATCAAAGAGCATCACAAGTGTTTTATGTATGGAAGACCAGCACCTACATTTTAGCCCAGGCGTAAAAGTCTTGTTATATGCACTCATAGTCCTGAGCAGTAGAGTATGCTATACTTAAGGTGAATTAGCCTTTAATATGGGCTGCATCAAAGTGTTTCTCTGGTCCTCCTGTTAATATATACAGCCTGAACAATGTTTAAGAGAGAACAAGTATCGTATAAATGGTGTTGTTGCTCTGCAAGAGAGCTTAAAACACGCAAACTACAGGATGTATGAGAATCTCACTTAATGTACAGGACTTAGTGTTACCTGCATTAAGGTAACCCTTAGAGAAAAGTGTGTTTATGCAACTTTTCATCAAGCTTTTTCATTTACACCCATGGAAAAATACCTGTAGTTCACATATTGTACCTATTGGAGCACAGAAGCTTGTTGCTGTGGCAGTACAATGTACAAGTATGGTATCATTTCTTACAAGTCCTTTTTTTGCATGCCAACCCTACAAAAAGTAGAAATCACACACACCAAGTGACAAAAATGCACCTGTAAACATTTGAAGAGTAAGAAGCGGCCTGTTCCCTCAGTCCTTGTTGTGGCTGATCCCCACTGTTGGCCAGAGGATTTTGTACTGTGAGAAGGACATGATCCCTCACTGGCTTCCCACTGCAAACACTGCCACTTGTGTCCACTGCAGTGGTGCACAAGTGCTTTGTTTTCCCCCTGCCCCTGAACGCCACAATCAGTGTGCTTCCTTAATTAACTTCAGTACCTACGGCTGACTTGGTGCATCTACATTTTACATCCATGGCTGATCAAAATCCTTTACTTTATAATTCTCCTTTACTTGTGGTTAATTGTGGCTAAAAGTGCTTATAATCAATATATTTATGTTAACAATGGATCGCATGACTACTTGCGTGTGAAGGGGTCACTCTGCATTTGCCCTCAGCCTGCAGAGCTTTACTGTTCTGGCTCACTCTCACCGCTCGCGTGGCGCCGTTTTCGGCCGCAGCAGGCAGACGTTTATAGCAAAAAAAGCTCTGATAAACTCACTGCACACTACCTGCTCAGCAGACACACCATTAGTGACTAGCTGGTGAACATAGTGGATAATTTGGCAGATAAAAAGCCAGATATGTTTCTCAGGAGTTGGTAGAGATAAAAACATGAAACATGACTCCATATGAATGTTAACGTTGCTGTGTGTCTGCTCTGAAAATGATGTGTATTTATCCTGTTTATTGTCTATTCTTGTTCTTATTTTATTTCTTAGTGTGACTGGAAACACTGGGGTAAAACAGCAGCCTGCCTACCCCGTAAATACATAAGTAAAGGTCAGAAGGTTACACTTCTTTTCACTAGAGGGCTCATTATGTCTCTGTACATGGTATATCTTTGAAAACATGCATCTTCCAATTAATGATGGCTGACCAGGACAAAGTGCTACTACTTTTGACAAAGTAGACAAAGTAGACACAAGGACAAAGCGCCACCCACATAATGTCATCAAGAGAAAATCCAAGGACAATGACGTCACAGGTCTGGACAGTAATTGATTCACTGAATGAAATAGAGTGAACCACAGCTGCACAGAAATGAAGAGGAATTCATTGATTGCCACCTTGAAGTCTATATGAAGATCTTCCAGTATTCACAGAAAGCCATGGATGCTACCTGGGTGTTGTGTGTCAGAAGTGAAAGGGGATGGCAGCAGACAGGTGAACCCGTGCTGCAAATATCACATTTTCAAGATGTCACCTAACATCACGTCAGGTTTTAAGGGCGTGAAAGCCCATTTTCTGTGGCCAAGCAGGGATAATACTATGTGGAATTTTTTGGGCAGGTGACAGCCATCGCTCCTCACAGAAATTCAGGTATTTTACACAAAGATTTAGTGATTAAACGAAAGACAGAGAAGAAGAAAGAAACTCTGGAGTCTCAGAAACCCGTTTGTTGCCTACAAAACTTCCAGTGAGCCGTCTTTGGTTCTGTACGATCCTCTTAGAAGCAATAAAACTCTGATGATGTCAGCCCTGAAAACGGGAGTCGAGAGCTTTCGGTCGAGGTTACAAACCCAAGTAAAGCAATATACAGCAAGTTATGACTCGGCTTCACAAGAGAGACTCTGACATCTAATTTCAGATATCAAGAGGGGCCTGGCTTCCTGAACCATGGGAAATAAGAGCAATCTAGCCGGGGTCAAAGGGATAAAGGCAGTGCAGCACCACTATCCCTGCCCGTATATATGGCTGAGATTTCACAATCAGCACTCATAATGCCGAGGTTTCCACGGCGACCAGGCTGCACGCTGTTTGGTACAGTCTGTCGTTGCTGAAGCACAGAGATCGCAGGTTAAGGCTTAGACCTGTCTCACCTTTGATGGAGAAATCCTCCGGTCGATTTCATTTCAAGCATTTCACACCCCCTTTTCTCCTCGCAGACCTCCATATTTTGCGTTTATGCAGAGCAGACTCACCGGGACGAACGTTCAATGACACTTTGATGGCCGGGGCCGTACAGATGTTCGGGCCTAATCAAGATAAATGGGAGCCTTTTGTTGCACGCTGCAAAGTCAATATGGTGGTCCGACTGAGTTACCTGGAGAAACTCCCTGCGGAGCGCAGACGCCTCGCAGACTTTAGATTACTCAGAGGAAACAGTTCTGGACTCTCGCAACAAGCTGCAATTAGCAAATTTCCTGATTCTGCAGTTTCAGCTCAAAGCGCCACACGTCTCAAAATTCAGAAGAGAATTTAGGACGCGATTCAACAATATGCACTCCAATTAATAAGTAACAATGTGTGACAGTCTGTGTATCACAATGGTTTTGGTACACCAAAGGCACAAAAAAAAAAAGCATGTGAATTTTACAAGACGCATCACAAGTCAAATCCTGTTTCACATGTTCATGCATATGTTCATTTTGGACCTTTTGGGAACCGAATACAGGATTTCACATGTGATCAGTTCACATGTAGTGGACCTGCAGACCCAAGTGGGAAGAAAAAGGGTGACAGTTCCAAAACATTTTTACAATTTTAACATGAAAATGAAGAATGAAAATAGAGGGGAAAATATACATTTATTAGTTTTTGTATTTTTGCAAAAGGTCAAAAGTGGCACAGCACCTGCTAACACATCCACAGTCTCATGACAACACACAGTAGAGTTAAACTGCGTTATGTTCAAGTGCCTCATTTCTTCATTACCAGGAAACCAGGGTTTCCAGTCCTTGTTGTTGCTGCTTAGCGTTTTCTTCGTAAACCACTTGTCTCTGCTGCAGAAGGTAAGGCAGCTTTATTTATATGCACATTTCAAACACAGAGGCAATTCAATGCTTTACGTAGGCAAAGACAAGCATTAGAATGACATTCAAAACAATAAGAATAAAAAGTGAAACTCCATCCTTCACCCTCTCCGTCCTGAAAAAGACAGAACAGGTAACAGGAATTAGGCGCTTGTGGTTTTCAGATATTTGACACATGAAATGTAAAACGTGTCTTTGTCACTTACAAGAAAGTAAATGTGAAATTTATGTTTGTATGTATAAGTGTTCATTTCAAACATACATGTGAATTTTGGACATTTCTAAAGTGATGAAAACTCACATGATATGATGATGATTTTACATTTGAAATGTCCAAAAACATGTGAAAACATGAATTTTTATAATCACCCTGTTGGTAACAAAAGGAGCGACGGGACCTTACCTCGCGAGGCAGCTGGATTAGCGAGATCATGCGAGAATCCATCTTGCCAGACTTCAAGTTATGTGCTTGTTGCCGAACCACAGTGGACCATCCAGTGAAGAACTACCGGCAGTGACGGGCGTGGTTTAGGTGTGACGACTGTTTGTTTGAAAACAACAACAGCAGCTCCTAAAGAGGTTAGCGTAGCTGCTCCTGTAGCATCAGTTCTATCAGAACTGGAGAGGATTTCTTCATTGAAAGAAAAGCAAAGAACGGCACTGAAGGCTTTTCTCGTCTTGTTTACAACATTTATTTTTGAAAAAATGGTGGAAATAACTCATATTTTCAATTATGATCAGCCGAGAAACCCAGACATGCACATTCCTGAGAGTGAGTTTGGTGTCAAACATGCCTGTAATTTACATGGCAAAAACAATTATAGATGCACCTTTAAATGAACAACATGGCCTATGCAGCCTACAACTACAGCGCCGTGCACAATACGCAATATGTTCAGTATGTAAAACCATGTTCTTTAAAGTAATATAAAAGCCTGGTTTAGTTTTTAAAAACAGGAACTTAAGGATTCCCGTTTTACAGAATATAACTAATAAACAAAGTTTTTATAATTTGTATAATTTGTGCGCGTTTGCTTTTCAGTAAATCTTCTTGGTGAAAGATAACGTTGCCGTTTATCACCGAGGCAGAGGTTCATCTCACATTATCCTCAATTTTTTAAGGCCATGACGTAAAAAAATCCCCATTTGTCGGCGTGACCATGAAGGCACCGGCTCTCACAAACAATCAGCATGACGTGCTGCTCCGGCCTCTGGTGCCTTTATGAGGTGATTTTATTAATCTCTCCCTCAGCGTGGAGACGCCGCAGCGTTAGATGAAGTTAGACCACCTGTTCAACTCGCTCCATTTACGTGTCAGTCTGAGGAAAGTATGAATCGCTTTTATGCACTTTTGCTGATTTGGTTGTTATTTTTGTATTGCTTGTTATGCAGGGCAACATTCGGACAAAGCAAAGAGGAATTCATGGCGCCGAGGCAACAAGTCACTTTGTGTAAATCTTAAAATATCATCTCATTCACTGTAAAGGGATGCATTTATGACATTTATGTGAGCATTAAATGTTAGCAGAGGAGATTTGTATGGATATAATGTCTTGAATGTTCATTCTTGGCTTCAGATATAAAGTTTGACAGATATGACAGTTTGACAATTCTTCCACTTATAGTACAATATTTTTTTCAGCTTTCAGGTGAAAAAAATCCTTTTTTGAACATCTTTTTACTTAATGAAGCTTTCAGACTGAAATCTCAGAGAGAAATCTAGTAAGTGGACCTTGAAACAGTTGCTAGAGCACATAAGAAAAGCAACATTTTAATGAGGAACAATTTGTTGTAGATTATATTTGGACAAATAACCAGTTAATAGACAATTTACATTTCTGTAAATGATCAAAGTAAGGCAACATCGTAGTAAAATAATCCTGAAAAATAATGC
Organism: Macquaria ambigua; assembly: GCA_008360985.2. Classification (NCBI taxonomy): domain Eukaryota; kingdom Metazoa; phylum Chordata; class Actinopteri; order Centrarchiformes; family Percichthyidae; genus Macquaria; species Macquaria ambigua. The sequence continues at coordinate 52,095 of VMKM01000082.1, forward strand.
AGATCATTAAAACCTATAGTGACAACTCATGAGAACCTCTTTAATTAAAGTTAGGAAATGTATACAATATGTATGTATAAATAGAATAATAATTTAAAAATGAATATAACTCAAAGTTTAGTTTCACTTTAGTTTCCAACAGAATAGTGAAACATAAATCAGAAAAAAGACATCTGCTGTTCTTTCCTGCGAAATCCAAATGGCTTTTCAGCTTAATATTTCTCTACAAATGTATAAATCTGAGACAAAACCCTGAAACCTCAGTACACGCTGCATTGATTAGTGAGTCATTATTGTGGATCAACATGGCTGTCGACCCCTGCAGGTATATACACGTCACTGTGCAATGAGGCAACACAAATGCTGTTTGCTAACCCTGTATGATTGTTTATGATAATCTGACACTGTTTTATGTATTTCTTACTGTCAACAAATCCAACACCAACAGTGTGTCTCACTGTGTGCGGCTCTCAGCTCCGAGCCCATTGGTTCCTACTGAAGACTCTTTAAAAAAGGCTTAATAATCTCCTAAAACAGCTGCTCACTGTAGTTTCTATCAAACGTCACTCAAACAGGAGGAAATAGAGCATTTGTTGGGGACTATTTCCAGCGGCGGATGAATTCACATTTGGTCTAGTGAGTATTTGGGGCAGCAGGACGGTGTGTGTGTGGGGGATTGAGTCCAGATAAACTGCGCAGTGTGTGTTCAAGGTGTGTTTTTAATAGTTTTTGGACAACAATGGAGCTCTGTGGCTCAGAGGAAGAAGATACATCAGGCTCTGAGGTAACGCTTTAGATTAAAGTCCTTGTAATACGCGTTAAAAGGTAATAAGGCCCTTTTAAGTCCTTATGACTGTTCTCGCTTTAGATCCGGCAGCAGCAAAAAGCATAGTTAACTGCTAATAAATGAATTATAAAGTTGTTTTTTTTTACCTTAATAAAGCAACAAAAAAAGCTTAGTAAAGGTTTAACAATGACAGAATCGGTAAGTTAGTAAGACTCAATAAATGAGTTTGTAAAGCTATTAAACAATTACAGTGCTTATAAATGTCTTATAATCTAACAATAAGTGTGTTTATGAGGCTGTTATTAACACTTATATAGTCTTATTAACACATAATGTTATAATAATGTAATATAAAGCTCTGATACACACACAACACTTGTTAGTAGATACAGCCACTGCTGGTTTTAATGGGATTTGTAGACAATAAAATATAGAATATCACCAGACTCCTTTAACATTTGTGTCCTGATGTTTAAATGACTTTTGTTTTAAACCAGCCAGAGCATGCGGTAGATCTTTGTGCTGTTTGGTTTCCACTTTATCAACGAGCTGCTCCATCAGACGTTCGTATGATGTCATTTATTGAAGAAATTCCTCTCACTTCCTCTGTGCCGCTTCAGCTCTAAAGATTTCATTCAGGTTTAAAGATTTCATTCAGCACTTCTCCAACAAACAAGGCGAGGAACACTAACTCCCTCGGATTACGTTGATACCGTTGATTTTTTCCCCTCCTTTCATTTTCATCTCTCTATCGAGACAGCCATTGATTTTTGTTTTGTTTTCTTCTCCTTGCTTCATTTCAAAAGAGGAACAGGAATATAATTACAGCAGCTCCTCAATGTTGGAGGATTCAAAACAAACCATTTTTACCCCCTAGAAACGGTTGCTTGTCTGAAAATCTTTATCATGCAAAGTTAGAATCTGAAACTGTAAACCGGATCGTAGTTGTCACCTCCGTTCTGCACGTTCACGCTTTTTTGTGTTTTGTAATTGCCTCAAACATTGTCAGTTCTTGGCAGCTTTATTTTCTTACAGTCATAGTTCATTATAAAGCCGTGTTTGCTGAAAGACTAACGTTTTGAATTATTCATGAGTGTACTCTTTTTCTCCCGAATCTGTTTTTGTTTGCTCCAAACTGTCACGCCGCATTTAATTATTCCGCAGCCTCTCCAGACTCGCAGAGGAAACACAGTGAGGTTTGACCTTAAAGGGCAATCTTTTCTTTTCGCCATTTGAGATCAAAACATTTATGAGTTTCTTTATTTTTTTTCTTCAGCAGTGGTCTGCAGGACACTTGAAAGGCCAGATAAAGTGAATTCACAAAAAGGAGACTGCTCGTTTTCTCACTGTTTCCTTCTCTGCAGTGCACCAGTTAAGGTCAACAGTAGTTTATCAGGCTCAGTGAGAGCTGGCCCATAAATCCACAGAGAGGCACACATTTAAGAATTTCTTCAAGTTATTCCTACACTCAAAATCAATACATGTGACCGTGAACGATTCTCCCGAAGCCAGAAACCAGAGAGTGAAGACTCAAATTTGTGATATCATCAGGTGGAGAGAGCCTGGAGCTGAATAAGAACAGATAGCGGGGTTGAGTGGTGGAGCTTCCGGGGTTATTTTCTGGTGATATAAGAGTCTGACAACGCAACTAAAGAATGAAGCAGAAGAAGTAAAAACCTGAAAAACAAAAAAACAATGGGTTCACAGAGTCTTACATTCATTCTCCATGTGGCAGCTCCAGAGTTTATAAAGATCTTCATCATCTCAGCTCTTCATAATCCAGTTAATAAATATCACTATTGGTTTGATTATTACAAAATATCGTTTTAGTTAAGAAAACTATCTCTGTATATGACCTTCAGCAGCAGATGGGGAACGCCCCTTTGTAGATGTTTCAAATTAACATTTTTTCGTTTATTATCCTTTCGGGACTTTTGTGGTAACTGTCAGACAAATACAATTAAAGACATTTAACAACAAAGTGCTCCACAACAACATCGCCAACCAGTCAAGAATTAAGTACAACAAAATGCAAAGTGACACACATTTGTTTAACAGAGCTACACTGGAAGGTATGAAGGATCTCTGGGCACAGGAAGTCCGCAAAGACGGTACCCTGTACCTCAGTCTTGATGGTAGCAACTTCTATTCGTCACTGAGGATTGCTCACCCTTTCCCCGCCACTCGGGACTCACAAAGCAGCGTCACGCTGTGTTGTTGTAGACACTTTAAGGACTTCTCAACATGTGCAAATGAAGAATTGTAGGATTTCCAGGGCTGGTTCATATTCTCCAGGTGTTTCTGTTATTGTGTCCACCACCTTAAAGCCCATATATCAAAATTAAACCTCAGGGGCAGACAGGAATCCCAGGTCTCTGAACCTGAGTGGGTACAGTGAACTGGATAACTCATGAATGAATGTGAAACAATATTTTAAAGACCTTGTAAGGAAACTTTACACCCCTGAAATGGACTCTTATCTCCATCTTGCTTCTTTTCACCGGAGCATGTCAATAAACACACAGCCGCTGATAACAAGTGAAGACAGATTTTTTTTCTTCTAGGCTTTAGGTAGCTTGTGCAGTGCTGGGTGAAATTAGCACTCTCTGATTTGGCAAATTACAGGAGGGAATCCATGTTAATTAGGTTAGCAGTTAGCCTGGTTTCCACATCCAACACGGCACTTCTCATTTAGAAATTCATGGAGTCTGGGTGTGGCCCTCTCTGAATCTTTTATGACATGTGACCTCGTTTTAAAGGTCCCAGAAATCTGAAGACCCCAGCTGGGTTCTCAAGTGGTAGTGTGAATTGTGTGAGAGCTCCACATTATGACATAAAAACAGTATATCACACACCAGCACCAATATGACTTTGACCCAGTGACCCTATGTGTATATCCAACCACCTCACATGGCTTCAACTCCAAGGATGACAAACCTCTATTTTAACACCATTACCTGGGATTTTTTGAACTTGTAGCCTGAATCAATACAGAGTCCAATACAAAACAGCATCAAATAAAAAATACATACTGTTCTCAGGAACCTGCGGTATCAGTAAATTCGGAATTTTGTCAATAAAACACAAATCTTCACTGCCATTACAACATCAGCAGGTTGGTCGACCATCCAGTTATAGGCAACTTGGATTTATCTCGTCTTAGCAGACTTTCAGACCAAAATTAGCACTGATTTGAAAGAAACGCAAGAGTCAGTGTCGGTGTGGTTGTGTTGCTACAGAGTTGAGAAGATGAAAAACAAGCCAGGAAGGCTAGTTTGACTAACAGATCCATGCTCAAATGACAGACACACTGTTAGCCAGAATTACATAACAATATAAACACATTTCAGTCATTTTATCCTCCGTCAACTGTAAAATTACAGCATTCACATTACAAAAGGACTCTACTAAGAAAGTACACTTGCATGTATTAGATTGGATGACTTTGCAGCCAAAGTTGAGTCTAGTTAAACCTTTTGCTGGATGCATGTTTCTTTTTGTTTTTGTGCTGGAGCTCTCTGCATCTACACCCCCTGCTGTGTCAAGGCAGTGTTCTCATAGAAACGAATGAGGAGGCTGCATCTTTGGACTCAGTGCTAATGTTGATCTCATGCCATGATGCAGTGGGGCAGGTCCAGCGCCCATGGTACATCACATAAATGTCAGTTAGGGGAGTGTTCACACATACTGACTCAGAAGCTGGGACAGCGACAGGCTGCTGTTCATTGTGAATGGAACCTGGAGTTGCAGCCCGGCTCCGCCCGCTGAGCTACAGGGATCTAAAAGGTGCTCAGCGGCGCTACAAGGGAAAGTTGAGAAAAGCTCAATCATGCAAATGTCCTGTGACGCAACGCGAGCGGCAACCAGGCAAGAGTTAACCTGACACGCCAGATGTTTTGTTACACAGAACCATCTAAGAAGTCGTCCTTGAAACTGTTTGGAAAAGGGCAGGCACTTCAAAAAATACTTGGCAGGTGATTGGATGAACCATCTGTCTATCACGTCTTATCACAGGCTAACTTTGCGTGGGGATTGCTTCAAGTGCAGCTATACAGGACCGCAATGCCGATCAGTCTTGCCCGGTTGGCCACCAATCTGTATTGAAACAGTTTCAACAACGCATTAAAAAAAGACAGCAAAAAAGCTACTCTGTACTCGGGAAACTAATTGTACAACAAGAGGTGAACTACTTCCTCGTGGGCAGTACGGCGGCTACGTCAGAACACAACTGTCCAGTCGGAGCAGAGTAAACCATGTGTTCCCGCAACACACACACACACGCACACACACACACACACACACACACACACACACACACACACACACACACACACAGAGCTACAGCTTCTGCCTGCTACTCTGCATCTGGATGTGTGAACGCAGCACAAGTGTTGAATCCAGGCTAAACAGTTAGTTCCCTCATTAGAGCTTATGCATACATTTAAGACAGTATTATTCCAGTTTTCAGAAGCCAACATGTGCACTGTCAGTGTCACTGTGAGGTGTTCTCACTCCTCCTTCACCAGCTCCCATACTAAAGTAGGCTGCACCAGATCACACGGTGCAGCTTTTCCTTTAGGCTTAAGGAAATAAATCAGTGCTCCGTAGGTTTTCTCTCCTGTAGAAATCAAGGTCATACAGTGTCTTTTAAATCTAGGACAGCTCGCCTCATGAGACAAGCTGTTCATCTACCTCATTTTACCAGGGTGGCAGAGCGACCGGCCCTGTGGAGGCGCACACAACTGCACCACAAGTACAAATGTCAGTACAACCGTGTAACTGCCCCCAGAACGAGTTGATCTTATGAAATACTTGAACCCTTCAGGTGTCTCTCTGCACTAACAGGACCTAGTGATCCACTGAAGGATCCTGGGCGTTGTGTTGTGGCATTAGTGCAGGTGATCTATGGACCATGGTGAGTATTTTCTTTTCTTTTGTGTGCTTACTTTGTGCCCCTCCAGTGAATTCCTCTGAGAGACTTCAGCCTAAATATCTCTGCCTGTAAGTGGTCGGTTTGAGCCGGCATGCGAACTTTTAGTAGAAGTAGAAAAGTGAGTTTCCCTCGCTGCAAATAAATCTAAAAAATGTGAAACGTTCAGGCAGTATAGACGTTTTTAAACCCCTCACTTATAAAGTCCTACATCCAAAACTTGAACAAGAGGAAACAGAGTGAAAAAAAAACCCTGACACACTTATATAGACAAATGAGCACAGCGAGCACATGTGCAAACACACACAAACGTCTCGGTAAACAAGCGCCGGTCTCTGCTGGTGGCTCCCTCTGTCAGATCGCTCTCAGCAGGCTCCAGTCAGATCAGCAGCATCTTCTGTCGACGGCTTGTGAACATCCTCGTTTCATCGTGTTCAAACAGCAGGAAGCCTCACACCTCACCTCAGCCCTCTCCTCACACAGAGGAAGCAGGAGGTCCCACTTCATGTTCCTGTGTCGCTGCCGGGAACCAGACTTAGACCAGTAACATTCAGTCAATGTAAACATTACACTGTAAAACACATACAGTTTTTTTACTTGTTCCATGAGGTTTCATTATATTGGTCACATCATGCTATCTAAACACATTCATTTCAACCCTGTCTCCTAAAAATTATGTTTATGTCCTACTAAATGGTTTTGGAGGAAATGTGCCTGGATTAAGTTGTTGTTGTAAGTGTTCTACGTTCTTGTACCACACAGAAGTTGCAAGAAGGTGGTCTGAGTGAAAGGTGGGCAAGTACAGGACTCTGTGGACCGCGTCCTGCCTATGTTTAGGTTCAGGCTAATGATTTGGTTGAGGTTGGGGAAAGATCTTGTTTTTGGTTAAATATTGTAAGAATAAACGTCCGGTTTCCTGCTTTGAGGCAGTATTGACTTTTTAAATGTTGTACAAATACCAAGGCCACAAGGCCTTTTGGCTAACACCGGCACATTTACAGTGATGTTGATCACTGTGCATTGTCCCTGTAAATAAATAAATACATAATAAATAAATAAAATAAATCTTTCCCCAACTGTAACTGTTCAGTTGCCTAAACATAATAAAAATGTCATAATTTAATTGCCACAAGTGGATATAGTAAGAAAAACTAATGAAACACCTTGATAGAAAATATACATTCATTAAAGATACAGATACATTCATTAAAAAGCGTGACTCATCATCAGTTATCAGGCCTAAAAATACATTTGCTGTTGCAGATTAGTTGTGTAAACCAAATATTTAGGAGACACAGTTGTTGAATGAATGATAAAAAACAAATGATAATGCTGCTGAACAAAATGTTGTAATTAGTGTAGAGCTGTGGTGTTGTTGCTCTAGTTTACACTGTAATAAAATCACATGGAACATTGAACCTTTCCCACTCATTGGCCCTTTTCCACGGAAGACATTTTGGTTTGTCACAGTAGGAAAAGCACAGGTGTAAATCATAAAATAAACGATGGCTGAATCCCATTTAGCTGCTTCAGTTTCCGGGTCCTGGTCTCGTGCGTGCTCGTTAATGTTATTAGGGACACCTGTGCTTTTCCTGCTATTACAATTCAAAATTCAGCTGTAAAAAAATGTATTTATAAAACACTAGTTGCCTTTTGGAAGCTTTTAACCTGAAATGTGACATTTTAATACAATTCCAACTCATGAAAACATTAAAGCTGCGCTAATTGATTTCTTGGCCACTTGGGGGCAGCAGAGCAAGACATATTATCACCTTATCAAGTTGTGATTGCTAAGGTGTCATTTACACTTCCTCCAGTCCAATATTCCCTCTCCTTTTAGCTGTTTGGTCCCCACCATCTCCTGAGAAATAAATATCTGGCTCTTTAGCTTTTAAATGTTCCACTTTCTTCACAAGCTAGTCTCTTAACTGTGTCTGTCTGCTGTTTGCTGCTGAGCAGGTAGAGTACAGTGAGTTTATCAGAGCCCGTTTGCTGAAAATAGCTGCCTGCTGCGTCTGGAAATGGGGTTTTGAGTGCAGAGACTGAACCAAACAGTGAAGCTGTTGTCTGTAAAACCAAAACTAAAAGGCTTTGTTCAGACTGCAGGCAAATCAGATTTGTTCCTCAGATCGGATCTTTAAGACAGACTGTCCACACTGTTATTTGCAAGTGATCAGATTGGATTTGTGTGTCCAGACATCACCAACAGATCAGCATGGGTTGTTGTGGTAACGATAAGGCGTCAGTAACTACGTACGCTGGTGGCGCTGCTTTCCGCCCTCCAAACAACCATGCTGTCAATTTGCGGTGCAGAACTGGTATCCAGCCGCTCTGATGCCCTTCGGTCACTCTGGATTTGACGTCGTCATTGTGTGTTGCATTGCGAGTGACACAAAAGACACTTTGGAATCCGATTGGAGCAGCCGGACTGAGACGCGTCTGTAGAAATCTGACTGGAATCACATTTCAAACCACCTCCAAATGTGGCAATTTGCAAAAATCACATTTCATGTGTTTTTTTGCTGTCCAGACATTCTAAAATCAATCAGGATACAATCTGGATATGCCAAAAAGCGAACGTGGCGGTCTAAAGTGACTATAAAGCCGCAGATTTGGTGACGATAAGTTGTGACCACCTTTTGTTCAGTTATGGCAGAGTAATATTTATCTTTAGAAGTTGTGCTGCATTCCCTCATTGGAGAAGTTGAAGTGAAAAATCAACAAGTCTTCACAATCTTGTGCTGGTTCAACCTGAGAGGCAGTTTCAACCTTTAACCAACAAGTCTGTTCAACATGGAGCTCGTGTTGTGACAGCAAATAAACTGAGCAGTCTGATAAACCCCTGAGCTCCTTCATTTTGCCACACGGCGTGAAAGGTGTTCTCTCGGATTATTCCACATATTTATATATATATATATTTCTGCCGGCATTTGATCAAATGGACACACGAGCCAGTCTCAAACTCTGGAGAGAGCCTGATCTCTGGTGTGTTGCACATTTATCCGCTCTGTGGCCTCAACCCGTCTGAAGTCTGGAATCTCTGCTCGGCTTCATGGCTTGAAGTCCAGACTGTGGAGGAAAAAAAACTACCTCAAAGTGACATTGACCAGAAGATGAAAAAAAAAAAACCTCAAGGTGAAGAGAGGGGGGAAGGAGGTAGAGAATGACAGAAACCAGTGTGTGGAGAATTTAGCAAACCACTGCCATTGTTATCGTGGTAGCAGATGGAGACTGAACTGTGTGTTTTGTGATTAATGAAGGTGCTTGTCAATAAGACAATGCAGGCGGGATATTAATTCATCAGTCTGGCAGGAGGCTCTGACTATAATTGAAGAATGTTTCCTCTGGATGTGGAGCACATAGAAATAGGACTTTTCTTTTTATAGCTGGGGATATAGCTGAGAGTTAATGTAACACAGTAAACTACATTTGACATAAGAATCTCACCTCAAGATCTATGTAGCAGCTTTCTATCACATCACATAATCTTCATCTGTAGATGAAGTGTACCAGCTGTCATGGAATTGCAGATGTTCAAATGTTTATTTTCTGGGCATTGATTTAAGCATTTAAACTTCATTATTTAGCATCAAATTACATGCTGTTTTCTTTAAACATGCAAGTTATGAAATATAGGTCTTTGATCATTTAACCAGAATCTTATAGTCATTTATACATTACTTTCATTTGGCAGATGCTGTTGCCCAAAGCGACTTACATCTTTTTCCTATGTAGACACATTGGGAGCATTAGGGGTTCAGTGTCTTGCTCAAGAGCACTTCAAAATGTGGACAGAGCCAGAGATCGAACCAAAATCTCTTTGATTAATGGCCAACCTGCTCTCCCACCTGAGCTACAGCTGCCTGTTAGTGGTTCTAGGCACGATAGTGTCATGGCACATCGGGCAATCCACCACTTACCACCACACATAGATTTTCAATGGATATCAATACGACAAACATTCATGGTTCCCACACAACGTATCCAACTGACTTTGGCGATCCCCTGACTTTTCATCTAGCGCCACCAAGAGGTTGACATTTTTGGTTCTGAGTGAAATATTTCTACAACTATTGGATGGATTGTCATATAATTTGGTGCAGACACACAGAAAGAAGTGTAACTAGCATCAGGTGTGTCCAACACTTTGGTTTATGACCAAACACCTGCAAAGCTAATGGCATTCCCATCAGCCTCAGCTGTCTTTGTGTTTAGTGCTAATTAGCCAATGTTAGCATGCTAACACGCTAAACTAAGATAGTGACCGTGGTAGATGTTAAACCTGCTAAAGAACAGCATGTTAGCATTGTCATTGCGAGCATGTTAGCATTTAGCTCCAAGCACCATTGTGTCTAACTACAGCCTGACAGAGCCGCTATCTTAGTCTTTATTAGTCAAATAAAAACAAACAAAAATGGCAGTTGAGTGAGTTTCTTCCCCATTTTAAATTTGCTTAACTTGTTCTTTACTTTTGAACTTATGAGTTTTCAATGCAAAAACCTTTTTTTCCAGGAATTGTCTCGGCTCTAATGTAACAGTCACCTTATTTTAGACACTGAGACTTGATTGACTGAATGTTCTTTCTTTCTGTGCCTCCGTCTGTTTTACGAAGTGAACATTTTAATACTTAATATAAAACCAGAACATTTGGATGCATAAAGCTAACATGAAGTCAACAGCATGGATTGGTTGTAAACCTCGACAGCCGCTGTAGTAAACATAATGCTTCCTTTGAACACAGTCTTCCATGTTGAGGATATTTCCATGATATTTGAGGAGGGATTTAATAATAACTCCCATAATTGTTGTGATTATGGTTACGATGTAATTATCATCATCATCATCATTTCCTGGACTCAGTCCTCGTCCCTGATGCTTTGCGTGGCTCAGCAGGCCTGTAGCTTCACTCTGTGGGTAAAACTGAACAAGGTGATGAGGCCTGAGCACAATGACAATATATATCATATTCTATCATATTCTAGCGGTGCTTTGCCAAGCCTCATTAAGAAATTACTCAAATCATATCCCAGTTATGGATTATTACCTACAGGTAGCCACTTCATAATCATTTGCATCGTATTTTGTAAAAGGTTATAAAAACAGGAGAGAGCTCACTGTTAATGTGAGGACACGGCCTCAGCGATGAGCCACTTTTATGAGGCATTTTAAAGGAATATACCGTGAATAAATAAAGTAGTTTTCTCCTTTTTATCATTGATTGTTGTCCCAAACATCGAGCATGTGGTGGAGGATTCACTGGTAAAAAATCATTTTGGCACGAAGGAGGAAATGAGCTTAATGTGTTAAAGTTGAAATAAAATAAAGAACTGGAGAGAAGCACATCAAGACATTTCTTGCAAATAACCATCAAATCTGAATTAGTACACTAGTTTGTTGGTCTTGAAGAAATTTAGTTAAATTGGTCAATTTTTCTGAGGCCGTAGGTGCTGAGTCTATTTTTTCTGGGGGGTGCCCAAAACATAACTCTATACATAAAACCTACAAACTACGCAAAGTTCGACACATTGCCATTGCCAGGCTCCGGTTATGGGGGTTTAAGATGCTCATCACTCCCCAATATCTCATGTAAACAATATCTGCGGGGAGTGATGAGGTCAGAACCTAGACGCCAAACTCTTACCTATGTTCTGCTGCTATAATAAACATTTCAAACGTGAGTTGTCTGACTGAACTAGCCTTAACCACGTAAATTAAATAAAGCAAATGATCAGCACAAAATAAACAGACATTAACGTTGCATTACGTTTGCGTTTGCAGAAAACACACAGCAATCGATTTTTGTGGATTTTCTTCTTTAGGTTGTAGTTACACAATTTCCCTCTTTTTTAAAAAAGAAATCTCCGTCCTTTCTCATCCAACAACTATCCATTCCACTGCAGAAACACTCGGGGCCATCTCAGAGACAGCTCTGCTATTGACTGCTCTCATTTAAGCAGCGGTGAAGCAGTATGGTCGGACGGATCGATACCAGCCGCCTATGAGAACTACGAATGTTTGTGTGTGTGTGTGTGTGTGTGTGTGAGAGTGTGTGTGTGTGGTGGAATGAGAACTGCCTCGGCCTATTAGCTGCATTCATCATCAGACTCCCATGGTGGTATGGTCACCGGTGAATGCCATGGTGTTTACACACTCAGGCTCCTTAAGCACCATGCTCTATTAACTCTCTGCATTTACATGATGCCCACATCCATTCGTTTCTCCCTCGAGGTGAGGAGCTCTAGCTGTAGACCATAAATAACACGCATTGTCCAATTTCTGCTCAGGCTGGATGGCTGGTTGGTATAATTGCAGCTCAGATAATGGCTCCTATTTCTGCCCAGGTGGTTGGTCAGCAGAGGAAAGTAACCAAGTACATTTATTATTTAAATATTTCCTTTATATGCTGCTCTGCCAAATTTCAGAGGGGAATTTTTCTATGTTTCAGTCCACTGCATCTATCCTAAAAGCATAGGGACTAGTATTTTTTTTAGATTTCACACACAAAACATGAGTTTACAGTAATAAATATGATGCATTCTTATAGATTAAACTTACCAAGCAGGTGTTTAGGAAATTATTCATGGGAAAAATTGAATAAAAATCTGAAAATATAGGAAAAAAGTGAGAATAATGAATGAACATACAGTAACATTGGCATTCATTTGGAATCATGTTTATATCACCTGATGGATGTAAGTCCAATATTCCCTCTCTTTTAGCTCTGTTTTTGGTCGCCACCAACTCCTCCACCAACAGTCTGGCTCTTTAGCTGCTAAATGCTCCACTGTGTTCACCAGCTAGTTGCTAACTGTGTCTGTCTGCTGTTTGGTGCTGGGCAGGTAGCATACAGTGTTTTTAGTAAAAACCAGGTGAGACTGAACCAAAACTGAACATTTTTTGGGTTGTGAAACCAAAACAATGAGCTGAAAGACGCTAAAGCGCTCCATAAAGCTGAGGGGAACTGCAGTGAGGACTGAGTCGGGTGATAATCCTCCGTGGGTTCATCACTACAATTGACTCCTTTCACATTACACACCGTTATTTGATCCTTTGTTAATATTAGAATATTGATTAGTGCAGCATTAAGCAATCTCAATACTTTTGTTGTATGTTTGTTTGTGTTGCACTGTATACAACCCCCCCCCCCCCCCGGCTTCCTTCTGTTCTGCTACTCTTTGTTTGACACATCAGTCAATCAGAGCAAAACTTGTCCCTCACGGTGCCGAGGCTTCTGATCGGATCAGGTAGGCGGTGATATATAAGGTCAACTGCAGCCTTTTGAAATCCTTCACTCTGCCAGTCAACAAACTTTAGAATAATAAAATGAAGTGGAAAAAAAAAAGGCTCAGGCTTCATCCCAGAGGTCTGCATGTTTTTTTTAAACATCCAAAATGGAAAGGTCACCCCATCAGAGACAGACCTCAGAGCAAGACATCAGTGATACACGATGACTGAACGGGAAGATTTATGGGCAAATGTGGGTATTTTACATTGTTGGCAGTGGCATTTGGCTTGAATAGACCCAGTATTTTTTCCTGGAGGCACAGACGGACCCCTCTGATGGGTGGATCACTGATAATAAGAGTGCATAACATCACTTTCTTGGATAGTAAACAGATGAACATTGTCGTTTCTGATGATCAGGATCATTCAAGCAGGGTACTGAATTAATTCACCTGTTAAGGACACTGGGAGAATAGAATTTAATTGTTTAATGGCCAAACGTTTGACCATTGCTCCCCCATTTGGGCCACAGTTGTCCAAATAACCTTGTTCCTTTTTCCATCTAAATGCAAATGGACGGGGATTGAAGGAAGTGGAAACCACTGCCATTTGCTATCTTCCCATTTGTGTGTGCACTATTGTAACCATAGGGTTTTGTAGTAGTATTGAGGGAAATGCATTGCCCGCTCGCTCCTCTATGAATGTCAAGAAGGTTTCAGATGGCGCAGAACATGATGGAAACAGTAGGTGTTAATACATGTCTCATAAACGTAAAAGGAGTCTCTCGCTCATTGTTGATGGTGTCAGTGACCAGATGTACGACAACCCACTAAAGTTTTAGCTTGCGAGGCAAAAGCAGGTTGGGGTGTGTTTTTAGTGCCGTTTCTTCGTGCAGTTTTAAAAAGTATCTTTGGATTTTATTTCTAGAAAAAGAAATGCACGTGGCGGTTGGAAAAAAATTGTGATTTTTGTAATTTTTTCCACTAACAGTTAACGTCAGTCCCACCGTAGATACCTGGGGTGTAGGTTTTGATTTTTACTCCAGTGTTGGATTTCAGTCGTTGATGGCACCAATGCTAGACACTAGACAGATGTATCGTACGTAATCAGGCCGTATCGTGCTTTAATTATTTTTCCCACAGTAATTGTGTTAACATTCTACATTTTACTTTGTCATAATATGCGGCGGTGCACTATGCACGTACATCCAGGTAACTTCTATTTTGCCTTGTGTCATTACTGAATGGGAGACTACGGCAATCATCGTTCTTTCATTCATTGGTTCACAGTGGAGATGGCTGTGAAGATGTGTGTTAATGAAAAAGGAGAAGATAACTGAGCCTTTCTTCAACTCACTAAACGTTGTCTTCACTATCAACTATCTCCTCCGGCAACAGAAACTTGTAAGAGAAAGTGCAAGAAACCCAAGTTGACCAATCAGAGTTCTTGCGGTCTCCACGTGAGGCCTCCGTAGCCGCTGTAGCCCCGCTGTGTCACCAATGGCGTAGCCTAGCCTATGGAACTTCCTGATTAAATACAGCTACAACTACAGCGTAGCTACGGTGGCTACATGTTTAAGCTCCACACCACAACCCCTTAAGTCACAACTATAAATCTTTAGTGAAATGAGACAAAGATTATCATGATAATATCCATGGCAAACTACAATGAAACAAGAGATCACATTAAATTGCAAAAAATGTGTAAAATAATTACAAACAAAAGTTAATTGTTGTAATGTATTCCTTTGGGTTTTCTTTTAAGGTTACAGTTAGCATTTGAGACCTGACAAATCCTCTCCAGACACACATATAGCCCCTCCTTCAATGTCAAAAAATTGCATCAAGAGTCAAGAAAATGTGTTGCGGTTAAAACAACAATTTCCAATTTCAAGACGAAAGAATGCAAAGAAGACAGAACAGGTAAGGTTTGGTAAGTCTAAATATTCACTACACAAATGGCACATCTTATGGAAACAGTGCCATGGTGACCACCTGGGAAACTAAAGAGCTGTGTCTTTATTGATTGTGCACAATGTCAGGGACACAGTCTGTCTCAAAGTGTAAGTTGTTCTCTCCAAACAGCTTTCTCTCCGAGGAAACTTCTCCACAAGGTCACAAGTATCGACTTGCATTCTTGGACAAAATAATCACAGATGGAGCTGCGTGTAGGGAACAACAGACCAAATGAAAATAGAAGTTGCCTTTTGACCACATCTTTTAACCTACTAGAAGATAAACTGGATTAAAAGGTCAAATCTTACAAAGACTGCCTTTAAGTAAATGGTTGTTCAATCACATTCTGGGATTGCTTTAACTCTGTCAGGCTTTTGATAGTGTGAGAAGTAAAAAGCACCACTTCTCAAGGACCACATTCGATTACATGTTTATGGTTCCATAAACCTGAGACCAATGCTAAAAAGACGTGGCTATCCAATATGTTGCTTTCTATTTATTCTGTGTTACTGGGCATGATTTTCCTGAAATTGTAAAGAATTGACTGTGGCGAATCGTTAAGTGCCTCATATGAACAGCAAAAAGCTATTTAAAAAGGCAGAAGGGTGGAACCATTGAAAAATAGTAATAATGATGGCTGAGGCAAAGCAACAGGAAGAGTTAGAAAGGCTGAAACTAAAGGGAACCCAAGTTTCCCCTTGTTGGATAAACCTCCACAAGCTAAAGAAGTT
The DNA here is from genome assembly GCA_008360985.2 of Macquaria ambigua. Classification (NCBI taxonomy): domain Eukaryota; kingdom Metazoa; phylum Chordata; class Actinopteri; order Centrarchiformes; family Percichthyidae; genus Macquaria; species Macquaria ambigua. Next base: position 67,722 of record VMKM01000082.1, read on the forward strand.
AAAAAAAACCCATAAACTCATCACTCAAGAGAGCCGAAGTGAAACTGGAACTTCAGGGTTCAAAACCAAGTTACGATCATCTAAGTACCCGTGCTGCCAAGCTTGTACATTTTCATGGGTAGTTTCTGTTCCCACAAAGTCGTTTAACTTAGTTAAAATCCATGAAGGTTTCCATTTCTAATAGTAAGTGCTGTATTGATGCTGAATTGTCTTAGAATACGGGAATTAAACCTCAGGAATACGCTTCATTTGTGATGAAAGAAATGCTGAATGAGAGTTAGCACTGAGTTTCAGAAGTTAGTGGATAAGAGGCTAGACAGGAAGTGACGTCATGACTTTGGCTCTCTAATACTGCTGATTTACAAAAGTACAAAAACAAAAATCAACGGTAGTCAACAGTAGAATATCATTGTGCAGTTGCTTGAGTACTGTTGCTTCTATCCTGTTTCATCTTACTGAGGAAATGTTCAAAGTTTGCCACAGATCTGACTTTAAGCTTTTAACCAAACTCCCATTTGAAATGTAATGAGTTCGGTCGACAGAGCCCACAGTGTAACCTGAAAAATGTCAGCTCACCTCCAGGATTTATGACTCAAAACTGGACCATATCATTTTTACAGCTGCGTTATTTGGCACATTACGTGGGAAAGTCACTGAGTGATGTGTTAGTCAGTCTGAGACAAAGAGTAATGCCTATAACTAGCTAGCTAGCTAGCTTGTGCTGTTGCTACAGGCAGAAAGATATTTTGGGAGTAAGCAACATTCCCAAGCCATTTAACCTCTATGTTTTCTGTACAGCACATTGCCATTTTAACACATTATAAGTAAATGGAACAAAGATAGTATATACCAGCTGAGAAAATTAGGTCTTATCTCTCGAAAGTAGGTCTGTAGTCAGCTTGTTTTTCAGAAAATATACTGGACCTCTTCTGGGTCACTAGCTGTCTCTGTTTTGAGAACAATGTTGCTACTATTATCCTGGTAACTGAAATTTCCGACAGCTCCTGAACTTGTTTAATCTTACTTTAGCTTGCTTAAGTGGCACTATAAGGTATCTTACCCAGGCTAATAGTAACTTAGCAAGCTAGTTGAGTCTAATGACTTTTTAGGCAAACACACACAAACATTAGCTCAAACCCAGGAAACTGCCTTCCTAGCTTAGCTACCATCATCACCTACCGTTAGCTAACATAAATCCCCATAACAAGTTTCATAGTCACACCGATCACTATCACTAATACATTTAAGTGTTCGAGTTTTAAATTCTTGTGGTAGTAGCTTCAAACTAAATAAACTTGTTGTCTATGTGTGATACCACTTATCACATAAATATGAAAGAGCATAAGTGATTAAATCGATGTATACAACACACATGATGTGCTTTAATAGTTTGTAAACAAACAGAAAAATGCACAAGAACAGTCATATTTTGTTGTTTTGAAGCCTTTAAATTAGTCTCCAGTTATTTGTGCAATTACACACCTTTTTCATTCATACCACATTTAGCTGTATTATATGTAAAAAAAAAAAAAAGAAAAAAAAAAACTCTTTGATTTTGAAAGACAACAGTCCTAAATGAAAAGGACAACAAAGCCTTTATGGCAGCAAAATGAACCTCACAACATTTTAAAAAGAGTAAGTGGCTATAGAGTTACGCTGCATGAATAGGAAATATTGCACATAGATAAAAAGGCTCTCGGGATGACATCATTATTAATTAAGTGAAAAGAAGGAGCGGACATTTGTGAAGATTAGTTGAGCGAGGTGGAAGGATACAGATATCTGTCTGAAGCAGCCTACTGAACAATTAACACCCCACCCACCCCACCCCCACGCCAACAGCTATCAAATGTACTTCATTACCTGCAAGCACTCTCCAACAAAAAAAAAAAAAAATCATATTATATGTACAAAGACACTAATTTTGGGGAAAAAAAGACAATCTCTAATTGACATCATTTAATACAGACCTGGCATAAAAAAGGAAAGTAGCACATACATTTTAAAATAAGTTAAAATAAATAAATTTGTTGAACTCATTTGGCCGACTTTCCACCTCCCTACGAGGTCATCAATCGTTAATTCAGTGTTGTTAAAGAAAAATAAGACGGTCACCTGCAGAAAAACGTGCAACAAGACGTGAGCGTATTTCAACATTGCCATGGATTTATCATTGTTTTTCCTTCCACTGAAAAAAAGACAGTTCCAATCACAAATAACATTGTATTCAAGTCTTTATATACAGTAGCGTACAACTCAGTTATCTGATAACAGAAATACCAATGTTCCTGATGTTTTACCTGTACAGTAAGGTCAAGTTTTAATCTGATGAATGTTATCACTAACAACACAATTTCATAATCCTTGGCATTTGGGCAATGGGCAGTGAAAGTCTACGAAACTTCGGAAGATTTTCATACCGAAGTCTGTTTCTGAACCTCAAGCTCTTTGACAATAAACAATCATATTGTCAAGGCCTTTGGACTCTCCAGTAGAGGTCTTCACCGGTCAAGAATTTTGGACACGATTGGAAATAAAGCTGTGGAAAATCTATCAGATAAACCAGATCAATTAATTGGAAAAAGAAACTTGTCTTGACTTGAGACTTGACTTGAAACTTAATTGTCTGGACATGACTCTCATAACGTGGGACTGAATCGTCTTGAATTGGGACTTGAATTGGAACTTATAGCCAATTGTTGAGACTTACTTGTGACTTTCACTCAGGTATTAGACAGATTGACAGACAGACCTGACACCCGAGCAATACAGCGGGACCCTACCCGAACCGATTGGACTGAATATAACTCATAGACCCAGTCCAACTCTGGTCCTGGTTTGTGTCTTGATCCCTAGGAACTAAGTGAACCCATGAAGACCTCTACTCTCCAGTTCATCGGACTGAACAGGTGAAAACAAAAGCACTGTATACATACTTATGAGCACAAAGCTAATTCAGGTAATGTGATTAGAGGAACAAATTGGCAATAGAAACACCTTCTAGTTTCTACTGATTGTTTACTTTTTAAAATTTGAGGCTCCTTCAATTGAATTTAATCTTTTTGAGGTATATGTACTGTATCATCTATCACTGTACAGGTTTTTACTGCTGGTAAATTATAATCAATAATACTGCACAAAAAGCTAAGACAACGAGACATGTGACAAAAGCATGATTGTTCAATTAAGAGCACATGGGATTCCATACAATAAGGCATTGCTTTAATGAAAACATCTGGACAAACAGTTCACAGTTTTAATTAATGCTTGATTGACTAGCGATTATGACGTCCTTTTTTAGTACTGATTGTTTCGGTCAACACATCGACACAAGACCGCGACTCGACCTACTCGCTCCTCAGCTCCGACACAGAGTACCTGATGTGTAGAGATGGAAGCAGCTGGCCAATCACTACCCGAGCTGGGGGAGGGTCATCCTCGTGGATGACAAAGCAAGGAAATGTGTCAACAGAAATTTAGCTAATTCAGACAACCATCAGGCTCCATTTTCACCTGTGGGTTTACGTCTGCAGACTGAAGCCACCAGTCGACAGTGGTAAAAGGTTGTTTCATACACAATCATTCTATGCTACAAGCACAGTTAAGAAAAAGAAAACATACTCCCCATATACATATTACATCCACATATTTTGCAGACATCTGTGGAAATAATATTAATTTGGGATCTTTGCCTTATCTAAAATTAAAATTATTAATTGGGAATCCATGATAGATTCCAGGTGGGAGAAAAACAAAACATAACATAATGCCAAAGGGCCAGCTTTTCTTGTTTTAATGCTGCTAATATAGCCTATTTACAAATCATCTATTGTATGCAACAGAAATAGCCTCTGTTTTCACTAATAAGCTGATATGTTCTGGCCGTTTACCAAAGAAGAAGAATAAAATAAACCAAACAAAAAAAGGGAATTCAGTAATTGTGCTTTTTAACCCACAAATCCACTTCATCGTTGAAATGGGACAATTTTTAAGAGGCACCGCTTGAAGTGCTTACATCAGTCAATGAGAATCTCTAAAGCTATAACAAGGACTGAAAATACAAATAGTAAATATAGTATATTTATATATTTATAAAGTTAATACAATTCCCTTTCCAGTCCAATGTCCAGTTTAAAAAATATTTTCTTCACGCTGTCAAACGTCTGACATGAAGGATCCCTCTTTGTGTCAACGCGCAAAGCCCTTATGATGCTCTAAGAGAGAAGTGTCTTTGCCGGGGTTGATTCTAGTTACCCAAAATCTGGATGACACAGGAAGCTTGTGCTAAAAAGCAGGAAGAGTTTTAATGTAGGAGGTTGTTTTAATAAGAAGACAGAACACCTCTTGCTGAGGAGACTTGCTGATTTTGTCGATTTCTGTCGACACCCGTGGTGTGTCTCAGGAATCCTTCAGCTATAACCACTCCGCGGTTAAACAGTTACCTCGTTCTTACTGGCAGTGCGGTATGTGTGGTGGTGGCCGGGAATGTACTGTAGGTGGTCCACCGTGTGTGTTCGTCGGGAGGCAAACGCCTGCCTCTTAGACGTGGTCGCTTGGTGGTTGACCGTCAGCGTATTGTAGGAGTCGTTAGAGGCACTGGGTTGAGAGTGCATCTTGGTCATCTTGTGGTGGTCCATGACAGGCGTGACTGGCAGCAGCATGTCGGCGTGAGACATCGCCCGTGCCATCGCCTTCTCCCGGAACTTGTCACGTCTCATCGCCGGGGACAGCAAGGGATCCTGGGAGTGCAGGCGGTCTGCTGACAGTAGCTGCTCGTCTGAGAGGTGGCGGCTGCTGCTGTACGCGGCGGCCGCCATGACGCCATACGAAGATAAGCCGTAATCTCCGCGACGTGGTGTCCTGGGAGGAGACAGGACGTGGTCCTGGGACATGGCCCTCTGGACTCGGCGGGGACGCTGCCGTTGCTGGTGCTGCTGGTGCTGCTGGTGCTGTTGGTGCTGCTGGGGATCTGCGTTCAGCTTCACCATGTGGGTCGGTCCCCGGCCGCCAAAGTCAGGGTGATGATGCTTCCTCGTGTAGTACTCATCTACGTCCTTATCACCTGAGGAGTAAGAAGGTAATCAGAGAGAAACAGTATCAAGACTACTGGCTGTGCTTTGAATAAATACACCACTAGATACTTGTACAATATTGATTATTAACATAATTCTTGCAACGCATGCATGAGCATGCAAGAGCCCCGTGGGACTTGCAAATTTATCTGAAATTTGCAAACACCAATCATTTGTGAAAAAGATTTGAAATCTGCGTGTAAGCAGTGCTCACAAATCACTTTTGTGAAACAGGCCCTCGGACCACAAGGTTTTGGTCGGATTTTTTATGTTCTGATCAAATACCCTCCCCCTAGACGAGGGTAAAGACTAAGAAATTTTGAAGTTCTCCTTGTCTGCAGTAGCACACATATTCTTAAAAGCCTCCAGAAAAAGAGCTCTGGCCAACCTCAGGACTTGATGCCCAGCTGGGAGGAGGCTGCTTACTGGGCACAATCACTCGTTTCCCCTCATAGTTGTGGTTGTGTGGACGCAGGCAACATCACAGTTTGACTCACAAGTTGATCAAATGGCATCTTTGACCCATTACTGGGAGAGCCCCGGCCAGCCAGCATAAGCAAGGATTCAGACCAAAAACAGCTGGCTCCATTCAGACGAATGAGAAGGTTATGTTTTTTTCACGCAGGGCTCAAGTCGGTCTGAACGCGGCCTAACACTGGATGGTTTCTCCAGCCTGCAGGCTCGCCTATGTGGCTGTGAAGAACCAGTACCTGTGTTGTGTATCTCTAGTGACATTAATATATCAAATGACAAAACATTCTGGCCAACTCTGGTGTCAGATTAAACTGTTTGCCTTCAAAAATATAAAACAGGGACAGCAGTGATCCTAATGGTAATAGTAATCAACATGTTTTTGTTGGCATCAAAATGTACTTACTCCCGCTTACTATGGGAATAACCCAGACAGACTTGTAACTAGGTTGTTGGTTGCTACAAGCTTACTGTGTTGTGACATTTACAAGTGTCAACCCAAAACTTTGGTTCATTGAGTCAAAGATGGCAGAGTCCTTAAATGTAAACATGAACAACAACTGACTGAACAAGAGTGGTTGAAAAGCATAAGGGAGTAAAATGTTGGCACATTAGTCTCCATTGTATCTGTCCTACACCTTCTGGCTGCTGTTGAAGGGATGAAGTGATAATGGTAATCAACACAGTAGTTGGAGAGTCCTATTCAAACTGTTTTGAATTGTTTTGTCCTTTTTCCACCAGACTCTCATCAGTGTTATTTGTCATTCAGCGTGGAGAGGGCTCATCAGTTCAAGAGCTGGTTGTGCCTGAACGGGCAACCAGTTGTTTAATTCCTCTGCCAGAAAGCAGGTCGGTCTCTCCGCTGGGTGCACACATGCTCCTAATGGTAAAGTCATTTACGGCTGTATTAACCACAGGCACCGGCAATCAGCTCTCAGCATACTTTTATCTACCTGTTTTTGGCAGCGCTGGCACACAGGGGGACGCTACCACGGACGCTCTCTGATTAACTGTTGAGGCTGAGGGGTCGTTACCTCTGCAGTAGTTAATTATTGCAGAACTCAGAGGTCGAATGGCCGTTTTAGGACCATACCACGCTTCACCGAGTCGCGGAGAAGAGGGATGATGGGAATTGTTTGTCTGGATGCTTGGCTCTCTGGGAGAGATGTCATGCCTGGATACAGAAGGTCACCTTATTGTCCCGCCATGAGGGGTTTCATGTCCACTGTCCTGTGCATTCCTAATGAAGGAGGCCCAGCTTTGGCCTGTGGCGATGTGCTCCGGCATTTTTCCCTGAAGGGTTGGTTTAGATGTGACATTATGGCAGAAAATGTCAACCAAACTCAACCAGAGGCTCTGAGTATAAAGACAATCGACAAGCCGCGAGCGCGTAGCGCCGTTTATAGGTCAAACTCGAGTATCCAGTCACTGTGAGACATCTGTTGTGATTATACACTCAAGTGTTAATGTGACAGGAATGTTTTATGTCCTGCTATGATAAGAAAAGACCCATACCATAAATTCTCAAATAAAAGGTGAGTCTTAGATAATAGCCAGGGGCGGGGCTGACAGGAACAAAACGACCAAGTAAAAAACAGCGAGGATGGTGTCATGTCATACTACTCTGCTGCTCTGACTCTCTTTTTAACAGACATACGGTTTTCATTCACTATTTCCAGTCACTTCTACTCTATATTTTTCCAAAAGCATTTAAAGTGTAACTACACCCTCAAATTCAGCTAGAACCCTCCCTCCCAGCAAATTTAAGAAATGCAACGAGTGAGCAAACGTAGTGTGTGTCAGAGAACAAGGGGGAGACTGACTGACACTGATTAGAGTCTGTTTTTATATAAATTTCATGACGTAGACAGGTCCCAGCCGGTTGACTCTGTCAGCATCGGCCTCGCAGGTTCAGGGCTGATTTAAAACAGTAGATGGCGTGTTGAGACATTTTCAACCCATGAAATGCTGATTTTTATACATTTGGTAAGAAATGTCAATATTAACGGCAGCACTGATGTGTTTCATCACAGTACAGTCATATCATTTAGTTTACAGCTCAAACAACACGTTGTGCAGTACCTCTTTAAGTTACCGTCAATAAAACTCAAAACTTCCTGCAAATGTTTCAAATTAAAAGCTTAGTGTAGTGAGCACATCCACAACAGTTGCAGGACAAAAGCAGCATATAAAGAAACAGGAGAGGCAGTCTGCACACTTTTCTGCTTTTTTGTGCACCTGCTTCTTGTTCACAGGGTCGTTTGGCTCACAAACACCTTATTGGTTGAAGTTTTTGAGAGCTTGCAAAATTCAGTGTGCCAACAACCTCTTAATTTTCTTCAAAATAGAAGCTTACCATGAATGGGAGGGATTACGCTTATTGAGCTGCCGGAAGGCTTTTGATGTAAAACATCAGTGTAGAAAGTGTTCATATCCACTGATGGAAACTTTACAGAGGTTGAAAAACAGTAAAGTAGAAGTGACTGGAAATAATTAGTGAATAAAAATGATATTTCTGTTAAAAGGAGAAACTCTGAGCCAAAAGAGTGGCGAGTGTGACATGACTGTTGTTGTACTGACAGAATTAGCGCTGTGGGAATGTACAATATTCTGAATTTATTATGACAACATGTAAACATGGAGGCAGCAGACGAGAAAACAGGGAGGCTTCTTACTAAAATATAATAAAATATACACTTGTAAATCAGGGGAAATTAGCCCTCTCTATCCCATGGAGGCAAATAAAGACTCAGGCTACTATTTGAGAATTCACTGTAATATTAATTTCAGTAGAGGGTTTCACGGCTACCTCAAAATGGCCAACTACAAATGCACTTCCTCTTCCTCTAGAACTGCCATTTGATTTAAGACCTGCTTTTTATATTAGTGTACACTTGTTACACTGTTTACACTTTAAGTGACTGAAATGATTTAAGAGGGGCGATGCATATTGCTCGATTTCATCTCTGCTGTGCTGATAAAATGCAGCACTTTATAAAATGCAGCACTTTACAATTAACATGATTGCGAGAGGCTAAAGGGTCCCAAACGTGGAGCGGAGCTACAAACACAGGAAATTGCTAACAACGGCTAATTAAACCCCCAGCTCCCACTCTGCTAGATTACAGTCAATACAGTCAGTATATTTATGTGTCAGCTATTGATCACAGAAGCCTGTAATCATATAATGCACTAAAACTCGTGAAACTGGTGGAACATCAATTATAAAGTGATCTTTAGAGAGGTTGGGAGCACGAGTGGTGAAATTAAAGGGGGAAATGGAGCACTATCATTTAATATTGTTGGTTTTCGGGAGGAATAAAGGTGACGCGTTTGTTCTAAAAAGGTGTTTTGATCCCTTTCAGGGCGATTAAGGTGAGAGACAGCAGAGCCAAACAAGATTTGTTTCTCCTCCTTTTCGCAGCCTCCTTGGAGGAGCAGAGCGGGTTCACTTTAGAGCAGCGTCCTCAATCTCTGCCTTGTTGACATCACTGAAGGACGGGCGGCATGGAATAGGAGTCACACACACACACACACACTGCGCGCACACACACACCATTTAAAATTGCAAATAAACCATACTAATTTAATTTAGTCATCATCATCTCTCCAGATGGTTTAATTAAAATAGCAACTAATTATATTACTTTTAGGCTTGTTTCCAAAGACCTCACTCATGCTTGAACCTACAATTACAATTTTTTGTGTGTGTGTGTGTGTGTGTGTGTGTGTGGAGTGGAGGGGCTTTCTTCAAGGGACGACTTTGCCTGCTCGTCTGACAAATTCTGCAGGGCTCCCTTCTCAAATTCGAAAAGCCTCTCTGCGGTTCAGCGTGATTCATCTCTGTGATTTTCTGTGTGTGTGTACAAGGCTTCAGCGAGATAAGAGCAAAGCCCCGAGTTGATAAGGGAGAGAAAAGGCAAAAAAAAAAAAAACGTATAAAAGAAGAATGTTGAGCGTGCTGGGGATTGCGCCGATGCATGTTTTTCTATTACACAACTGCGCCGTGAAAAAAGGGACCAATGACACATTTAAATGTCTTTCTCTCAGTGTGTAACAACAAGGAGTGAATGGTGCATTCACATGTGTTCAGTCCAACTGCACATAGCAATTGGCTATGCATTGAATTCATTCCTGTATATATAAAGCTTTGAAGAAGAAGTACAGCACAAGTACTCTGTGTGTGGATAAAGAAGGGCTCTGCAGTGTTCTTGACGGACACTGTAAACCCAGAGTAGGAAGGAAGGTAGGAAGGAAGTGTTTTTAGAAAAGATTAGACTGTCAATGAATCGCTTAAATGTGATAACTCACAACACAAACAATACACTAGCAAGCATACAGTGTGTTTGCACTGTCGTGCTTGAATCACTCGACTGACAAATAGGCAACATGATGGCACACTTAGCGGCACATATTCAATGTTTGTTTACTTCAGTGTATTAAAAGAAGTCTGAAGAAAAAAAGCTGCGAGAGAAAAAAAAATGTGGCATTCGATTAGTTCACTGATGGTGGTTCATCTCAAAGACTGACGCATGAAAAATGGATGGTCTCAAGTGGAGGATCTGAAGTGTAAGTAGTTTTATAAAATATTTCTTGTTCCTGGTATTTTAAAGGTTCTGTTTGAACCACGTTTGCAAAAATCCTCCAGAGTTGAACATCCGTTTGAAAAAGAATAGAGATAAATGCACCCAGAGTTCTGCTTTTTATACACCTGAAGAGAACATTCAGGTTAAAGAAATAGTGTTGATTCAGAGTTAAACTATCTGTGTTACACATGTTTTCACTCATCAGGCCTACTGCATCTATTACTGATCTCCAAGCTCATTTTACCACTTAAATCTAACTCTGAATACCCAAAAAACTAATTCATAACCTTCTAAATCAAGGCCATTCTGTACAAAAGGAAGACTAGATGATGTTACTCTTCAAAAATTACTAATACAAATATCTTGGCAGGATGACAAATTACTACTCACATTGAAAACCTTGAGAAGCATTTAAACCAACATTTTTTCTCTGATTTGTATCATATACATGCAGTACATGTTACCATGGTTACCAAATCTTGCACCTTGCATAAATATGTATGCACCTTATACAGACCATAGACTGTATATAAAGATGGACGACATGACAGCTCCCCAAAAGTGAAGCCAAAACACCTGGATCGCCCCCTGGTGGCTGGCTGCAGTATAGCTCATAAGCCCCGCCCCCTCCATGTTAGTGGATGGGACATGGGCCAAACTGACAAATCAAAGTACACATCAAATAAAATGTTCCCAAAGATGGTTTCTGTCATTTTAGGCAGTTCTTACCACGCTGATGTTTGTTCAAGTGTTCGTTTTTCTGATCAGTTTGGTTTTAATTAGTTATTTGATGCTATAAATAGGGGGTGTGACGTCATGATTGACAGCTTGTGGTGTGCTCGCGATTGGTTCAGGTGGGTGTATGGGCGGGACCTCGGACTCTGGCTCCAAATTACGTCACCAGCGCAAGATGGCAGCGCCCGTATCCGGAATATTTTGGCTTCATTCTGTACAGTAGGAGGAAGTGGAGACGCTTCGTCCATCTTTATATACAGTCTGTGATACAGATAGCTTTCTTGATAGTCCATAATCAGTTTAGCTTTTGAATCCATGCTAAAATCGCATATCTAATATCCTAAAATCCTGCTGGTCTGTTTTGTGTTCACACCACAAATGGTTTCATGTGGTCTCGGTCCGGTTGTTTGGTCTGCACCAGAGTTTGTTTGAACCGCACCAAACAGGTTAAGTGTTGAAGCACCTTCAATCTTCAATGTTTATTTTGACTGTTGGATCACAGACTCACCACAGTATGTGTGTAAACTGTGGACCTCACTAAAAACACAGAGGAAGATTCATACGTATGTTTTCCTCTTGCAGGCCATTCTTGGTAAATGTCCTATCAACCTCCATAAAATGCTTTCTCTTGTAGCAAAAATGCATTTTAAATTCTGAACACCCTGGGTTTGGAGTAATTTATGAGATAAACATAAATTGGAAACACTGACTTTCTCTCGGGCATTCAAACGCCACATTCAAAACATGTTTTATGAAGAATGTAACTGTTTTAAATAGCCAAACTCTCTTTCATGCCTCTTATGTCCTATCTTACTGCGCTATATGCTAATGTTGTAAATTGTGTGATTGTTACTATAGTGCATTTTGACTAGGACTGTTTTGTAAAAGAGAAAATGTATCTATCTTAATAAAGGTTAAATCACTAAAAGAAAATCTAAATAAACGCAGGAAACATGCAACTAGTCTAAAGGACACTAGACATGCACTGGTCATGAGGTTGAAACTGCAGCATCCTCGTCATCATCAAGCTGAAAATGTCAGTGAAGATAATGAAGTGTAGCATTGCTGAGATATTAAAGCGCCATCTTGTTGGCGTATAGAAGTCATTCAGCTGGAAAAAAAAACGGCTCTTAATATGTCATTAAGAGACATTAGCAACATGACATGGGCTGCAGATGGAGCCAAATTACACGCCAATTAGATGTCAGTCGATGGGCCGATAGATGAGTCGATGGGAATGAGTATGGAGGCTCTGGTGCGCTGTCATGCATTTTAAGAAGTTTATTTCCCTAAAAAGGTGAAAAAGTGAGAGGACTATCTGCATGATGAGCCACCAAACATCTGGAGATACTTATCATGATACATGTCTCTGTAATGGACATTCAGATGTTTCATCAGGCCAGACGTGGTGAATGTGGCGACCCTTTAATGCGCAGGGCATGAGGGTGACGTCATTCCCTGTCTTTTTTCAGTGCATCAGGCAGAACACGGCGACGAAGGACGAATGAAGGACCACCTACTTAATCTGTGGAGGGAGGAGGAGTATTTACTTAAGTCAGACTTGAGGGCCAGCTCGTAGGAGGGCGGCAGATGGCTGAGGTTCTGGAAGGATCTGGAGAGCGACAGGTCGTAGGGCTCTGTGGCTGAGGTCAGGATGTTGTTCATCCGCTGGGGTCTCTCTACAGGGGACAGGGGAGGAAGTGGTGCGGTGCAGTCAGTGTACAGTCAGTCAGAAGAGATGGGATATACACTGGGAGTCTTTACTGGAGGAGAGAAAGGGAGGCAGATAGAGAGGGCAAGGTGTGATGTAGTGAGAAGTGTGGATTGAGACTTTAGGTGACCTTTGGCCGTTTGCTGGAGGTCTTAAATTTTTGGGAAACAACAGCTAAAAAAGGCTGCACGACAGTTTGATTTTGCTTGACCCATTTGCTCCAGAAAGAATAACATAACAGCGTGTTGGGGAGTTAAAGCCACGGCTGCAGGCAGGGAGCCACGTCATATTGTCTGCATTTACTTCTGAAGGTGCGTTCAGACCAAATGTGAAGTGAATTTTTGCCTCTCTTTATTTGAGCACAAGAATTTTCTTACACTCTGTTTATTTGATACAAACAGCCAATGCACTGACAGAACGGATGCTAGCTGTCGCGAAATGGAGTCATACACCATACGAATTAGCACATATTTTTTGCTGAAGTTTAAAGGAGTCCAGATAGCGCGAGCATGTCTTCCCCGTAAATTTGCACAAACTAGAGCACCCCCTCATCTGTATCATCTCATCTCAGCTCTGTTGTGTCCTTCTGTTGATCTTGTTAGCAACTGTAGCACCTCTAAAGTTCACATTCAAGGTTGGAACATGCTCTTCTGTTTTGATGTAAAGTGCAGTGGTGTTGCTTGGAGACATTCACGCACCTACTTGTACAGATTTTGGTTATATCCGTGCACAGTGCACAACACTAGGTGTGTCTCTGCAACCTACTGTTACTTATAGTTCCAGCTGAAGTAAAAATTTGGCGTCAGTCTAAGCACACTTTAAAGGGACAGTAGTTGTGTGCACCAACAACCATCTGTGAATAACATGGGAGCCACGTCAACACACCCAGTCTCACGCTGACACAGGTTTTCTTTTTTGATGAAGGAGGTTAGAAACAATTTTGTCCAATGCTAAATATACAAGATCCCCCTAAAAATTAAGAACTGGTAATAGAAAGCATTTTAGAAACTATATAGTTAAAACGCCCTGATTTTTGAAGGGAGTCTGGTGACCGTCCCTCCCGGGCATTTCAAGGTTATTGTTTGTTGCTAAATGTTAAAGAGCATCAATAAAATGTCCTAATCTGTGCTTCTTTGCCTTCACACACTCTGAGTCAGTTAACTGCGTCTAAGCAGCTCAAGTGACACTTGGATCATTGTGAAACGTTTCTGGTATCAGTGATATGTGTGGCACCGTTAAGGCTCCCTGCACTGTGCAGAGCTCCTGTGGCTTCAGTATTTGGGACGCCCAGTCATGGGTCAGGAGGCGCAGCGGGTGGGGAGGGCCGGGATACGGGCAGGGACTCTGGTGCTGGATTTAAAAATAGGACGGGGCGACTACTGCAGCAAGGAGGACAGGGACACACAACACCAAGGAGCATATGGTGTAGAGGGGAGACATTCACTGAGTTGGAAAAAAGAGTGTGTCGGCATGTGTGTGTGTGTGTGTGTGTGTGTGTGTGTGTGGGTTTGTGGGGAAGATAGAGCTGGTTAGGTGGAGTGAAACAGGAAAAATAATGTGTGAAGAAAAGATTGAGATTGGACTAAAGGTCATGGATTGTAATGCAGCGGCGTGAAGTTTAGTGACGGCAAAAAATACACAAGCGCTTAAAAAAAAAAAAGAAAGAAAGAAAGAGGAGAATAGAAAATGACCCCCAGTGTGCAGGTAAACAATTTTGATCTCTACATGATATATGTGGAAGAAAAGGTGAAGATAAAATACACATAATCACCATGTGTATGTGTATTACTTACCGTATCTCATTTGTCTGTGGGCTAACAAATCCAAGTGAGAAAGAAAGGATCAATAACAATCAATGTGCACAGTATGTTTCAACCCAAACCTCCCATTCTAGAGGTTGCCCTTGTTCAAAGATAATATTGCAGGAATGTTGCCAAGGGTTAACACAAAGTCCAAACCAGCAGGTCTTGAATTATGCAGAACAGCTACGATCCTCCTCAGAAGCTAAATAGACTTCAAAAGCGCCTGTTTGAAGAGTTTTATTTGGTGCTGAAAGTACTTTTGAAACCCATTTCCCCGTGAAAAGGCCGCCCTGTTTAAGAGGCAGATGAGCGCAGGCAGAATGTGGACTGCAGCGCTCCATTAATGGTGGAAAAAGTTTGTATAATGACGATCTCTTAGCTTTTTATGTAACAAGTAAGGCCAGATTCCCTTTTTAATTACACTGTGTTTCATTTCATTGCCGTTTAGATGCAGGAACGTTCAGTAATTCCACACTAAAAGCTGCTCTCCTTTCACAGAAAATCACATTTAGAGAAATAGATGGGATGCAATAACTGTAATTGGTCTTTCAATAACTTCAGCAAACTGCACAGATGATCCTTTGATTATCCTACATACTTTTTGCTTTTCATTTTCTCCAAGGACTTCTTTATCAGCTCCTCAGATTTTAATTTCCCCGTGAGGGAGATATACTTTTGTCCTTGAAATTGGAAATAGTCTATCGCAAGAATTGTTTGGCTTACTTTCATTTGGAGACAGACATTAATTCACATCATTTTGAGGAAGTCAAGTCAGGTCAATTGTCTCGTTTAAAGTCAGAGTAACCTGCACAGAACTTTATTTTAGCATTGAAAAGATACAACATGGTGAGATTTCCAAATGTACATTTTCATTATAGGTTTACACAGTGAACGTTTGCACCACATGTAATGTCACATCTTTAGTTAAGGACTTCTTACCCAGTTTAGGTGTGAGCGCGGTCAGATCCAGGTGGCTGTGCTGGTACTCGTGGTGGTGGTTTCCTATTGTAAGAAGAACAAAGAGTTCATTTCAACATGGTAGGTTCAAGTGACAAGGAGAAAATCAGACATGTCATGCCCTACCCCTGACGTTAAAGGGTCAGTTCAGTCATATCACCAAAAAACACATTTTCCCTCTTGACCTTTGTGGTATCGAGCCATGTGGTTAGTTTCAGTTGTATTTGCCCAGTCTTTGAGATCATTTTAGCAAAGTTTTGGATTCTCTTCCAGCCAGTTGGACTATTGTAATTGTGTCTTCACAGAAGTTCTCAGGCCTCTGCACTGGGATTATTATAGGCTACAGTTTAAAGTACTGCTACTGGTCTGTAAGTCTTTCAGTGGTTAGGGACCAAAACACATCTCTGACTGTCTTTTACATATGAACCGTCTCAGCCTCTCAGGTAATTTGGCAACAGTCTGTCAACTGTTTCCAGAGTCCAAAGGAATCATGGAGAAGCAGCATTTAGAGCTGAAACAAGCAAAGACTCTCCGCTGCCTTTCACTTGAACAGTCATCAGAATCCACCTTACATCCTGAACTACCTTCTGTTTAGTTCTCTGTTGTCTTATTTTTCTTTTAAAATGGTTTATATCCTTTTAATGATTAATAAATTAATGATGTACTGTCTTATGTTAGCATGCTAACATGCTAAACTAAGATGTTGAACATGGCAAACATTATACCTGCTAACATCAACATGTTAGCATTGTCATTGTGAACATGTTAGCATACTGACATTAGCATTTACTGAATACTTCTTCCACCACTGTTAGCATGCTAACACGCTAAACTAAGATGGTGAACATGGCAAACATTATACCTGCTAACATCAACACGTTAGCACTGTCATTGTAAACATGTTAGCATACTGACATTAGCATTTACTGTAGCTCAAAGCACCACACTTAGCCTCACAGAGCCTGGTAGCATTGCTCTGTACTCTTAGTCACAGTCTACTTGTTTATTACATTATGCAAACACTTTGAATTGGTCATTTGTAGGTACTGTAATGTGCTAAATAAATAACCTTGTCTTGCCCACAGTGACACAGTATCTAGATAATCCACAGGGTGTGAGGATTTCCAAGGCAAGTGGAGGAAAAACATGTTTTGGGATTTGGTAAACTGGTACTTTTTAAAGAAAGTCCCTTTGTGAGTTCAGCACAACAAGCAGTCTGACAAATGTTATCGTCCTGTTCGACAGAGCATCAGTCGGCTTTTTCCATCCAGTCCAGTCAGTGTTTGCTGTATCCCCCAGATATGAGAGCTTTGATTTGTTCAGTGTCTCAAGTGAGCAGTAAACTGTCATGGCTCAGTTATGGGACTGTGAGTGTTTCTTCCATGTGACAGAACCCACCGTGTACCGCTGCTTTGCCAAAATGATTGATTACAGCCTCTTTATACGGAACACGGAAGCAGCTTACACCTCGTGGTGATCCATCTTTGCTGCAAGTGAGTCATTTGATGTTGCGCTAATATCGTTATGTGTTGTTTGAAATTATTTGAACTCCCATTGCTGCTCTGTGATGGAGGTCTCGGATGATGTTGCTTTGTTCTTTAACCACTCAGAGTGAAAATATTGCCTTTTATTTAATTACGCCTGGTGTTTCTGAACAGCAGAGTATACAAAACATGGATATGTGATAGTTGTACCTTATTTGCATTTAAATATGTTCATCTATCATCCTATAAGAGAGCTAAAGAGAATAAAAACACAGCTCTGATAGCGTAAAACTACTTATATGAGCTCTTTAGCAAGCTTTGAACTAACGATGGGGGGTTCTGTTCTGCCTTTGTTAAAGATCAGCGCCTGTATTTCAATCATGATGCTTTCCCAGCGGCTGGACGTGACATTTCTGACAAATGTTATTTGACTAAGATCTAAGCCAGTATGAAGATTAATCTCACAGATTTAAATGTGGGTATTGGAATTGCTTGTTAATCTCAACTGAAATTGATATTCAGTTCAGGAAAGGAAGGAATGTAAAGACTCCAGTTAAATGGTTTTAAGTGTAGCATAATTAGAAAACAAGTCTTGGGTCCGTTCCCCCTGCAGCTGTTCTCTGCTTTCCAATCGCACAGGTTTGAACAAGGGACCAATTATAGCAGCTACAGAAAGCTCAGCTAAATTACCCTGCCATGAACTTCAAATGAAAGCAGTTTTGCACCAAATAAATAACAACCTTTTGCTATCTGTGTAATTGCAGAAACTGTTTGTTTTTTCCACAGCAGAGAAACATAAATTCCACACATTAAAATGTACCACGAGTGTTTAAGCAAGGTTCAAAAGTTTATCACCCTGCGAGGATGGTTTTTCTTTGAGGGAATCTCCGGTTCAGGGTCTACATTCGTGTGAGATATCTGACTGGTTACTGCTGCTGTTGTGCACCAACTCTGGCACTTAACTGAGCTCACACTGTTAAACAAATAATATATGATTTGTTCATGAGGAGGGTGGATTTCACAGAAAAGTCTGGTCCCGGCACTCAATGATGTAGCGAGGCATGAATCAGCCCCGGGAAAGTGAGCAATCACACAACACAAAGCAGTCAGAGGGAACACATTCACAACAAATGCAATTATTTTGGAGGCTGGGGTGTTTGCTGCTTCAGTTCAGTTCGGTCAGTGGAGAACAATGTCGTCTGAAAACTGCAGCGAGATGCCTGAAAATGTGAGTCTGTGTCCTCAAGTAAACTGCAATGATCTGAACGAGCAAAAAAAGAGTTACGGGTGTAAGGAGATCAATGTTTGGATATTATCTGAGGGCGGTCTGATGCTAACATTTCTTTGTTGGTTCTTATAACTAGCAAGACAGGAAAATGACACCAAAAGACAAGTTCATCATAAAGTTACAGGTACCAGAATCTGATTTGTTCAGACATCCTCTTCCACCAAAAACTCAAACCAAGCAGGATGACAGGTCAGTCCATGACACTGAGTACACCGCTGTTGCAATAAACTACAGTCTGTTGCAGCAGCCGAGTCTCCTTCCAGTGTTTGTCACTCTCCATTTGCACCTTCTGCAAAGACTGTGCATGCTGTGTGTTTGAATGAATTTTAACAGTATAGATACAAAGAAAACGTGACATGAATACCACGTAGGAGCATAATAACCTATACTGTGTATAGACAAGTATGTGGACGGCAGAACGTTACAGCCATATTTGATTATTGAACATGTCATTCTCTCTCTGCTGCTCTAACAGCCTCCACTCTTCTGGTTTCAGGCTTCAGCAGATGTTTGAACCTGGCTGCGGGGATTTGCTCCCATTCAGCCACAAGAGTCAAGTCAATTTTATTTATAAAGCCCAACATCACAAATCACAATTTGCCTCAAGGGGCTTTAAGAGCGTTAGTAAAGTCCAACACTGATGCTGGGCGATAAGTTCTGGCTCGCAGTCGGTGTTCCAGTTCATCCTAAAGGTGTTGGATGAGGTTGAGGTCAAGTTCTTCCACACCAAAATGGGAAAACCATTTCTTTGTGTGTTTTTAATTTTCACCTTTATTGAAGAGTTAACAGTAGAGCAGACAGTGAACGGGGAAAAGAGGTGCATGACCTGCAACAAAAGGGGACGATGCGAGCGTAGCATCGATGCTACGCTAGACATGTTCTACAAAACATCAAATAACTTTGGAACCATTTATGTTAGAGACGAGCTTTAAATTGTGTCTGAACCGTGAGATTCTCAGCTGGCGCATTCACAACAATCAGGGCTGATTTCCAGTGTGTGTGATCACGTGATATGGGAACAGAAGCTTGCAGGCTCACTTGAGCAGAAATTTGAACATCACGTGGAAATATATGGACAGATTAGGTGTGTATTTTCCAATGATATATAACACTTTATATTTACTCTCAGAGGTGATATTGACCAAAATATAAAGACAGCTCCAAAATCTAAATATTGTCATATTGTCTACTGAAAAAATGCCTGAGGAAAAGGCGTATCTGCACCAAACTTCACATGGAGTTCCAAAACACCTGAATACAACTTTTCACATTGAAAAAACAAAAAGTTCCCAGGTTGACTATGGAGTTATTCAATATGGTGTGCTCACACAAAGTTAATGCATGATGGTGACTTCACACTGCACCAGAAAGAAAGGGCAGATAGCCCTGAATCATAGGATGTATGACACTTGATACTGACCGAAAGAATGAGCTCAGAAATGGCAAAAATATAAAACTATGTCCAGGCGCATCTTTGTGTTGTCACCAGGAATCTTATCTTAATATCTAAATAATCTCAATAAAAACTGTGATTGCAATACCGAGTGAAATATGCTTAAAAGAGTTATCTGTGATTTTCTTCACAGCGGGTGATGTTGAACGTTTAAAACTGCAGTAAAACCAGAGCTGACCGAGAAAGTGGAGCAAAAGTCAGAGCAATTCTTCCTCGTCTTCTAGATATCAGTTTTTTATCATTCCCACTGAGGCGTTGACATCCTGAATCCAGCTGACACAGAGCTCAGCTCTTTGTGAAGTATATGAAAGAGAACATACCTGCTAAGTGTTAATACGTAATGCAGCAGCTCTCACTGACAGCAAAGTGTGTCACAGGGATTGGCTGTAGTAAGGCAGGCGGCTCGCTCACAAATGAATCGAATGCTTCCAGGTTCCAGCGGGTAGACAGAGGGGATCCCACTGTGACCCAGATCCATTTTAAACGCCTCGCTCTGGGGGAGCTGATGGACAGACGCTGGCTACAGAGAGGGAGAGAGCCCATGCTATGTCATTATGCTGGCAGAGTGTGAAGTACCATGTGGACCTGGTGGGACAGATCACCTCATTTTGCCCTTGTGCATACGCATGTGTGCGTGATGGAGAGGTAGAGTGACATAGAGGGAAGGCAAGAGAGAGACAGAAAGATGAGAGCTTGCGGTCAATTTCAAGTGTCTTCGCCTTCGAACTGCTCAGGACTTTAACCTCTAATCGACCTGCGACAGGCAGCAAACCTTAGTGGAGAAATTCACAACTGAAATACCAAAATCGGAAGAAGTTACAGTATCTGATGATCTGCAGAATTGACACTGTTATCTGACAAACAGGCAGTTTAATCCAAATTCAGTGCAGTCAAATAGGCCTATTTGAGCAAACAGTCCTCTAAAAAGGTTAAGCCCCAGGGACTAAATTAGACTGATCTGTACAGATCAAAATGTCCAGTTTAGTTTGAGATCTCATTATTGCACATGATGACATAAAACAGTATTCGTGTTGTTCTTGGATGTTGGAAAGAAGAGGTTTTAGTAGCTTGGTCCCACGCCTCACAGCACCTTTTCTCAGCAGTTCATACAGATCTAGTGTTGTGCCCCTGGTGGCCATTTCTCCCGACTGGAGAAACAATTGGCCAGTCAGAGCTTTGTATGTAGTATGGTGTGGGTGACGTGGATAACAATTTCCAACATGGTATTTTGATATTGATATATATTGTTTTATACAGTATATATTTCCTGTCTGATTATCAGGCTAACATTATAGAGGAAATTTAAAAACACCAGAAAGGCAAGATGGCTGCGTGCAAAGTAGCGATGATCGTTTTTCTGGTTATCTTTTTTTATTCGGGTGCTCAGAAGTTGATCACCAGTGTTCATTGAGAAGTGAATAGCCAGGTGTCCGTGCAAATTTCCAGAAAATCGGCAAAATAAAATGCAAAGTAGCATGCGTTTCCATCCACCACCGTTGTGCGGGTATTAGGAATTGAAAATGCACAATTTCCATCCAGATGGCTAATATGAGAAACAACAAGGCATAAGCGTCATTTTTTGTGGATGTTTTGTTTTAGACATCAAGTGGCAAAGAGCTAAAACAAAATAAAGAGAAATTAATGTATGTCATGTTTGCAGCTGATGCTTTAATCTTTTGGCTGGTTTTCATCTTTGTTGGCATCTTGTTGACACATCTGCCATCTTTTCTTCAGTGAAACACCCCTGAGCCCCTCACTGGCACATCTCTGAATACTGGGTATTTAAAAAATGTACACTTTCCCAGTAGCCTTTTCCACTTTGTGCACTCAACTCAGTTATGGTTTTTCTCTCTGCACATGAATGCATCAGTCTGCAAGTGAACCACGTCTTCCTGAAATCATCACTTCTTTTTTCTCGTCTGCTGATGATAAATCAGTTAATTTTCCATCTCACAAGCTGTGAAACAGACAAAGTCACTCTATTCTGCTTATCTGACTGCTGGGAAAGCATTTCCTTACATTAGCACATTTCCAGATGCATCGGTCCACACAAACTCTCCGCCTTACCCACACGGTGTCATGAGCTTGACCGACGGCATCTCAGGGAGCACGGCTTCTCGGAGTCTGTGAATTACTAACAAGGATAAGCACAGATTTATCTGATGTCTTCTTCGATACGTCAGAAGTAACATCACACAAAGCTGCCGTTATCCTTGCCGTGGAATGTGGGACTCCGTGAAGTAAGAGGCCGAAAAACAAGAGAAGAAGAAACTGAAGGATCCAAGTTGACAGCTGAGGCTGGAATGATGGGATCTGGGTCTTGAGAGAAAAACCTGCACTGTGAAAAAGATCTGCTAAAACCAAAGTGGATTCTAAAACATAACACAAACTAACAGCTTGGCTCATATCTTCTATGCTAATAGTGTTTTTCCAACTTTGTGGCAACACTTTGTCATGTTGAAATGAGACAGGGACAAACACAAAGTCCCCGTGCACAAAGCCAGGTCCATAAAGAACCATAAAGAATGGTTTACCCAGTGAGAGCTCGCCTGCACAGAGCCTTGACCTCAACTCCATCCAACACCTTTGGGATGAACTGGAACACCGACTGCATGATCAGCACCGCATTTATTGTTTAATTGTCTAATATTGACATTCTTGTCTGGTGAAAGGGTTGGTCTAATTTGCCAATTAAGAGTGGAGTCTGTTATAGCAGCACGTTAATGCCCATGGTTTTGGAATGACATACAGGTGTAATTTTTGGGTGTCCAACACGGGACAAAACTTTCCACTTCATTAAAACTAAATGACATTAAAACATTTTCAAAAATCCACAGTTTCAGTGCGTCTTGAAGTAGTGAAAGAAAACTTCTGGCTCCTTTTCTTTTCGTTGAACTCGTATGTCAAAGACTGAAATGAGTTTTTTGTAGAGCATCTACAGAATAGAGCTCTTGTTGGAAATAGATCATGATGAAACTTTGATGGCTCAAAGCTAAAAAGCAGAACTGAATTTAATAAAGATTCGTGGCACAAACACAAGACAATACTGTATGTGACAGAAGTAATTAAGTGAAGACACACCAGGCATTTTAATCTTTCCTATCATGTTTGGTGTAAAGCAAAAGGCAGCAGAGTATTCCAAAAAATGAATTATCTAGTAAGTTATTTTCCATAATTGCGCTCCGTGTTTTCCCATAATTACATTGGTAGTTTGGCACAAAGCAACTGTTGATAAGCAGGCTGATGAAATGATTAAATAATAGGAGAAAAGGCAGGCATTGTGACGACACCACAAACTGGAAAATTACAACTGAGATCTTTAAATGAGTTTGCAATTACGAGTCGAGCTCGGCGGCATTCGACAGCGAGTGTACGGACTGCTAAATCTAAAATGTTTACATCTTTCACTTCAAATTTGGGGAAGCGTTTCAGTCGAGACGCGAGTTCACCCGAGTTCACACTTGGATCAGACACGATGGCGCAGTAATTGTGCGTCATGTAAAATGTTAAATTTAGCTTCCGATGTGCAGATCAGCACCTCAGAGACGGAGGAGAGAAGATGCTGTTTCCATTCCAGGTGTTCCTATTTGTGTGTCTGTCACCATTTCTATGCCATATGCCTAAATCTGACAGATCAGTGTGTGTGTGTGTGTGTGTGTCTGTGTGTGTGTGTGGTTCAGACAGCCCTCCCTCCTCTCCAAAAAGAACAGAGACAGGAGAACCGAGGCGACCGGCTTGGCATTACACATGACGACTTCCCACTAGGGGCCCCTGAGGCCGAGGATCTTTGTTTCTCCTTTATCGATTACGGATTGTGTGTCGCAGCTCCTGGGTGCATCATGCGCTCCCTGACATGCTTTTTCCAGTCAAGAGGAGGCACAGCCTGCTGCCCCCCCCCCACCCCACCCTCAGGCTGACCTTGTGACTTCTTAACAGAAATACGAAATTCCTGCAGACAAACTCTTGAGCTCTCCAGAGCCTGCAGGCCAAAGGAGCAGCGATAAATGAGCACGGAGGGGCAAGGAAAGAAAACAAGGCCGTGTTTCTAAAATACACTCTGTGAAAAACCTCCATATTATCCAGAGCTGTAGCTGCCACTGAGGACACAGGTCATGTCGGTTGTAGTTTGTAATTTGTGGGTTTTAGTAACCTGAGCGAGTTTAAGACTCTCCTGTTAAAAACTTTGTAAACTTTGGGTATTTTATATATATATATATATATATATATATATATATATATATATATATATATATATATATAGCTTATATAAGCTTATATAAGCTGTTTTTTAACTCAATAATTAAATTTGACTTGTTTCAGGACAACATAATGAATAAATAAAGAGGTTTTAGTATCTCTCCTCCAGCATTTTATTCCTGACAGTTTGGAGAATAATTTAAAACACATTTTAACCTTAATGCTGGAAACTGAAAAAGTCAAAAGAACTATTTGGTGACCTTTAAAGACCTTTTTGGTCTTTTCTTTTCTGAAAGTGGTGGGAGGTGACCTCAGTAACTGATCTCATCAAATCTTTGTCTATAATTGAGTCCTAAAATCTTACTTATTGGACAATAGAAAACATCATCTGGTGCAGTGAGAATATTTCAAACTGTTTCCAATAGAAATCAACTTAATTCAATAATTATGTTGAAACAGGAATAAAAAAGGCAGGTTGTTGCAGCAGAATCAAGAAAAAGTATCTTTGAATTTAGAAATAAGTCGAGATATGTTGAAATAATCAGGGCTGGATTTCAGAAATGTAAAAATGTTTTTTTAGACAGAAATGCCACATCCCTTTAACTTAATGTTTCTAATTTTAAACAGAACATTGCTTAAGTTCATCATATCAACTCTTAGGGTCAAACTGTTGCAGATCCATACATTCAGCAGTTACAGAGAAACATAATCTTTCATTTGGAGTTGTTTTTGTGTCCATGTGAGTCCAAAATTCCCTCTTTTTTAGCTCAGTTTTTGGTTTCTACCAGATCCTGAGGGAAACATCTGGCTCTTTAGCTGCTAAATGCTCCACTATGTTCACCAGTTAGCCTCTAACTGTGTCTGTCTGCTGTTTGGTGCTGAGCAGGTAGTGTACAGTGGGTTTTTAGAGTGAACCAAAGCAGTGAAGTTGTAGGCCAGAAAACCAAAACAATGAGCTAAAAGACACTAAAACACTCTGTAGAGCCGAGGGGAGCTGCAGAGTTGGGTGGGCTCATCACTACGAGCGTCCCTTTTCACATTTCACATATAAAAATATTGATTAGTGCAGCTTTAAATTATATTTTCCATAAATGTTGTTATCTACATGATGGTCTTAAATGCTGTCAGACAGATAAAATATTTTTATTTTAATATATTAATGTACTTTTTGTGCCTAAAACAACAAAATGTTAAAAATATAGTGTCACAAAAAATGTCAGAATAAACCTTAAAACCACCAAATGTAACCATCTGGTAGACTTTTTCACTTGTTTTAAGAAAAAGGACTTAAATTGCAGACAGAGCACGGAGATCGGTGACATGAGTGGATGAGAAAACGCTGGAAATCTCGAGTTTGTTTTCATAATGTTGAGCTAACGTGATATGAGAAGCTGCTGACTGGCTTTTAGCTTTCTTTCCAAATCAGGCTAACCTAACCTTGGTGTTCCTGGAGAAAAACAAAAAAAGAAAATAGCATCAGCGTCTCTCCGTTTAGTGAGTACTCAGAGAATCTTTTCTCAGGAAGCTTTTGAGTAAGTGGGTGTTATTTTACAGCCGTTTCTTGGCTCAGTGCTGCGTGTCTTTGAGTGGCTTTGTCTCCTTCACACTTCTGCCACTTTCACAGAATTAAAGCAACAAGCGCCCTCCTCTTGCCTGCCTCGTGAGTAATGTGTGATGATTAGAACAGATAATTACATCTATTTACATATAAATGTGATTGATACTCGTCCTGCAGAGTTAAGCTTCCTTAAGCCGCTGCAGGAGCCGTTTGCAACTGATCTTGTTGTAATCTATCCATAATATTTGGATCCTCCATCTGAAGTTACCTAATTAAATGATCATTCGCGACAAGTAAACAATTGGGGATGATGATGATGCTAATTAACGATGGCTGAACACTGTGAGGTGGTACGTGTTGAGAGACGCTACTACTGCATTCGTCTGACTGTGTTTATTAGGAGACTTGTGATTAATAGGACTTCATAAAAGACACAGAGGAAGATCTGTTTTTCACAGCAGCAGAGACGGAGCGACGGCAGCACCGCACACTGCCTGAGAGGCCGCGGGCCTAATTGATTAGGTGCTGTCATCCACAATATCGACCGCCCTCATAAGAATCTCAAATGAGCACCCGAGTGATAATGCCAGCACTCGTTAAAATCTGAGCGCAGTGGGACTTTTGGAAATGTCAAGACGAAGCCGAATGGTTTCAAAACAGGAGGACCTTTTTAAACTAGATGCCACAAATCCCATTTTGTCATAACAACTAGCAACAATATCTCGATTGTGTATTCATAAGGTATAATCAACTTTCTGTTCCTTCTCCCTGCTGTGCTTTTTTTAATTTTTATTGGCCCCGCCTGAAGCTCCTGGGTGAAGGTGTTAAGAACATTTGCTCACCCTGTGTAGCCTTGTGTCAAACATGCCCTCCAGTCAGGTTGCGCCTTAACCGGTACACGGTCAGACTGCTTATTAAAACTTTGGCTTCAAGCCCAAAGAGCTTCTGGGGTTCCTTTGAACTGGTAACGTGTCTGCAGCTTGCTGGTGGGCTGCAGGTGCGAAGTGTTTGCCAAAAGGTGTCTGGTTGGAGGTTTGACCCAGGGTCAGGCTGAGCCTCCATTTCCTTTGACATGCTGTAATAATCCTGACACACAGTGGGAACTTTCACTCACACATGTTTGAAGGAGCGGGGCACCGTGATGTTTTCAGGAAGAGCCACATGTCACGGTGTCTCCTAGAAATGACGTTCATATATCACTAAATGGTTCGATGTGTTGACAAAAAAAATCATCGCCTTGAAGATGGTAGTTTTGGTTATGTGTTGATCACGCTGTGCAGACTTTTTCTGTATTAAACCAAGACCACAATCTTTCCCTGACCTTAACCAAGTGCTTTGAGTGGCCAAACATAACCGTAAAAAATAATAATGAATGACATGACGTTTTACTGATACGTTCAGTATTAAAATTTTTGTGACTTATCAGATATTTTAATTAACATTTCCTCATTACTGCATGCTGATATTAAACATAATCCAGTCGGCATTACGTTTAGTAGTTGTAGTTCTATAGAAACGTAATTTCTAGGAGACAGGGTTGCACGGTGAGATTATTTTATATATCTAGTGGAGTTATTGTTCAAAACCTCAGTACAAGTGTGCACTGAAGGATTATTACCACCTCCGAGACTGAGTTTGTTTTAGTGATGTTGCGTTCGCGAACGATCCGATTCTTTTCAACGGATCACCTGCCCTAAATCCACTCCCCTTTACGTGAACAGTGAGAAGCAGCCAGTCACAGTGTTGCATGAATTGCATTCAAGGCAATTTTATTTACATAACATATTTCATACAGAGGGTGAATTCAAAGTAGTACAGCAGAGGGATATGGCGTCTCCTTGTGTAATGTTTACAATGCAGATCATTGACATTAAGTCTGGCAATACGAGTAATTTAGTATCCAAGTAAACCGAGTCCGCACATGTGAAATGAAATTATATGTGTGGGATGTCCAAGTTTGAATCTGATCCAAATCTTACCCTATCATTATCCTAGTGATTATTTTGCACATAAACCTAGTAACCCCCGCCCCCTAAAGAAAAAGAAAAGAAAAAAGAACAATAATTCCCTTTCGTTAGTTTGTTTAAGCAGCTAATGCTACTTGTTTAAAGTCGGGGTAAGATTACCTCGTTTAAAGAAACCAGTGATGGCGTTTGGCAGAGTACGGTCACATGTTTTGTTCGTCTAACCTTCCACCCTGACCTCCTCCTCAAGATGTTTTTTACAACAGTATAACAACGTCGCAATTACACGACCCAAAGAAGTTCCTTGTCAGGAAAATAAATGTTGTTTTAAGGTTTTAAACCAGTGCTGTCACTTTTCTGAGGACAAGCTGGAGCGACATTTATTGGGACTAAACATGTGAAAACAGGAACAGAAGCTGTCCTAGTTTAAGAAGTAATGACCTTCTCCTCGCTTCTGGTGAACGGGGTCGGATGTCTCCCCACAGTTGTTCCAGTAACAGTATTCTGGACACAGGACGTGGACACCTGCTGCCCCCCCGGGGTCAGTCCTTCACCCCATGCTGTTCTCAGTGTTTATATTCTGGCCTGGAGTCACATTATTTTCCACCATAGGGTTTAGTTTCATTGCTGGTGACACCGAAAATATGCTCGTGTTGCAACAAAGAGCCACTCGAGCCAGCTTCATATCGCAGCCACACTGATCTGCTGTGTTTGTGTTTGTCTATTTGTGATTGTTGTAATTGATGCTACCTGTGCTGTTGCATCCTATTGGGTGCTTATGAATTCAAATGGAGACAGGCAGCAACACTAGAGCCATTTTTAAATCTTTTAGGGGAGAGTCCAGCCAAGTCTTTATAAGCAAACCGCAAGTCGTTCATTTTTACATTGTTGAGACCAAGTCCTTTCAAAGGCCAAATAATTAAATATGTACGGGTCACAGTTCTGTACAATACTTGATTGTTTTTGCTTTTAAGCAGCCAAGTCTCAAGTAAATCAAGTTTCCCAAGTCACATCTCAAGTACACATTTTTGTGAATTAAACCTGAGCAACACTCATTGTTTTCTACTGTATGTTAGCCCACTCACACTGGTGGCGTCTTCTTCTGTCTATATGACACGCCGGTTGAACGCAGTGGGCGTCAAGTGATGCAAAGCAGTCAGGTGTCAATCTCGAAACCCAATGTTTCGGGGCTTCCGGTGTAGCCAGCGGATATCCAGATAACAGAAATTCGGGCCACGACTTCCTCCATTGTTTACAGTCTGATTGACAATCTCAGAACCTATCAGATACATTTTAAAAAAGCTAATAAAAAGCTAATCAAACGCTAATCTCTAGGGTTCCAAGATTGATAAAAAGCTAAAATCGATAGGTTCTGAGATTGCATTTCGGCCAGTGAGTTCCACCTCTTTTGCTCTCCACATGAACTGTTTACCTGCATGCAACACAGCACGCTCAGACGAGATCGGTCAATACTTCTCAAACGGAAATCAGAACACCAATACCAAAATCTTGTCCCTCGCCTTCAGATTCTGCGTTCACATGCAGATATCTGTTCGTAGAGATTAGTCAGGTGTGTGTTGCACTGCAGATATCAGCTCCTGAATGTCTCAGTTTCCTCAACATCAAACTCTCATTACGATGCCTTTACACACCGACCTGCGGGCCTTTTTCCCACCACGCTCAGTGTTTGTACATTCAAAGTTCATAGTGACAAGAAGCTACACTGCAGTCCCTTTAGGAAGCAAGTTAATTGACTTGTGTCTCAGGGAGGTCTTTTTGTTCTCGCTGTGTGTCCACAGTTGTTGGTTGTCTACCCGGAGCTCAAAGCACCCCCCACGGTCCTGACTGTAGGAGTGACTACTAATTATACAGCAGCAGGGAAGCACGCTGTGAAAAGGTGACTTACTTGTTATAACTTGGAAATTTTACTTTTTAAAAATGCTTCTCTCTGTTGCTTTTCTCATGCGTGGTCTCCTGCCTGAAATATGATACCGACTTAAGGCAGGTGGGTGTCGAAGATATGAGAGAAATGAAGCCTGATCTGATGCAGTGTTGTTTCATGTAGCTTACCGACAAAGCGAGCTGAAATCAGATTATCACAACAGGAGAAAGGATTTATTTCGATGAATACAAGAGACATTCCAGACCACATAAGGAATCAAGAAAATATATGTTTTTTTTTTAAATCTGAATGGTTGAATCAGAAAGGTTGAGATCAGATAGAAAACAAGGGGAGATAAGGGGCAGGTGAGAGGCTGGAGATGAAAGAGAGGCCTGAAAGAGAATGAATGTGTAATAAACAGTGAAGTGATTGTCGGGCTTTTGAAGAGCTGTCTGGTTTGTACAAAAGGAGAGGTCAGTGAACAGATAAGGGTAGAATAGGTGGTCTGTCATACGCACAGGTGAAGAAATCCCACACTGCAAAGAGAATGAGAAATACAGGTGAGAACAGAGGATGGATACAACCCTCTAAGGGATGCAAGACATTTTCTGACCCTAGGCAACATCAAAGGGATGTGAAGGTGATGAGCAGCAAGGAAGAGTGAAACAAACCTCTTCTGTAAGATCAGGTCTCGGCTGCACCGACTAGGACGTTTCAAAAAGCCACGTCTTATTTCCTAAACCTACATGTTGATGCTGAATTAGACACTGACATTAGACAGTCCAAGTGATAATTGGTGCAGTCTGTGTGTGTGCAGCCCAGTCATCTCTCTGCCACAGTGTCTTTTTTTTTTTTTTTTTTTTTAATGCGACGCCTGGGGACGCCAAAGTCAGACATTTTAAAATTCTCCACATTAAAGAATAAGACTGGCATTATAATTTTATTACTGCCAAAGAAATCCCATGAAAAGACCAAAACCAACAATGTGTAAGTCCGTCTCTCAGTACTTTCCGACTTCCCTACTGTGTCTTTCACACTCAGCCAATTGGCTCCCATTGGTTCCTACTGAAGGTGTAAATCCTCACAAATATACACAGCGGTTTCTGGATCTGGTAGTTTTAAAAAAACGGCTTAGTTATTTCCTAAAACAGCTGCTCAACTGTAGTTTTTATCAAACGTCACTCAATCAGGAGGAAATGGTGCATTTGTTGGGGACTATTTTCAGTGGCGGATGAATCCACATTTGGTGCTCTAGTGAGTATTTGGGGCAGCAGGACGGTGTGTGTGGGACTGAGTCCAAATAAACTATTTTTTCAAGGTCAAGAATGAACTTTCACACCTAGCGATTATTTTTATTATGGATATGATCAATCTGTCGATTATTATTTTAGATTAAACACTGAGTCTATACAATAGCGAAAATGTCCAAGTTAATAACAGTCCAAAAACACAAAGATATTCAATTCACCATCATATGAAAAAGAGAAAAAGCAGCAAATTCTCAAAGTTGAGAAGCTGGAAGCAATAAATGTTAAGTTATTTATCAAGCAGAAATGCTAAAGATGAATCGGTAATCAACAAAGTGTGCAGCAATTTTGATGAACATTTTAGAAAACTATTTTTTGACATGACTCCCTTTAAAGTCCACCTATTTGCCTCAAAGGTTACTGCTTTGCTTGTCTGACCAACAAATGCAAAAAATGAAAACAAAACTATGGTTCCCTTTAACCCGTCTCAATAAAACTTCCATTTTTAGTCGCTCCAACATTCCAGCAATCGATCAAACACCAAATCCCTCTGTGGAGGCTTGTTTTCCTGAGCAGTAGTGAATAACATTTCCACCTCCTGCTGTAATGACATCTGTAATACCATTACTAAGTCCTGCTACCTTCACTCCTCTTGCATTAGAAAAGCTGCTTTCTTTCTTCAATTTAAATACCTGGTGTTTAGAGTCAGTGGTAAAGTTTCAACCCTAAAAACACTCTTGATAGCCCTGCTATCGCTGCACGAGATCAGGCATCCTGCAGGTTTCATACAGTCACACAAAAGCCTTGCATTTTAACGAAAGCTGCACGAAAAAGAAAGAAAAGAAAACAGCTCGTTGTGATTTGCATTCCTCTGTATGGAGAGGACGTACACTGGGAGACCTTAGGGCGTTCATTTACAGTCGGAGACGAAGAGGAGAAATCAAACGACAATCTGTGAGACTGATTTGTTCGGAGCCTTCAAGTGTCTCACATGGTGGAGTAAATGAACTTCCTGCTACCTCTTGTCTTCCATCTGAAGCCCCCTGCTGTCGGAGAGCCTCCACCAGTCACATTTTGATCTTTGCTTTCATGTCTCTCACTCCTTCCTCCCCCTCTAACCAAACATATCTCGCTTTTTAATTAGACCCAGGAAGAGGCTGCTTCACTTTTCATGAGCATCTTTTTTTTTTTTGTTTTTTTTTTAACTTGAACCTAAAATACATTATTCAATCTGAAAGAAGACTGCATTAACTGAGGCAAGAATTCTCTGTGTGTTTACTGCAAATATGGGCCTGTGGCTAATACAGTGACGATCACACAGACAGCACTTTATATATATTAAAGAAAAAAGAGGAAATTGCACTTCTAGGACCTGATAGATGAAAACTAAATAAAAGCTGAACCTATCCAAAAGTGAGAGATGAAAAGGCTTGAGGAATTGGGGTGCAAGGGAGTTAAAAAACACACCTCTGCGACTCCGGGAACAAACAACATCCAGGCGCTTCTCACAAGACAGAGTGATGCACTAACAAGCCCTCGGAGTGGCTCGTTTTTTCCACCTCTTGCTGTTTCTGTTCATTTTGGGTGCCAGACACATCAGTCTGTGGGTTCGCGGGGGTTGTGACTGCTTGGAGATGAAATCCTAGTGGGCATTGCATGACTGGAATCCATGTAGTGATTCAGGCTCCTGTCTGTCGGCTGTTGCTCCTGACAAGGAAACATGATGTCAAGACAGGAGCTTTCGAGGATCGCAGAGGATAAGCAAGCTAGTGCTTTTAAAATTGGACAAGATGTACAAATGTGCTGCGGCACCGAACAAAATATACAGACCATAAATAAGTATATCTGACACTAATGAATTCCTGCCAACGTCTTGCATTTTCAACTGCTCAGTGATGAAGGCCAGTGCTATGAGTGAGGTGCTTTATTTAAGCCATAAAAAGATGTGGCCTAAAGTCTGCATAAAAACCCATGTCCATATACTTTGGGTCTGGTTTCAGCAACTAAGGGGAATCTTAATGCTAAGGATACAATGATATTTTAGACAACATGTTTGTGTTAACAGTTTGTGTTTGAAACAAAGCCAGCTCTATGAAGAAATGTCCCAGTTTTGTGCGTTAGAACTTGACTAGCCTGCACAAGCCCTGACCGCAACCCCATCCTACACCTTTTGTATAAACTGGAACACTGACTTATCGCCCAACATCAGTGTTGGACCTCACTAATGTTCTTGTGGCTGAACGGGAGCAAATCCCTGCAGCCAGATTTACAACATCTGGTGGAAAGCCAGAAACCAGAAGAGTGGATGTTGTTGTAGCAGCTTATTAATGCCCATGGTCTTTGAATAATGCATCCAACAATGACATGATGTGTGTAATTTATAAGTGTCCATGTAGTTCTTGTCGGCTCTCTGCAGTAACCTGGGTTCTGGGTGTTACAGTGCATGTGTATGACAGACTTCAGACAGAGGAAGCAAAATAAGGCTGTGGGGAAGTAAAACACCTGCTGCATGTATACGTTTTACAGTAAGCAGTGAATGTAAACGTGCTGTCTGAGTTCAAGCATAACTTGATTTCCTTGCATGTGATGCAAATGTTCTGGGGCCTCCTTCACAAATTGATTTGCGAGCGCCGCTTGTAGGCAGATTGCAAATGGAAGCAGTGTCACAAATGATTATTGCTCATAAACTGCAGATGGATTAGTAAATCCTACAGACCTCTTGCATGCTCATGCATGGTGTTAGGTCTGATTAGTGAAACGTGTCAAAGTGAGCTATCTCATGTTACTGATTATTTGTTTTCCTCATTTGAAAATTCTGCTGTTCAATAAACGGTTAAGTACGTAGAGTTGTTGTAATTAGCGTGGTAGAGGTCGGCAGAGGTCATAGATTAACTTTAAAATGATCTGGTTGACAAATCATCAAGATCGAAGCTCTTCAAATAATTGAAGGAGGAGGAGATTTAAATCTAATTACAAGAAGGTCTCCACCAACTTCCCAGAAATGCTGAGCACGAGTATGTGAAGTAATGAGCCTCCATTATGAACTGGCGGGCACCTCCTTTACTGCTGACACAGTTAGAAACCTATCATCACCTTGGCAGATTAAAACAATCGAAGCACAAACATTTCAAATTCATAATTCATTTCCGGTGTGCGGCGTTTGATGAATGAAAAGCAGACGGGAGATCATCGTTTGAAAGAAGCCAGTCTGAGAGAGGAGCACAAGTCGTTAGATTAGGTCATAGAGAGAAGCACAAATAACAAAGCGCAGCGGGAAAGACGATTTCAAGTAATATCCTGCTAATTAAATTTCTCCAAAAGTCGGGCAAAAGCCATTAAAGTGACTCCAGTGCTGTTTGAGTGGAGCGTTATTGAAATTGCTTTCATCTGAAGCACATCAAAAGATAAAAATGGTGATAAAAGGAAAAAAAAATGAAGTGTGAGCCACTGCTGGGTCACATCACTGAATCACTGTTTCACTGCTCTCCTCATCAGAACTCAACGTGTCACTTTGTACACAGCACATGGTCTAAAAGAGATTGTGTGAATAGGTGCCTATTCATAAAGTCTTCACACATAACTTAATCACAAACATAATCACATGTGGTCCAGATAACAGAGGAAACCAGGCGCTCTGATCAAAGCACACCAGGGGCCAGATGTAACATGCATAAAGTGATGCATACTGGGACACCGTTTCCCTACACATAAACTGATCTTTATTGAAGAAGGCTGTGGGGCGCTCTGGTGGACTAGGGGTTAAAGTCATGAACTGCAACGTCCCATCCAGTACGCTTCCAGTCAGGGAACTTTGTTCGTCACCTCTTCTCTCCCCTCATTCCCTGTCAGCTGTCTAATATTGGCATAAAATGTTCCCCCAGAATAATTTAAAAATGAAGAATGTGCAGTCAGAAAGTGCTCACCGTTTTAAACCGGACCCTCCCCACTCCCGTCACGAGTGTTTGTAGTCACACTCACAGCCGAATGAAGCACCATTCATTAAGGTGTAGCATATAAATACAGAGTGGCAAGCTTCGGGACGAACTTCCCTCTCTCCGGCAGAAACAGGAACTGCCGTAACATTTCGTAATCATGGTTTCGTATCAGCATCGTATCAAGCGCAACTGTTGCCATGATCTGTTCAGTCTGCTGTTTATGAACTGCTTGGTTTTTGCAACAGTCCCTGTAAATATACAACACTTTACAATCAAACGAACACGTCTACCGTTTTTCTAGACTAGAGAATATTTGATCCTAAATACAATGTAAGTTGTTATCGTCTGTATGACAATATTATCTTAGTTTAAGCAGTTTACATTTGTACGGGTAGTCGCACAAAACTTATTTGTACGGAGCGTCTTCAATTCACAATACACACAACACGGTGTTACATGTGGTCAGTAAGTCAGCATTGATGTAGACTCGCTGTTGGAGGTTTGATAACCCACTTCCACTCCCTACTACATGGTTTGGGATGGCACTTAATGTGGTGGACCCTCCTCTATGCAAACGGAGGGACGTGGGTAGGAGAGGGTGTAGGGGGTGGATTGAGAAAGGTTCAGTTTTCTCAGTGTGATATCGTACAAAAATGGAACATATGGTCCAAAACCAAATGTGCAGTTTTATTCTTTTAGCCTGTTGTCACTTTTAGTATTTATTTTCTTTGCAGTCAACACTTTGAGCAATTTAAATTATGGTTGTCAGATGTGCACAATAAAGTATATATTTTTTATTGGCAATTGTTTTCAGTTTTATTATGACTTTTTATCTGTTCTGCTTTTGGCCTTTTCCTTTGTTTCATAATTCCCCCGTGTTATGTCCTTTTCATTTTATCTTTTATTGCAACATACTTTGTGAAGTCTGTTTTAATACTATAAACTGAATTGATTCTCCTCCTAACTCTTGATGACAATACTTGAGATGCAGCATCACTGTGACTTAAAGCCACCATCAGTCAGCGTTCATTACTTTTAACCATGACTGTGATGCTCCCACCACCTTAACCAAGCAGTTCTTTGGCTCTAGAGTCAGCAGTCAGTCCACCACTTCAGTCCAGACTGAAATATGTCTATTATATACTATTGCAATGAAATTAGGTTCAGACATTCATGGTCCCCAGAGGATAAATCCTAAGGACTTTGGTGATCCCTTCACTTTTCATGTAGCGCCACCATGAGCTTTATGTTTGTGGTTTTGAGCTAAAAGTCTCAACAACTATTGGACGGATTGCCATGACATTTGGGTCACACATTCATGTTCCCAGCATGTTAGCATTGTCATTTTGAGCATGCTAGCATGCCGATGTTAGCATTTATAGCTCAAAAGCACCACTGCGGCTAGGTACAGCCTCACAGATCTGCTAGCATGGCTGTAGACTCTTAGTATTATTGAACCATTAGCACAGTCTTTCCTAAACTTTAACAGTGTAGTTTTAATTACCTGAACCTGAATCATTTTTGTAACAGTTTTGCAAGGCACTGACAAACAGTGTCTTCCTTTTGATGGTGAAGAAAGATCAATATGGGATAATTTAAAACAATCCATATGAGCTAAAAGACCTACTTGTTGTTTGACGACTTGTTGGATCAAAGTTACAGTACACCAGGAAACTCGGTTATTCACTGTAACAATACGATGGTGTAACAATTGTCTTGGGCTCCTTTCTGCGGCCTGACACTAAAGGATGCTTCAGAAGGAGACGAGGGCAAATGAACCCGTGTGGGAACTCTTAAAATACCCCTTTATCTAGGGCAGCACACGAGGCTCCGGGTGTAGCACGCTGCATGGCGAACCTGTCCACGCAGGGGGAGGGGGACACAAGTTACCTAAAACAACACGTGGCGCCGCAGGATCCCGCTAACTGGAGTTTCTGACAATTAAAAAAAGGCGTGGCGAGGGATCAGGATTGAAATGTCATCATCTCACCTGCTGCACGGCGACTGAGCAGGGGATTAACTCCAGAGCTTCTGCTTTGAATTTTAGCACTGCCAGCGAAGCAACTTCTTCAACTGGGGTGTTTTAAAACAACCGAATGGAGCGGCGGCGGTTAAAGATTCATGGGCTCCATATTCACAGCCATCCGTTTCACTGATGAGGTCTATAGCGAGGGATTAGGGGAGCCTTGCATATTGTTAAAAGTAAATTGGTGCCTCTCAATTCTCGCAGCATTACCCAGTCTGTCCTGCACAAATAATGAATTCCAGTAATGAACTGGCCTTATACGGGAGAGCACAATATAAGCTGTAAAGTGTTGTACTATGCAGACCACATTTGTCACCATTACAGTCAATATTTGGTGACTGCCACAAGATGAATGTGGCCCTGGGGAACAATGAAAGAAGCCTGGTCTAATCTAATGTGAGTCATGATGGTCTCTGTGGCTCTGGTAGGCCCAGGTAATGGTCTGCATTATGCAATGCAACTGCATTATCACTTCACCTTGATGCTCTACTGTATGTATCACACTGTTAAAGCATTAGTATTACTCTGAGAAGAATACAAAGTATGAGGCTTCAGGCAATAAAACAACAAAAAGATGCTTTTGTGTTCAAATTGAGTTCTTGCTACTACTGAGTTATATTTCTTAGTCGAGGCTGACCCAAATATTAGAGACGAAATCACCTCCTTTTCTATTTGTGCTGGCTGTCTCTGGTGACTGAGCTTAACATGGAATCAATTCAACTAATTGGAGACTTTAAATGGAATTGTTCTCGGCCTGTAACTGAATCGTTGCCAAAACTGCGGTCTTGTTCAGCCAGTGGAAAACAAATCATAGTGTTGTGTCTATTAGCTCCGTCTTCAATTAACTTCTTAAACTCACACATTTTCTTTAAAGTTAGAGGGAAGAAACATTTGGTTACATTGCAACCTTAGTTCTCTGAGTGAGGAGACCATCCCTTCAGCTTTTGGGCCTCTCTGAGACATGCTCCAATCAAACCATTGACGACGTCATACTGTACCAGTGCAGGTGTTAAGGTAATCAGCAGGACATTGACAGGCAAACTGCTCGATCTTAAAGAAGTATTCTAGAGAGGGAGGGACGTGAAACAAAGATACTGCATGACGTGAAAGAGACAGGTGCATATCGGTGTTGTAAAAACAACAGGAAGTTAGTTATTGTAGTTTGATCCAATGATTTGGCTGCTTATCAACGCGGCCAGCTGCAGCAGCAGGTGTGATACTGAGCTCATGGAGGCGGTTAAGGTTCTTTAAAACCCTTAGCGCCCGATTGCCGTAATTTGCGTCAAACATCGTACTCCTCAAAGTCACGACTCACAGACATGATCCCCATATTTTTAGATTCAGTGGATATCATTACCTCCGATGTCCATTGAGAATTAACATCTTATAACCTTAAATCCGGTGAGAAATCATAGGAAAAAAGTCCTCCCTATAACTGCAGAACTTGCCTGAGAATCATCACATTTTTAAGTTTTCTTCAGTATCAAAGTAATCATGTGATAGTTGTCTGTACATCCATGGATACACTGCAAACAGGAACTGCTAATAGCTAATTCAGCATACTTTTAATGGTGCTAATTTGCCACAGGGGGTGTTTGGGGGGCGCAGATGCCTCAGCCTTGTTTTAGAGGAACCCACAGTTATAGACTTTGAAAATCCATGTGATAGAGAACACATCTCTCCACACTGTCTGACACTATCACTGCGTATCAGCTTACTCTCTCTTCACTGAGGCTGTATGATGAAATGTACACCGAGTGAAAGATTCAAACCCAACGCTGTTTAGGGCCGTACCAGTCCATCAGATGAAAATATTCTAGATGTCTCGTGCAACACTTTAAAACCCATTTCCTCGATATTCAGCCTGACGTATTTGGTATCTTTGGAAACACTGGGATCTCCACTCGAATTTAAAAGAAAGTTCTGTGAGTTTAAAAAAACGTTTGGCAGAGATGGAGCCACCAGAGGGTCCAGCAGAGTACAACTTTTTGGAGGTTGATGTTTATTATTTTGGCAAGCGTTGGGATTTCTGTCTTGTAAAATGAACGTTCTAGTCTGTAATTTGTTTTGTGGCAAAAACTCCACACACTTAATGTTGACAATGCACCGCTCCCAGATTATTTTAAGGGAGGTGGGTCAAAACTGTCAATGCGGCTGTATTCTGGCATCGGACGACCAGATCTGAGCTAGTCTTATTAACCCTAGAACACCATTGCCGGGTGATTTTCACCCGAGCAAACGTATTTATGTGATTTTCATTATGTTACGTTTTTCTGAGTGTCATGGGTCTCTGGGTAGCTTCAGCATCGTCTTTGACATCTTTGATGGCATGGGTGTTTTCCTAATCCAAAACCCACTTTTTCCTACAGGCACATGTTTGGGTGATTTTCACCCAGCAATAGTGATAGAGGGTAAAGTAGGTTTTGGGTGGATTCCACCCGGGGATAGTGTTAGTGTATAAAATCAGGTGATCTTGCCCCATTTCAAGGGTGACAACATTCGGGACTGCCACATTTACTTTCCCTACTTCAACTACAGCTGTCATCCTGTGGCAGAGTTGGTGTCTCTGGCATCCCAGTTAGTGAGTAACACATAGCTAAGGTTTATTTAACTTAGCAATTGTTAGCTAACTAGATTTTTTTTTAGCTTGAAGCTACATTATCTAGCTAGCATGCTGTGCACATTCTTTCTTTCAGCCAAGAGTGTGTCCACGCCATTACTACCCTGCATGTAAGGAATAAGGAAGTAAGAGTGGTCCTGTAATTAGCATGCTATCTTTATTTAGTGCAGTGGTTATGAATAACTATCAAAAAGTGGTAATTTCCAAGGGAATTCATATAATGATAAAAATATTTTAGTCAGCTGGTCATTTTTACCCATTCAAAATATGCCATATTTTGTTCCTCTCTCCTGCAGCTGTTTGTGTGCCAAGGACACTGTGCCTTCACCAGGAAAGTCTCAAATGCCTCAGGAATGGGTGGAACAAAAAACAAGTTTCAAGCTTCATGATTTTTTTTTTAGGATTTTTTTGTTCTCAAATTCCTAATTTTGCACTAATTTTGGAGCATTTTTGTGTGGTCCCCTCATGGTACTTTTTTTCATTTTGTTAGACATGTAACAGTTTAAAATAAAAGAACACTACTCTAATTTGTCATGTATTGTCATATTTTGATATATTTTGATGACAAGTACTTTTTATTAGGCATATTATATCGGGTACAAATTACCCGGCATTAGTGATGGTGTTACGAATTTGAGCGATAGTGTTCTAGGGTTAAGCCACATTTGGGGTGCAGACTCGGGCCAGTTTAGGCTGAAAAGCAGCTCCAATCAGCAGCACTCAGGCCAGGTTTGGGCCAGTTTTGGCACCAGGATTCGGATCAGCGCACTTGCGGAGATTTTGGTCATTCATCATGAGTCTGGCAACCAAATACAAGAATTAAGGTTGTATTGGATCAAATGTATTTGGGTCTTAAAGGTCAAGCTCATTTAATGCCCCTTTAACCCAGAGGTAATGAGAATGTTTTTCACATACTAAACCCCCCTTCAGCCAGCCAGAGTCTCCTCAGAGGACAGCAGCTTGCTCAGCGATTCACACTGTATGCTTTGATTTTTTTTTTCTCCTGACCAGGAAAATCCAGCCGCAAACAACCTAAAACTATCTGACCGTAAAGCATTTATTTTCTCCACCTTTTCTTTTCTTTTTTTTTTTTTTACTCTTGAATCCTTCAGCTTCACAAGAATCTGACAGCGACTCCTGACAGAAATCTTGTCAACAGCCTGAAGAAGAACGCCTCAGGCCTGCTTAGCGTCTCCAGCCGGGGCCGGACATTAGCATGCAGAGAGAGTACGAGGCTTTATGTCCACATCACACCGTGTGTGTGCATCATATCTAACCTCCCTCCAGTCCTGCTCACTACAGGCAACTACATGTACAAAAGGTATGTTGCCATGGCTACCACATACAGACCTGCATGCCAACCCTTCTCATGAAGCGTAAAGGTCTACAGTCCTTCTGAACATATTGTGCATAACCATATTTGTGCACATATACACACACATTTTATAGATATCTCAAAGCTGCACTATTTAATATTTTTAGTTCAAATTAATTAAAGTAATTTACAGTTAGGCCTACATTTATTTTCAGAGATACAAATCTCCATGTCATTATGTATAGAGATACACTTGTACGTTATCTTTACATACACATACATGCATGACACATGCCTAGACTTTGCGCCCCTCTCCCAGCATGCAAAGCTGCAAAAGCAGATCTGGGGCCAGTTTCACGAGAGCGACTTGTGAGCACTGCTCACTTTCAAAATCTCAAATGATGCCAGAGTCCCGTTTCAATAAATAAATGTCACTCCACGTTAACTGCGGGTCACTGGGTTTAAGTAATTTGACTGAGGAATTTGCACCACTGATAACAAAGACAGTCCCTGCATTGTTATTTGTTACAAAATCTAGATTTAAGATCTTTATTATTGTGGTTTATATTGAGCTTTCATGGTCCATTCCTTAATAAAGTTGTGTTTAGTCAAATTATGACAAATTAAC
Organism: Macquaria ambigua; assembly: GCA_008360985.2. NCBI lineage: Eukaryota > Metazoa > Chordata > Actinopteri > Centrarchiformes > Percichthyidae > Macquaria > Macquaria ambigua. The sequence continues at coordinate 108,653 of VMKM01000082.1, forward strand.
TGACGCACAGACACCTTGGGAGCAGGTAATATTACGGTTGGGGGGGTGACTCTTTTCATAAAGAAAAGATATTTTAACTAATTAATTCTTTACATTTTTATTTTAAAGAATAAAGTTCTTAAGGTGTCTTAAGGTTACAACTAGAACTAGTTAGAAGAAGTTTATAGTTTTGAACAAGACCCTGGAGTTGTGGCTACATTTAGAAATAGAAAAGAATATATTACTAGAAAAAAAAAGATTTAATATGAGAAAGCAGAGAGTTGGAGAGTAGCAATATAATAATAATAATATTAAGTATTGGAGTTATTAATTCAGCGTCTGATCTTGACAGTGTGGATATCACAGCAGAAAGTAGGCCATGAATCCCAACCAAAGATCATGTAATTTTCTGAAATGAACATCGTCAGTGCAAAGGCCAATAAAGCAGAGACACACCTCTGTGCTCACTCTCCATAATGGGGTCAAGTGTTAAATACGCCGCCTTTCAGAGTGAATTTCATTTCCTCTCTCTCTCTCTCTGATCTGCTGAAGCCTTTTCTTCCCTCATCCTGTTTTTTTTTATAAAATAAAATCAAATAAAATATTGCCAGTGCAACATCAGTTAGCAGATCATCACAATTAATTTGCATCCTGACGCAAGAACATCAGAGTCCTCTGTAAACAAAATATGAGTGAATAGTGACGTTACAGCAGCAAAGGTTTTATCTTCAAACACTAAAAGGAGTGAAAGAAGGAAGCCATTAAAAGCTGCATGCAGGGGACATTTTTCTTTCTGACAAGTGCACACATGTGAGTCTCTAACACGAAATGAAGTGTTCGGCTGATCCTGTAAAACCCAGCAGAGCATCCGTTAACCTCCTCTAATCCCTCTTCAGATGCATTTTAATCACTCGGTGCCCGTTGTGTTTTGTTAAGCTACGTGTGCACCAGTTGTTTGCCTCATCAGAAACGTGACTTTTCATTTGAGATCCCTGCTGACTGCTCGGCTAATTGCATTTCCCCTCCAAGAAAACACATCTCCTGCAAAAGTGACGTGTATGTGGGTTAAGTGAACCTCTGAATCAAGTGTTAACGTTAGAAATATTGGTAACACTTAATTTTACAGGTCTGCGAATTTCATGGCAAGTAGGTGATAATTAGCAAGTGCTGCAGTAGTAAATTTCTTTGAAATTACCCCCAAATTACCCCAACATTATTATTTAATAATATTATTCCACTATTTCCCAATAAGCAGGCAATAAATAGTTGGTAATTTCTTTAATACATTTCCAGGAATGTAATAAAGTTAATTGATTACAAACGCTTTATTGCCAATTCCGCCATTTCCTGGTAAGTAGGTGATAATTAGAAAGTACCTTCTGCTTATTTGGGGGTCATTTAAAAAGAAATTTCAAATAAGTTACTTGCTAATTATCACCTACTTACTATGATATTTGCGGACCTGTAAAATGAAGTGTTACCTATTTGGCTATTTCCCAATAAGCAGGTTAATAATAGCTGGTAATTTCTTAAATACATTTACAGCAAAAAAAGTCAAAGTTAATTAATAGGCATGATTATAAAATGAAGTGTTACCGAAATATTTTGTTCACAAATCTGGTGGAAACCCCTTCACATTTCATTAGAGTTTAGTGAGATATGTTCAAATGCATTCAAAGAGGCTGGTGGACAACAAGGAGCCTTCGCAGCATAAAACAGCTGATCTCACTGCAAATATTAATGTTCATGAACACTGGACTCATTCCTAAAAGGTACATCTTGGTAAATAATGAAGGGTCTTGGACAAAATGAGGATAACATGGGGTGGAGAGAGCTGAGTGACTCAGAAGGTTTCCAGCCTTTAAAAGCTTTCAGCTTAAAAACTCTTTGGGAACAAAAACACTTTAGCTCCATCCAAACACTTCCAATCTGACCCACACTGCAAGAACCAACTAAACAAAAACCATCTCCACCACAACATCACGTCGACTGAGTCCTAACATCTTATTTTCTTAACATGAAAAGTGCAATTTCCTCAGTTCGAGTGCAGGAAACTGCTCTAACCAGACTTGTTCTCCCCAAAAATCCCGCTGACTTTTAGAAAACACCTGAAAGAAAGGAGATTTCAATAAGATTAGCAGTTCGTCGACTAAACATCAGCGGGCTGTTTAAGAAGCAACAGCAGTATTAATATTCCAGTGGTCTGAACTTCACTTTGTCCCGGTGTTCATCCCCCTCATGACTGAAGAGAACTTAATAGCCGAGGTTAATAAAAAGGAGCCACAGTGTTCATCTGCATTCAGCCAGTCAGGCTGCAGCAGAAAAGAGCAGGTGGAACTTAGATTTTCACACAAACAATCCCTTTTTTATCAAGAGGTCCCTGAAGGTGTCGCAGAGAGGAAACGCCACCTGTACACGGCAGTCGAGTCTGTCAGGACTGCTGCAACGTACGGGAAGATCGTCAGATCAGGATCACAGTTAGATTCTTTAACCACAAGAGCAATGGACGTGACAGTGGAGGAAGAATCTGGTTAACATTATATTGTTATATTATATAAGCAACCAGTGGCAACAGTAACAGTAACAGAGGGAAACACTCGAGTGGCTGCAGGATGAGCCTTTAATACGGGAGGAAAGTTTAACTTGCACTTGGAATAGCTTAGCAAATTTTACATAGAGGTAAATCTGACTGCTTATCCTTTGAATCAGATGTTCTGTGATGACATGTTTTGATGGTTGCATCAAAAGGTTCCCACAACAGATTTCTACTGAGTTTTAGTGTCAAGTAAAAAGTACTGCAGCAAACAAAGCCATTTAAGATAAAAGATTTAGTTCAACAATTCATGACAGTCAGGAAATTTTCCACAAATCAACAAACTTTGACATCTGCAGCACACACACACACAAAATAAACAGAACGGTGTTTTTCAAAGCAATAATCAGATTTAATCTCACAGTTGAGACACTGAAAGATGTAATTTATGTTGTGGAATAATATCCAGGCTGTTCCATGTAGACATCAGAAATGGTTCACCTCTTGATTTTAGGATTTGATCATGTTGTCCCCTGCTAATGATGCAGGTTTCTTTCTAAAAGTGCAGAAATACACCGGTAGGAGGCATAATGACAAAAAACATGTCATCAGTATTTGAGCAGTTAGTTTTTATGACTGAAGTTATGCGGACATACGGCTAAAGATTTTTTTTTACTGCATTTTCATGCATGAGATGCCAGTAACATGCATCAAAATTCAGTGTCTGAGATAATGTGTGTGATTGACTGAGAGAACAAAACAGGCTGAAATATAAAGGGAATTTAGTTCGACTGTGAGACAGATCCAAGTCTAGATTCTGGTGCCAAACATCCTGTCAGACGTGTCTTGGGTCAACCTCGTGTTGATCATTAAATGGCTGCATCAGGTGTTGTGTAGAGTGGCAGCTTGCTAATGATCTCAGTGGAAACTTGATGAGCTTTAATTGTGGTTGTTAACGGGTCGACGCTGCGATGTGGCCCCTCTGTGACCCGGGGCCGCTGAGTTCATAAATCAGCTCCTCTCTGCATCCTGAACGTACAAACAGTCCACAGGGATGTGCCAAAATCCTGTCCGCCATGTCACATTTCCTGCTAGTTGTCATGAATGTTTTGCTTCCACATATTTTTCAGAAACGTCTTAGTTTAGAAGACTTGCTTGTTGACTTTTCTCAGACCAACAGTCTTCATACACTTTCACACTTGACACTCTTTAATTTAACTTGTTGCACCTAAAAGTCTCCATGCAAAATTGTAAATATTCTACATTTTGTTTGCATGAAGCAGGATTACAACATATTCGGCGGCATGTTGTAATTCTGCTACTACTTCCGTTACTTTGCAGTTTTTAGCTTCATAAATTAATTTCTGTGTTCTTTGTAATTCTACGTTGTACTGCATTTATCTTGCGCTGCATTGTGACTCTACTACCAGTAATTCTTTCTACTCTACATTGCAAAAAGAGGGAACTCTCCTGTGTTGCTCTTCCTGAAGTTTCTCACATTTTTTTCCTGATTAACGTTGTGCAGACGGTAAAAACCCTCTGGGACCAAAGTGTGATTTGTGGTCTGTATAAATAAACTTGTCTTGACAAAAGAGTTCTGAACTAACTTAAACGAGATGAATCTCAAACACGTGTGCTGGTCCTCGTTAGTGAGAGTACCTGCAGCCTGCACCGTCCTGAGGCTGCTCAGAAAACTGGAATGGATCACTTAAAGCCTGGAAAACAAAAAACTAAATCAGCCGGCCCTTCTCCTACAAATCATGCTCATGTGTAGCTCTACACTGACTGCCACAGAGATCTACTTTAATATCCCATCTCACACTGGAAGTCTGTGCTGACATTTGTACATTTTAATGACCACTGCAGCTGGGTCTCAATTCAGAGGCCGCATCCTTCTAAAGATGAGGTCTACGCAGGCCACTTCCTCATAGGCCGCAAAGGCTGAACCGAGCGTTGTTAATTGAGACGGTCTGGTCTACGGAGAATTTACTGTTTGCGCCACCAGTGTCACGAAGCGCTGCTCCTGTCGCCTAGCAACCTCTGCAGCTGCCGTTGAGGTTTTTAAGACCCCTTGGTTTTTTATCACTTGTAGTGTTAGCTGTTCGAGTGCGTTGAAACAACTGTTGACGGTACGTTTGGGGACGCGCGCAGTGAATCTTGGGATAGGTTGCGCCGCGAAGGATACAGCCACTGGAGGAGCTTTCGAAATGAGACAGCCTTGTCGCACTGCTAATGTTTTCCCAACGTTAATCGAGTGGCTTCAGTTGTCTAAACTTAACCATAAGTTAGTTTTCACAAGTAGATAGTCTGGGAATAAAAAACAGAACAATGTTGACGGTGAATATTTTCAATCCTTTGCAGATTTGTTCAGTATCAACATTTTCTCTGAGATAAAACATAATCCAGGAGCCACTGCATTTCCCCAAAAGATATACAGTATTTGGCTCATTTCAAATCGATGCATCTAAATGTTCATTCTTAAATGAAAAGATCAATGAGGAGCTCCAGCTCCAGCAGTGAAACTTCTTCATTGGTTCATTTCTGGTGTGTGCCTTTGTTTTTGACACATGTGAAAGTAGTCTGGATCATCGGATATTATAATGTGCGTTGCTCCTAAACTGTTCAAATAATCCAGGTTTCTCCACTGACAGACAGCGTTATTCTGAATTTAAACCTGGTTTAATCTGAGCCTTCATTTAGTCTTGAGTAACTCTAATCTTTCTTTAGGAAATCACACAATTTAACACGATACTTTTCCATGTCTGTGAAAATGTATTGGAGTTAATCTGGTTTTAAAGGGCACTTTGGTCCAGGACTAGAACTAACTGGCTCTTTAGGATAACAGAAGACTGGATTGAATAAGAAGCTGTGTTTATTCTCTTCTCTGTGCTTTTCACACCCCTGTTTGACATTCAGACTGTCTGTTGGCATGAGAAAAATTACAAAAAGCATTAATTAGTTATCTGCAAAATGCCTCCAAATGCAAGGCAATCCTTAATAGATTTAATGACAAGTCATTATTTTATGATACGCAGAGCTCATTATTCACAAAATATGAAACTAATTATATTTGTGTCGTCATTATCCTGCTGAAATCACAATAAAAGACACTTCTGGAGCCATGCACTCTGCAATGTACCTTGTTCAAGGCTCTGCTCAGGCCGGAGAGCCAACCAATTATCAAATAAAAACATTTTACAAAACAAAATATTGTCCTTCAACAGATAAACCTCACACTGAAACCTCGACAGCAGAGAGAGATCTTGAAAACCGAGTACAGGTTGGAAAAGAATACATGCAAGGCCTGATTTTTCTTTTTCCTTTTGGCAGCGGGCTTCGTCAAAAGGTAGCGGATGACATGTTTTGTATGTAGAGGGAGAACATGTGGCTTTTCATGCTCCTTGCAGTCGACTATGGGCAGATATCGATGGTTGGATGTGTGTTCATGCCTGTGATGACTCAGGCTGGTTTCAGTTTCGCACAGTGTCTGGTTTCTCCGTCGCAGCCTCCCGGTCTCCTCTCACCATTTGTTTCTTTTTCCTCCTCGGCCCCTCTGAAGGATAAATTACACATGATAAAAGTGTGTTTTGCATCCAGTCACACAATGCCGACGCCTCCAGTAATGAGGTCATTATTATGCATATCACAGATATCAAGAGGAATGAGCTTAAAAGCTTACACGTCTAATTGATTAAGGGAAGCAGGCAGCTTTGCAACAAAGGAGGCTGTTTTCTTAAAAGGTTGTGATATTTGAACCACAGATTCAAAGAGTTCTAATTAAATATCACTATAGTCTGACTTCTAAACATAAACCAAAGCCATGCTGAGGTTCATCTTTGAAAAGCAAACAGCCACATGTTGTTCTGTCACAGCTGAAAATAAGGATCAGAAATTCATTGACAGCTACATTGGGATTTTAAATAACAAACTGTGGAAGATTTGTGGCTTTTAACCTAAATCTCCCTCTTTATGCCACAAACATTATGTTTCGCTCCTGTAAAAATGAAAAATGTTCATGATGAATGATTTTTTGATGTTTTAGTTACATGAGATATGTAGATATATACAATATAAAAATATTAAGTGTAAAGTTTTGACCTGGTGAAATCCCAAAAGGATAAATAAGACAGCGTGAGGCCTTCAGAGCCTCACAACTTGTATATTTAAATATTAAGCCTTTGCGTTGAATGGACTGGTTATTTGAAAAACAATATTAGCACAGCTTGTTGGACCTTGAGGAGGATTCGCCCCAAAAGACTTAAAACATTTGTATTAATATCAGATATTCAGCATCTTGAAATATGATTAATTTCATGCGCAGGATATTGATATCTGGAACGTTACAACTCCTCAGTGTTTCCTCAGTTTTTATGATCGGCAGGATGGAAACATCATTAAATAATTCCAATAAAAATTGGTTTCATTGCTATAAGTTTTACAGTTGCAAACAATATTTCTGTAGCAGTAATCCGGAGGGGACCTTCATCACATAGGAGGTTGACATCGTGCCAGACTTGTATTTAACTTTTAATAAAAAAATATATTTTTGCTACTTTAGACTGGTCTAAAGACGACCTCTTGGTAGCCAAACCAGTGGATTCAGATCCATTTGGATCCGAGGTACGATTCAGCTGACCTGAAACACTTTGACCAACAGGCCCTTTGTCACGTACGCAGTGTTTCCTCCACCTGAGCAGCAGCAGAGTCTTGGAAGCCCCGCTGCACTCTGCGGTGCAATGTGACCTGGATGAGAGCTGGAGGATACTTATCCAATGTGGGGCAGCGCAGATTGCATTATATCCACGGGGCCGGGGACCGCAGAGCTGGGAAACTTCAGGGACACAAACGGCTTTAAGCAGAACGCTGATAGAGATGGCCTACTCTCTTCTTCACTATGAGAACATCCAGTCCGTTCAGCTCTGCCTCTGGTCCGAGGCCAAAAGGAAAATTAGAGAATTAATTTACTCTCTTCTGGTTAAATTTCATCAGACAGGGACTCACAGTTTGGAGGCAGATGTTGCTTTACCTGCATACGTCCTATGTTTCCATTGATTTACTGCTGTATTGGTAATGATCACTATTGGCAGCAAATTAAATCAGGCTTCAATAGTTGATCCTGACTTAAAAGTGGCTTTAATTGTTCATCTTAGAGTAAAAAAAGGTGGCCTTCAGAAAAACAAACTTTTTCACTCTGGAGTTCTGAATGAAGTGAAACGAGATTTATTTCCTCCACCTGTGTTGGTCCTCGTTAGTGCGAGTACCTGCACACGGCACTGTCCCCGAGGAGGCTCATAAGAACTGGAGCAAGTCGCAAAAAGCCCATCACTGGGAGGAATTAGAGGAGTAATAACAACACTATCAAAAACCTTAACTTAATTAGCACACGGAGAACGTAGTAAACGTCAATGCAAGTGTGCCCTCCAGCAGTGAAATAATCTCCACTAGATTTTCTTTGAATGGGTGGAAACAGTCTGGTTTCATCAGGTTTTCTTGTCTGGCTGATGGTGTAGTTTGTAGTCTTCGTTAAAATAGTCCAAATAATTAATGTTGACTCCACCGGCAGACGGCATTAAACTAAAGTTAAAGCTGCCTCCTATAGGAGGATTTAATATAAACCTTGTTTTAGACCTGGAGTGACTCTAATCTTACGACCACATCATTTAAGACGAGGATAAATCTAAGGCCTTCAGGATCCTTCAGACGAAGCATACTGCCGTCTTCAGACTACACCAAACCACGTGAGCTTGAGTTTCTGTTTTAAAGGATGAATCTCCTTTTTATAAAGCGATCCAGATTATCTAAACCACTTCTGGTTAGCTCACCCAAAATGCTGGTAATACAGGGTCTATAACCAACCACCATTGTGCAGGAAAACTGCACATTACAGATAGAAATGATAGCCAGAACTTATTGTACAAAAATAAGGACCACATTGTGATAAACTGGATTATCCTTTTAAACCCCACTCTGGATCTTGGCTAACTAGGTTTAATCCCCTGTCCAGAAAACCTGCCCTGATCACAGAATCATTATCTACAGACCCATCATCAGCTTGACGAGACGGATCTGTGAACAAATCCGATTTTTCTCTCAAAATAATGCCTCTAACAAGAGCCAACAGCATGACAGCACGTCTCACACACTCTGCTGCAATGTCACGCAAGTCAAGTGAAGCTCAGCCACGTCCGGAGACATCTTGTCGAGGAAACTGACCACGGATCCAGTCGGCGCCTCTGGGCTTGGCTGTTCCTTTGTCATGGGCTAATGTAAGCGCGGATGCACACTCGCCTCCTCGGGCCGGATGCTGGTCTCTACCCCTCGGATCACAAGTTCAATTAATTTCACAGTTGGCGGCACCCACAGTCATTTCGCCGGGGCCTGTTGTCTGGAACTGGAGAGAAATGGGAAGAATATGATGCACCCGGAGCCGCTCAGCCCCTCCTCCTCCTCCTCACCTCCATCCCCTCCACCCATGAAGGCTCCACTCGCCCGGAGCCACATCTGATCTGATAGGGCCGCGGCTCTGCAGCATATTAAAGCTCACATCACGACGATAAGGGAGAGAGGAGACGGCCGCATGCATCATTACTGCTTCCATCTCATTCAACAGCAGATTTCAGAATTTATCTGAAACGGCAGCTCGTTAAAGAGTTGAGTTAATCGACAGTCTGCGGATCAATCATCAATCAGTTGCACGTAGTCTCAAATGCAGATAAATAAAACGATAACCTTCTTTTCAGACATGAGCTGAAGTCAAGTTCAGCTCCACATGAGCAAAGTGTGGAGCATATTTCTTAATAGTGACTCGTGATTTTCAAACACATAAAGTGGAATAGCAGCAAAACAACTGAATACTCTGGCCTCAGTTTACCATTTTATTTTCATAGACAGATGTGTTTTCAAAAAAAAGACTCGGACACCACAAGAGTGGTATCACCTTCTGATTATGCAACCATCCACAGGTGTGTAAGGGAGGTAAAGACTTACAATGACTGATTCAATTCACTAGACAGCTTTCAGTAAAATATCTATTTATTAAACTAAACATTGCAACATTACAACTCCACATCTTTTTATAGCTTTTTCTGTATGCAAAGTTCAAATATATGCACTTAAACAACAAACCACAATCACTGTCTTGAATCCAAACACTCGAACATCTCTGGCTATTTGGTTTCCAGATTGTCAGTGTTGTTGCATGCACTGCTGTATACATATTTTCAGAAGTGAAAGTGCTTCATTGTATTCTGTACCTGTCAGACTCTCTGACCTGGAGAAATGGAGACTTCACAGTATTTAACCTCTTGAAATTGAGGATTAGGCTACTCAGACTTACCATCATTGAGCATGTGAAGGTTGCTTCTGTTTACATGTTTTAGGACTGTTTTTTTTTTTTTTTTTTATGTAAAGTATTTTGACCCAGTTTGCATCCAGAGGGTTAAAATGTGGAGTTTGCATGTTCTCCCACTTCCTCCCACAGTCCAAAGACATGCAGGTTAACTGGCGACTCGAAACTGGCCGTAGGTGTGACTGAGTGTGAATGGTTGTCTGTCCTTATGTGTCAGCCCTGTCCAGGGTGTACCCCGCCTCTCACCCAATGTCAGCTGGGATCGGCTTCACCCCCCGCGACCCTCTAAGGATAAGTGGTTATAGATAATGGATGGAGTGTTGGAGGGGTTAGATAAGGTTGTGTATTTTGATGGCTTTGATAGCAGAAACTGGTGCTCCTATCACCTCAATACATATCAACCCATCAGTCCGTTTTTTTCTTACTTGACCCTTCAGCGTCATCAAATCTGACAAGCCACAGATTTTATTAACACCAGACTGTGTTCTCTGTAAAAACTGTGCAATAGATTACTGGAAGATAAACGTCTGAACATTTGAACAAGAAAACTGGATTAGAATTGTCCAAACACTCTTTTGAAATGCATTTGGACAACTGCACACTTAATCACTGTCTGCATTATATCAGCACTCACACTCTGCCAAAATCATTTGCAAGTGTGTGTGATCAGTAAACCGCAGACGAGAGGAGACAGAATGTAAAATAGAGACCTTGATTAGTGACTGGTTGGACCTGTTTTCACCAGATTTAGCTGCCAACACTGATTAGCTTCCTAAAAATACTAAAAATACCCTCACCTGTACACCTAAGGGGGGATATTAAAATATAATGTGTCCAGTGGATTACATATTGGAATATATTCTGCAGTGCAAGATTTGTGACTAAAGCCAACATTTAATACCAGCACAGGAGGTAGTAGAGTAGCGAGGCATAAAGACAGGTGGTGGGTGGGTGTCCAACCTCGATGCCAGAGACCAGAGTCTGTGTCCTGTCTGAGACGTACAATCAATATTGCCTGTTTGAACCACGACGGTGACCTTCCATAAAACTTACCTAAACCTAACCATACTGGGGAGTGTATCTATGATCAATAATCAATATCCTCTTGATATGAGACATTAAGGAGATCTTTCAAAGGGTTTTATGTTCTCAGGAATGTGTTTTTCCCTAGGTCAAATGTTCAGTGTACGTTTCCCCGAGTCAATATGTTGAAATCACCCAGCTACAGATTATAGATGTCATACTCCTTGAAACCTACGCCCTCAAGGCAGTTTTCTTGAATTTGACCATCTCCATTCGTTCTTTTGCAATTTGAACTGCGAAGATAGCTCTTATCAGTCTCTTTCAGTGTTTATATCAAGAGACACGCATGCTGGGAACACAGCCCCCATACTGTAGCTGCCATGCCCAGATTGTGTAGAAATAACTATTACTTTACTGCAAGCCTTCGACTTGAGACTGACTTTGTTTCAAGGGTGACCTGGTTCCACTTCTGCTTTGCATACGATGCAGATATGGCCTCAAAACGTCTGCTGTCTGCAGTCACCCATCCATTCATTTTCTATACTGCTTATCCTATTCGATGTCTTTGGAGCCTGTCCCAGTATGCAATGGGTGAGAAAGAGGATACACCCTGGACAGGACTCTGGTGTATCGTGGAAGTGAGTCTCCAATTCACCTAACATGTATTTGGGCTTTGGAATGAAACAAAAGCGCCCAGAAACAGTCCAGCTGTCTCTCTCCAGGACCTTTTATACTGTGAGGCTCAGTGGTACGCACTTACAATAATACCTAATGCTGATAGCGCTCTGCAAACCACATTATACCCAATGATAAATGGGCGCAAAATGGGTAAATATTATAATGAACCATCATGCATTCCTGCAGGCACCCAGCTGGCGTCGACTCTTAATGAGCGTTAAAGAAAAGTGGCCACACAGCTCGTTGAAACATCTCTGATAGATGTTTCACATTACGGGCGAAAAGGCCCCCGTAAGAATAACCAAACCTCAGAATTCAACCTGCCCCCCTTTTGGCTTTCTCTCCTGTCTTTTCCTCGTCCTCTCAGGACGGAGCCTGCTGGATGCTTTTCCAGGACAACACACGAGGGAAGGTGCTAATCACAGGCCTATCTCTGCTGCTCACTCTCAGCCCTTACTCCACAGATTTGCGCAGTAGTAAGCCTGCAATCCCTGATCTTACTGTCACAGCGTGGTGCTGTGTGGATGCTGAAATTTTCAGATTGGTACAGGCGAGGGCTCCTTCACATCTGTGCTTTTTAAAGAGCTAGATTTGTGAATGAAGCCTGGTGTGTGTGTGTGTGTGTGTGTGTGTGTGTGTGTGTGTGTGTGTGTGTGTGTGTAGGATGCATCACTCGAGCGATTGCAGGTCTGCCCGAAGGGTCACAGGAAACTGGTGGGTGGCGGCTGGCAGAGGAGCGCTCGGCTTCTCCCATTCACAGAAAACATTCAGAGGCAGTGACTAATGAAGCATTTAGAGGAGAAGACTCCGGCGGTTTCGTCGACCTGCAGATGAGTTGCAATTGTAATTTCTGATGCCATTTTACATACAATTACCAGCCATTTGTGCCCGGAGTGAGAGCTCGCCGCTGCTCGCAATTTGACACTCGAGCAGCAGCAGCAGCAGCAGCAGCAGTGCCATGTGGAGACGAGTGGGAGAGAGTGGGAGGTTTGATGTGGAACAAAAATCACATCTCTACCCAACTGGGCGCTGATTTGTTTGTACAGCAGTTTTCTGTGTCTCTGATGAGCTCATTGTGCCTCTACAAAGTCCCTTGTGTGATATGTGTGACTGCAGATGTGTGAGCACTCCAGATTAGATCATTGTCCTTGTACATACACACTACATGTGTGTTAAAACCATGTTTGTCCAAAATGTCAGCTTTTTACACGCTAAGAAAATCAGCGCTGTTTTAAGCTTTCTGTTGATGCATTTTTCAAAAGAACTAGTGGCTTTTGAAATGATTTATTTAGTCTAAGGAGTCTGAGAACTTGCTCAACCCATAAAGGATGTTTAATCTTTCAGTTTATCTGAAAAATCCAAATTTACTAAATTTGGAGATGCGTGGTTTTCATTGGACAGCAGTAATTCACAACATAAAGGGAAACTCCACAATAAATCCACCTTTTTTGAGTTAGTAAATTACATGTACAGTCACTTTCTAACACTGTCTGTTGATCCTGGTCTCATTTTATAGTGTTTACATTACAGCAGAAGTTATCCCTCCAGTAATTCTGTCCACTTGACCCCCAAAAAACAATGAAAAATGTATCACGTACCCTGAGACACTTCACCCCAAACTACGAGGCAACATCACGTTCACACCCTGACATATACTGTAAATACAGCAGTTAACTACCAGTAGTACAAATACTACGACAGTAGAAATACTACCTCTACTACTTGTATCCTCTGTTCTGTTGCTGCCTCTGCTGAAGCCTCACTAAGCTAACATTAAGCTAGCAGTTTACTTCACTTCAGCCAGCCTTGGCTGTCAGGGGCTGAAATCTGTTCAGCCCCTGTGGAGTTATCAAGGTCTAAAGTCAAGAGAATTTGAGGGTGTAGCATCAGTGGGCTTTAAGCTGTAGGTGGGTGATTTCAACATATTGACTCAGGGAAACATACACTGAGCATTTGACCTAGGGGGAAAACATTGCTGAGAACATAAAACCCTTTGAATGTGTCCTTAATGTGTCATAATAAGAGGATATTGAGCTGGGGAACATATGAGCCTGGGAGCTTAGATCTGCTCCCTGTGTGTTCAGGCTAAAACAAGGTGTTAATTTATCTTTTTTTCCCCTTTTGCTTAGTTTAGATTTTTAGATAAAAATCCATCAGTAAAATGTCGGTGTGTATGTGTGAGTCTTCTGGTTGTGCATGTAAGCGAGTGCAATTATTCTAAAATCGAGCCCTATTTGTTTACCAAATGAGGACATTGTCCTTCACAACACAGCCACTAACACTCAGCCTCTTCTCGCCACGCTAAGGCTTTTTTCCGTCCTTGGTTGTCAGCTTTTTTTCCTTGAATTATTCTGTTGTTCTGGCAGCTTCCTGGTTTGAATGCAATCCCTCCTCATTGTAAAGGGAGAATACTTTCCCTATGATAAAAAACAATGCTGCCTCGGGCTGGCCTGCCTACTGTATCAGAGCTAGTTCTTTGCATACTAATACAAGCTGTCCTCTTTTTAAGTATTGGTATTTGGTTGTGGCCACTGTGCTGACAGAAGCATTTCCATGTCCAGCTCTGCCCTGTCCTTGCCCTCCAGCCATAATAGATATTGACAGGTGCAGCGCAGATAACGCTAATCTGCATCCTAACAGGATTTCACATGTCATAGCGCTTTTCTCATCGCTGCCACATTCAATTCACAACTTTGTTATGCTGCTAATAGCATTTCACGGTGGCACACCCCACGGCCTTCAGAGGGGAGGATGTGAAAGCGGAGCCTGACTCGCTCACAGGTATTCTGTCTGAGCTGCAGCTGAGCAGGTGAACTAATGCTTATTGGACTCAGCAAACAGCCCATTGTCCCATTAACATAGACGATGAAAGATATATATATATATATATATATATATATCGCTAAAATGCACCAGCAATAGATTTAGTCAATGATCAAGGGTGCTAAAAATGTGATTTTGCCTTAAACAGGTGCTCTTTAGATTTTACACAATAAGATCAATTTACTCAGTCACAAGGAAAACTATACAGCTTGTGAATAAAGATGTTGCATTGTGGGAAATGTAGGATCCTGTGTTTTAGGAGCTTGACCCATACAAGAGACTAAAAATCAGGATATCTTTGATGCTTCAGTTGCGACCATTTAAAATGTTAACGCCTTTTTTGCTCCGTTGCCAGTCTGCCAGTTACTAGTATCTCTTTCCATTTCAGAACCAGTTCTCCTCACTGTTTTCTCACCTGACCTCCTCACCCACCTGCACACCTGCTCCCAAATCCCTCATCAGCTCCCTGGTGTTTATACCTGCCTGATTGTCAATTGCTGTATTCGACACCGCCTACTATACTAGCAGTACGTACTGATTTGACCAAAATGTAGCATGCAGTATGCAAACAAAGGCAAAACTTGCAGTGTGCCAAAAATATCCAGATTCCTACTGATTTGGAAAAACTCTCCAGTATGCATCGGACCAGTCAACCTCGCCTACTGTGTCCCACAATGCAAAGCGCTGACGGTGGTTTGCCATTAGCCGTACTATTGTTTAGTCAGCCAGCTAATCCTGGCCTAGCATACTGCAAAATAAAATCGATTTGACAGTTTCATACTTCTACTTTGAAAAGCAGTATGTAGTACATACTACAATGTGCCATCCCAGCTGTAGTGTTCCTGTCACTGTATACTTTTCTTTGTTCCTGTTTTAGGACTCTTGCCCTGCTGGTTAGTGGCTTTTGGACTTACTTTGAACAACGACACAGTAAACTTTGTTTTCACCTTCACCTTTTGTGTCTCTGATTCGTGCATTTGAGTCCACACCCTGTCTTACTGAAACACTTCTTACAATGAAATTGCAAAACAGAACTGATGTGAGGACCCCTTTTAGATCATATGTCATTTATATTTGTGTTAATTGTCGGTTATAACTTTTGTTTTACGGCCCTGTATGCCCTGCATGTTTGCAGCCATTTAAAGACAACCACAGAAAGAAAGACGTGTGATGAAATTCAGCAGAACTGCCCTGCAATAAATGAAAAGACTCTGTAAGGATATTATTTGTTTTGTCACTATTTTTCATTTATTGTCCTTAAAAACCAGGGTTGCCTCTGAATGTGTATATATGATTTTCTATATGTTCACATGATCTTTTATTCACCTGGTTTCAATTCCTTTTTTTAATGTATGTAAAGCACTGAAACTGCCTTGTGTGTGAATTATGCAATATAAATACATTTACCTTGCTTTGCTTATTATTTTATGTTTTAGTTTTTTTACACTGTGTCAGAGAGATGCTGGTTCAGTGAAGGATGAAATGCAATTTAACTCAATCTAATGCAATGTCGACAAAATAACGGCTTCAGAGAGTGAAGATGAAGACGCTGCAGTCAAATACACACAAGAATCTCGCAGTTCAACACCAACATTGAACAAATACATTCCTATATCACATATTTAGGAGGAGTCAAATCACATTCACCTAAATGAAAATGGTGACATCAGATCTAATATTCAAAGATATTCCGAAATGCCTGACACAAATATATACAGACAGATATGCGGTAGCCTTGATATGAAAATGGAAGAAGGACAATATATATTTCCAATTTGAGATAGGGAATGTTTGGTAGGTAAGTGGTGCTTTAATGTGAGATAGTGCAGGTTGACGTTCCATCCGGTCAGCTCTTCAGATGTGATTTCAGTGCACAAACATGCACTACATAATGCATGAGGAGATCTGTGTGTGTGTGTGTGTGTGTGTGTGTGTGTGTGTGTGTGTGTCGGGACGCGGTGTATGACTCTCAGTATTCACTCTTGGCCATGTGGTAGGAAGGCTTGCGGGATTCTCAGAGTGTGAGTTTCATCTAAACAACCTAATCAGGTTCATTAGCCTCCCATTTAATGGACAGGCGAGATAAGGAGAGGAATCAATTCATATTGTGCTTTTGGCGGCCGCAGATCTGCGCGCTGCGAGAGGACTGTCACCCTGCTGCTCCGAATCACGCTCATTGAGAAAGAAGCGGAAATTACCACTTCGGCAAAGGCTGCGCCGACTTAAAATTACCTGATAAAGACCAGTCAGAGCCTCCATGCTGCCCAGCAAAAACTGCCCAGCGACACAAGGAAGGTTTTGAGTTTACATGGATTTTCATCAGGTCAAACTTCTTACCGACAATATTTGTTTTGGGTCTAAGGCATGAAGCATAAATCATATCAATGGAACAAAATGATTCAGGGTGAGTAGCAAAGGAGCTTATGGAGAGAACCAGCTTTAAAAAATTGCACAACCTATTTAGGTGTGTTTCAGGTCTTCTTTCTTTTCGTCTCTCAGTAAACAAAAATCTTGTATTGTCATTTTACAAACTTTTGTTGAAATGTATATTTTAAAGCATTTTGTTGTACAGCAAGAGTTTTGTTTGCAGTAATGCCTAAAGGCCATAGACTGTATATAAAGATGGCCGACATGACAGCTCCCCAAAAGTGAAGCCAAAACATCTGGATCGCCCCCTGGTGGCCGGCTGCAGTATAGGTTAGTGGATGGGACATGGGCCAAACTGAAAAGTCAAAGTACACGTCAAATAAAATGTTCCCAAAGATGGTTTCTGTCACTTCAGGTCGTTCTTATCACGCTGATGTTTGTTCAGTTGTTTGTTTTTTGGATGAATTCCCGACCTTGAGCAAATGTGTTGCATACTCCCTCATTGAAATGAATGGGAAGTGAAATCCGGTGTGACTGTAGCTTCAGGACTGTGTGGGCGTGTACAGACGTTTTTTTTTTTTTTTTTTTTTTTTGATTGACATCTGCCTCCCTCTCCCTCTTAGCTTTGTTGCACCAGTTAGGATGAGACAACTTGCACCTTTTATCATTTGCCATGTTGTCATATATATCGATATTGGAAAAATATTCTTCTTATTATTGTGATTTTGTTTCAGCAGTATCGATAAGCTCTACATCAACATGACCTTCTGGTTTTCAGTTATTATTGATCTAAATTCAAACCCCTGATTTACTGCAATTGATTGTGGCTCTTATTTCACTCGTCTTTGCAACGCTTAAATGCTGCAAACGAATGAATTTATTCATTTATTCAAGTGTGGCGTTTGGCAGAGGAAACATAAAACACTGTGTAAAGCTATTTCTGGCAATATTTAGGCAGGGTGAGGGTAATGCTGCTAACTCATGAGCATGTTTTGCTTAGAGACAAATGTTTTTTAATGGGTTCTTCTTTTTAAACTGGATTTTCTATGAAAATTTAATTCCAACTTTATGCAGATACACCAATTACTGTTTGGAATAAATATACATTTTTGTGCAGCAGCAGGAAATGCAAAAAGTGTCTCATTTAACCTTGTTGTCACCTGCTCCTTTAATCTCAGGGAACAACGGTGCATTATGCCTCCTCTGCTGTACGACCCCGACAACTTGATAAATATTTCACTCTCTCCTCCTTGTTTCTCAACCATTTGGAGGAAAAAAACTTCCACTGTAGTTACATCAGAGAGTTGAGAGTTATGTCGTTAGGTCAAAATGTGCAGCTTTACAAGATTTGTGTGCGTCTGGGTTCATATCTGGCCCAGCGTGGGCCGCGACGAGCTTCCACTGTCACACAGATCACCAGGATGAAAAGTTTACCCAGCTCTGTGACAGGAAGCTGCAGGGGTAAAGCTTTCACTCTATCTGATGCCTTGTTTTTGAGTCGCAGCCCCGTGAACACTTTGATCGTCTCGAGACTTAAAGCTGCAGCTTTGACTCTGCGTCCGTGTCTCGATCCCACCCCGTGTCTGCCATCTTCTTTGGTATTTGATGTTGTGCTGTGTGGATGTGGCCAACTGTGAGATAAGCTGTGGTTTTGTAAGTGTGTGAAATGAGAAGATGAGACCTGTTCAAAAGAAAATAACACCAGCGTCATTGTCCTTCTACTTTCTGATCGCTACAGGACACACTACTTCCTGCATTGGATAGAAATCCTGAGATGCAAGATGGACGTAGTTCCTGGGGACACTGGGCTGTTAAATGGGACACAGCTCTTGACGACAACCTTAACTTCATTAGCTAGTCAGCTCGGTTTTCTCCATGGATGTATTATAAGAACTGGATACCGGACCCAAAGATGGCGCCTATTCAGTCCAATAGGAATTGCTCACCTGGCGCATACGCCGAAAAAGTTTCTAGCTTCTGGGTTTACTTCTGGGGTATGCGGCCCACTGAATATGCGCAGTAGTGTTTCCCGCTCGGCCCATAGACTTTACATTGTGGTGACGTCACAGAGGTTTAATACGCTTTTCTCAGCTCGAGGAAACTTTTACAAATATAAAACCTCCATGGATCAAAACAGTCAAAAAAAGAGTCATAATCGACCTTGTTTGCAGTTCGAGTTGTACTGTCAACAGGCGCAGCGGCGGAGCCCTATCCAGATCTTATAATACGTCCATGGTTTTGTCTAGCCGTCGCTTTGAGTCCATCTACACTCATTAGCCAGCCAACCAATCAACTTTACCGATTGAAAAACACAGAAAAAGTGCGTAATGATGCACAGTTGTAATCAACGTAATGTGTGGGCCAGAGATGGTGGTGGTTTTGTCTATTATTTGTTACAGTTACAGCCCAGTTCAGCCCCCTGTGATGGTCATTCATCACAGGAAGGTCATTCAACAGATTTCAATCAAGCATAAAAGCAGAAATCCCACAAGCATGAAGCTGATCAGACACAAAATCAGATATTAGAAATAATTTCACCTTATCAGCTCAAATTATAAAGATGGGCTGCAATAGGAAAGCACAGCCAGTCCACCCAGAACTGAGACTCCTGTTAGCAGATCCAGATCCACGGTGATACACTGAAACCTTAGAGTGGATTTTAAGCAGCAGCAGTGAGCGAGCGAGCTCTTGATCCAGAAAAAGCTTGACTCACCAGCGTTCGATCTCTTTGGATCAATATAAAGCATCATAGTCCGGTTGGTAAACATGAGTGTGCAGTGTGCTCATGATGTCACATTACATGAGTTATTGATCTATGATTCTCAAGTTCAAAGTTTTCAGTTACCGCCTGCTCGAGTTCAGAGCCACTAATAGCTTTAAAGACGGAGACATATAAGGACTCGGTAATGGAGGCAAACTGGGCATTTGATACCCACTTGGCACACTACAACTCCCCTCCATTTGCACTCACACTTAGCTACACAGACATGCACACACCCATGCACAGACACACTGTAGGCCTGGAGGGATTACAGCGCAGGGAGGTGGGAGTACTGCAGCAGTGTGTCCCAGTAAGACAAGGTCACCTTAAGTGGATTGGGATGAGGGGGGAGAGCAATTCCCTCAGGACGAAAACAGGGAGCAACTCATGAAAAAGTAATTAACCAGGATGCACATCAGTGGATGCCACAGGCGGAGAAGGCAAGGAGAGAGATGAATAAGCCCCGAGGACGAAGGGAATGTTTGTACACAAGATATCTGGGAGCTGCTCGCTAAATGCACACTACAGGATCGCTTAACCTCGGACATTTTTGGGGCGTACGCTGTGTTTAAAAAATGTGAAAAGTAGTGCTAAAACAATCAAAATGTTTTTTTCTGTTTTACTAATCAACAACTTATGATTATCGATTACATGTTGCCATATTTCAAAGCAAAAATGTTGAATGTTACCTGGTGCCACCTTCTTAAATGTGAGGATTTGCTTTTCTCTGTTTTATATGATTGTAAATTGAACACCTTTTTCAGACTGTTGGTCAGACAGCAATTTCTAATTTTAAGAATGAACACACCTTCTGAGACAACCTTGTGATTTTGGGCTTTTTAAATTGATTTGACTTAAGGCAAGGCAAGGCAAAAAATTAAAGTGAGGTGCAAATCAGTCCATCAAAGTTCCCTCTAAAAAAGCACTCAAATAAAGGATGGTGTATTGGAGTAGAGTTGTGAGTCTAATCGGACCTGTTGTCCAAAAAAGGCAACTTGACCTTGGGGATTCATATGATCCTTACAGAAACCATTCCTGTGAGCGCTTTCTGATCTGCCACTGTATGGTTAATGTTTGGTTCCATTTCGGCAACTAAATGAAAGATTTAGATGAAAGATCGTGGTCATGGTTTAAAGAACCCAACGTTGGCTGTTGGGAGACGGGAATGCGAACTGTGTCTGTGGTGCCAAACTCAAACACTTTGTACACCAAACCATCAAACCCTACCTCTTCCCCAAAGCACACATTTTACTTGTCCACAAAGCAGTAAAATATAATGGCTGTGCAGATTGCACACACAGACCGGATGCATCGACAAACATGTGTGAGCTCAGTTTTGGAGTATACCCAACACCATCACTGTACTTCCTTCTTTGCTTCTGAAAGAGAACAGTATTTTATTATTAACATTACCCCAGGAGGTCTAACCTGACGCGCCAGATGGTCTGAGAAGTCGTCCTTGGAAACTGTTTGGAAAAGGGCAGACACTTAAAAACTTGGCAGGTGATTGGATGAACCATCTGTCTATCACGGGCTAACTTCAACCAATCAGATCAACAAACCAGCCGAAGCCAGTCAGAAGAAGAGCGAAAACATCTTTTCCATCAAGAAAAGTGCCGTTTCAGTGTCGTTCTTTGCTCTTCTTTCAATAAAGAAATGCTCTCCAGTTCTGATATAACTGATTCTATAGCAGCAGCTACGCTAACCTCTTTAGGAGCCGCCATTGTTGTTTTCAAACGAGCACTCGCTTAATCGTTGTCAGACCTAAACCACGCCCGTAGTTCTTCATAGGACGCTGACCACTGAGGTTAGTGTGATCTCGCAAATTCAGCTGCCTCGAAAGGTAATAGGAGGTCGGTTGTCAGGAAAAGATAAACATACGTTGTTTAAGTGTGAGAACATGATGTTGTTTCCTGGTGAGGACGGACATATTTTTGGCTAAACATTTTAATTAAGAATGTAAAAATGACTTATTAATAACAAAATTAATAATGAAAGTACTTATACTCCACCACTTATGTGACTGTACTCTATACTACGACTGCTAAACAAAGATTAATGAATACGGCAATTGTAGTTTATTTTGACACATTCACCGTCCTGCTGCCATAAATACTCACTAGAGCAATAAATGTGAATTAATCCAAAGAAATGCACTATTTTCTCCTGTTTTAGTAATGTTTGCCAAGAACTACAGTGGCCAGCTGTTTTAGGAGATTACTGAGCCCTTTTTTTAAAAATGAAACTATAAAGCTGTTTTTAAAGATTTAAGTCTTTAAGAGGAACCAGTGGGCTTGAGTGAGTGCCAAAGATAGGACAGGGAAGTCAGAAAGTATTGATTGTGGACTACACGTTGCTGGTTGGGATTTGTTGCCAATAAGAAAATCTCTTAAGAAGAGAAAACTGTCTAACATCTTTCCTTTCTTTCCAAATCAGGAGGCAGATATGAATCTCAAATATAAAGCATCTCAACCACTTGCGATAAATGTACAGCTTCTCATTCAGGTTTAGGAATCTCATCTGTCTGACAGCCGCTTGCCTTCCATCAGAATGAACTCGCTGTGGTCCAGAGCTGTTAAATGGCTGCATCACTACAGACGATCTGTCAAGGGGAATAGAGATGGACAGACAGGGCCAGTGAACACACCACTCTCCCCCAACACTCACTGATATCAGACATAAATCCATCTCTCATGGCCTTGGCAGTGGCCTCACACATCACTTTACCACGAGTCAAACACTGGAGCAGGTAGACCAGCGGCGCCTGGATCCACACAAAGAGCTCGGAGTGTCGTGTTATATCACGGATGCATGAATATTAATGACAGCATTACTTGGAGCTTTGTTTAGCAGCTTGTTAGTCCTGACGTACATTCAAATCAGTACTGTTTGTACTGTTCCTTTCACTACGACGCTCCCACGCAAACAATTTAATGTTACACACACACAGTTTCAGGTCAAAGCTGCTCACACTCCGACGTGGTTTGTCTTAGAAAACGGTGGATTTTGAAGGAATTGCTGTAAATGTTTTGTTTGTTTAAAGCGTCCAACGTTTGAAATGCAAATAAGAGCAGCCACAACAGGCTGGAACTACTCAAGGCCTTTAATGTAAGTACATGTACCAGAAAATGAAAATACTCATTTACAAATTCAAGTCATGAATTCAAATATTTAATCAACAGATATCAGCAGTGAAATGTACTCCTGAACTAAACGTAAAAGTACTGAATTCTATGAGTGTAGTTTGGTGTAAAAACCTTGTATCTCCGTTTGTTTCTGAGCAGTTGAAGAAGAAAAGAGGAAAGAAAATAAGCAAAGCAGGAGAGACTGAAGCAAGGAGACAAGGGAGAAAAGGAGGGAGGATAGAAGAGAGGAAGGAAGGAAAGAGATAAAAACGCATAGAGGAAATAAGGGAAGGATGTAAGGAAGAAAAAAGAAGGGAGGGTAAAAAGAAAGAAGGAAAGACAGAACTATACAAGGGAGGGAGGGAGGAAGAAAGAAAGGAAAGAAGATAAAAGGGAAAAAGGAAAGGTGGAAAGAAGGAAGGAAAGAAGGAACCATGCAAAGCAGTGAGGAAGTTAAGGAAAGAAAGAAAGAAACTGAGGAAGCAAGTAAAGAAATGAAGGACGCAAAGGAAGGAAGGATGGGAGAGAGCAAGGAAAAGTCAAGGAAATAAAAGTAGGGATGTGGCAATAAATAATAATGTAACAGCTGACATAAGAAGAGTAATAAGTAAAGAAGTAAGAGGGAAAAAGGGAGAAGGAAGAACAATATTTCCCGCAAAATGAAAATACTCAAGCAAAGTACAAGTACCTCAAAAAGGTACTTGACTGCAGTACAGTACCTGAGTAAATAACTTGACTGTTTTGCACCTCTTCACATTAAACCGGAGTTAAGAACCCAGCGAGCAGGTGAATCAGACGACCTGTGCAGATACTGTATGTTTTCTATAGTTATCTACTACAAAAATTAGATATGAGGTGTGAGTACAGCAGCGATGGAGCGGGGGGGGGCAGGATGCAGTCAGCGGTGCACATCTGTCAGTCTGTCAGATGTGGTGGGGGGGGGGGTCGAGAGCCTGCCAACAGCCAGCTGTTAAACTAAGACGTGTACGACGGAGGCTGACAGGACCTCCGCTTTGAAGTGACAGCTACTGCCATCAGGCCGCTACAGCGTGGCGCCTAATAGGTGCAGCGCGAGGGTGACGGATGCAGTCAGGGGAGGGTCGCTTACAAGGACACCTTTTTAAAATATTAGTCTTTGGCTGAAGCTGTTAAAAGGCCCCTCTAGTCCTCAGTGGTGGGGAGGAACTAAGTGCATTTACTCAAGTACAAATTTTACATGTGTACTTTGAGTACTTTATGCTTCTAATCCACTACATTTCAGAAGGAAATATTTACAAACATTTACAAATTCAGATTTTTATACAGTTTTAATAGTTCAGATTAGCTCCACTTACACCAGCTGCAACATTAAAGTGATACAAACATTAATGTACAATAAATGGAATCCAGTCATTTTTACTCAAGTAAGATTTTGAATGCAGGACTTTTACTTGTAACAGAGTATTTCTACACTGTGGTGTTGCTACTTGTGCTTGAGTAAAATATCTGAGTACTTCCTCCACCACTGCTAGTCCTTACAAGTTGTACAAATCTACTTCTCTCCATTGCCAAGTGAAGTAATACAAGAGTGATGATTCATCCCGCAGTTCATGAAAGGTGATGTTTTCAAACCTGCTGTTGAGAATTTGCTACCAGGTGTTGTGTCAGTATTAAGTGGTGTGTGTGTGTGTGTGTGTGTGTGTGTGTGTGTGTGTGTGTGTTAGCTTAAATTTCACACTGGAAAGAGAAAAATAACAACATCATTTCAACTTTGACTGGTTTCCTTGCTGCCTCTCCAAATGGTGACTTTTGCTTGTTTAACACTTTTTTGAATAGTCCAGCAGGTACAAGAAGAGTTTCTATTTATTTATTTTCAGTTTCAGTGTTCAGCACAGGGGAGTAAAATACGCAGTTTCAGTTATGCCTTCTTCAGTGTGTAATGGTTTTTAGCGTTGAGTCATTTTAACCTGTCACCAACAATGAATGTCAGTCAATTCATTACCAGCAGCAAAGCGGGTTCTTTTCCTCAGATTTGCTTCACTAAAAGTCTCATAGGGCCACTAACAACTTGAATTCTTGAGATATATAGAGAAATATAGATTTTTTTCGTGGCATGTCCTTCAATAAACTTGTTATAAACTTTCCAGCACAGTGGAAAATAGACACTGAAATGCTGTTGAATAGTGATATGTATCTTAGAGTCTAAATACTGTAATATCAACCTAATTTTAACCAAGAAGTCTAATAATCTTCTCACCTGCACATAATCAATGGAGAACACACTTATTTGCTGTCTTGAGGTGGATATATACAGTGTTGTGCGTTAGGAGGCTTCATCGCAGCAACAGAGCCAACACAGATGTAAATGTAGATGTAACTGTACGTAGCAGTAGCAGAGGCTACGGAGAGTTGGAGCTGCTTGTGTTTACTCCTACAAGTTATGAGTGCCGGTAGAGATTGTTGGTAGTTGAGACCAAACGGAGCAAGCTGAAGCATCTTTTCCTTTTCAGTAACACCAGACGTGATCTAGCAAACCCATTTCCACTTTCCAGGTGGATGCTGGGGTGGTGATGGGGCTAAAAGAACAGGCAGCAATACTGATGCAGGGCAGCAGTGGCATTGACAGGCAGAGGGAGAGACTGGAAATATTTGCAGCTTAAATAGACCGCCGAATTGGGAGGGTGTGTTTGGTAGATGTTTGTGGAGAGTGAGGCATGTCATAGCAGTGCAGCTCGAGTTGACCGCCTGAACTAGCTCACAGGCGTCGCTTCATTTGTGAATCAGGACGTGAAAAGTCTGGATTCAGATTGAATAAAATGCTTTCAAACACCGACCCTAGAGAAGACCTCTACAACAGACAGAAGGGAAGACACCACGGGTGAACGGAAACTATATAAGCTCAAATTTAGAAAGAAAGACATCAACATCAAACTCATACTGTGATTGATGATGTCTGCAAAATACAGAGCAAAACCACCAGAAATAAATATGATGGTCACACTCAGAGAAAAACACAGTTTCCAAATCAAGCCTTCACTTACCTTGCAGACACCTAAGAAGTGTTTATCAGCTGTTCTAGATTCACATTGTTAATGACAGCAGCCATGTTAATTCCTGACACCCTCACCTGTCCATAGATCAGTCATATAATTAAACCGTGACCGTGTGGCCCTCACATTCATTCAAACCTGCTGTCCAACCACCAACCAGTGGAAATATTTTGTCTCACAAAACCACCTACTGAAAAAAATATATATATAAAAGTACAACTGTGGCACTCTGCACCCAATGACTGCGCTGTGATTGTCGGCCAAGGGCACTCGACTGGTGCATGTGTGAAGTGCAAGTGACTTTTCTTATCAGGTGCGAGCAGAAAGCAGGTTGCGCTGCACTTTCTCGGGCAGAAAGCAGAACATTTGGAGAACGTACCGTAGGAGATGGGGATGTCCAGATCGCCCTGCCAGGACATCTGCCCCGATTCGTCTATGGAGTGCTGCGCTGTAAAAACACAACAACAGGCCTCTTGTTTACAGCTCGTTCTCACTCCAGCACTGCTCCTGACTCATTAAAACTCCAAAGGAAGACAGTAGCGGGGCAAATCTACTACTGTGCCATGCTGCACTCACACTGGCTGCCTACCAAGTGCGGAAGTGCTACTTTGTCATTGGAAGTGTGGATTTAATCATAGATAATAAATGTGTGTGTGGACGTTACAATACATAATGGCTTGAAGTGACATCTTGCAAAGTCCAACTTCCACTGAGCTGAAACAAAAGTCACAGTCACATTATTTTTTTTACTGCACACTCACTTGGCAGAAAGAGAGGGACAGCATGACACAGTAGCTTACTGAGTGAAATGATTATTATTCTGAACTTTTTAGTTTTCAGGGTAATATGTGAAGTGAAAAACAGATGATGAGGCTGGACTTCACCTTTCAAGTGGCCTCGTCCGAGTGTCACAAACCCAGAGGAGATGAAGTTGTGCATGTCTTGGCCTCCGCTGCGCAGGTTTTCTTTCCCATAGTGTCCTGGTGAGACAAAAAATAAATATTTGAGGGCAATAGGGCTTGGTGTTCTCTTTCTGTGTGGTCACACCAGAAAGTTGCACAGCGAAATTCATCCGTGTCCTTGCGAAACAGCAGGGCTAATTAGTGAACTGCTGTAGCGGGCGAGCCAACAGCTAACATGCTAACAACATGCTGGGAACATGATAGCATTAGTCAGTAACAATAGCCTCGGAGATTTTGTTCTCACGATTGTACATCTTTTTATTCAGTAAATGATGAAAAACGGCTCTTTAGACTAGCTTTTTTGTTGACTGTCAGTTAGCAAGCTTGTGAGTTTGGTTGCTAACGGGACAATAAGTTCACAGTCTATTCAGGAGACATATTTGTACCATCGACTCCTGTCTCATAACTGTTTAAAAACCATGTCTCTTTAGTGGAGCAGTTTTTACTCAAACAGGGGAGGGTTACAAAAAAATGCAACACAGCTAATACAAAGTGCAAAGTGGAAGGAGATATTTCAGGCGCCCCTGGTTTCGGGAGTCCCATTCATTTTTCCCATAGACAATGTTGCGTGACTAACAGTTAGAGCATTTATACCACTTGAATGACCATATAACTCTCCTGTTTAAATAAACAGTACAAAAGGTCAAAGCTAAAGGTAATGGTGTTGAAATGACGGACAAATCAGCAGCTTAAGTTCATTTGGTTTTGGATTCTGGGTCATTGTTTCATGAATTCAGCGACTATGGTGCCATGTCATGTTCAATTCAACGACGAAACATTTGAATTTACTATGTGCCTCTGACTGGCCAAGGCTCATGGATATTGTAGTATTTACCCGTCCGCCATGTCAAAGTGAAAGGCAACACATGATTTTTCAGAAACTAAGTTGAGATAATTAAAACTGTATCCGGGTGTATCCCATGTTTCTATGTGGAGTAACTATGTGGAGTATATTGTTTAAATCGTAAATATCATTTTTTCTGGAGCTGGCGACTCTGCAACTCTGTAAGCTACGATATCTTTTGCCATTTTTGAGTCTCTGCGTTTTCTCGAAGGTCAACACTGTCAAGACAGTTTGCTATCGGTCAGTGGTTCAAAGTTGAACTCAATGCAAACGTGGATTTACTTGATCGTGGCCATTGAATGAATTCACCGTTTTAAATGCTGCTGTGACTGGGCCTTAATACTGAGGAGTATCTGTATTCAATTCCCAATCATTTCTGCCTTTTTAAAAGGAGTAGCCACAGATGACAAGAATACTAAACGGTGCCAAAATTTCATAACTGACAAAAATGACTCTCAGGTGGGATCATCAGCTCGTCAATATGTATCACTTAAGGATGCCAGAGATGCAATCTGCAGGTTTCAGGGCTTTCATATCAGCCATTTATCAAACACTCCTTCTCCTCCTCCTTCTTTCTCCACAGTAAGTTATTACATTTAATTGAAAAATAAAATTGCAGTGCGTTTGGCTCCTCACAGGTGAGATTACTGGGGTTTGATACTTTTGGTTTTAGAGTGGGTTTAAGCCCCCTTCTTTGAGGATGTCAGCACACCTCGGGTATACACCCTTTTGGATTTCCCCTGTGTTAAAACATCACTCTGTAATGCAATTTGTACCACCGCGCCGTAAACTCTGCTCCGAACCAGTGCTGTAATTGAGAGTGTGGCCTGAACACAAAGGAGCAAGACTTGGTGCCTGCTAGCACCCTGACAACATTCGGTCGTCCTGTCAATCACAGACAAGTCTTAAAAAGAAATAAAAGAATGTAGTGTCGATGAAAAGAGGAAAAAGAACAAAAACAAATGTTGGTTTATCAAACCTCTCCTCCCTTCCTCTCCGCTCTCTTTCTCTCCGTTAGTCCCTCTCTACATTAACTAGCGAACAGTTAAATGCTTCTTTCTCAAAGGAACTACTTCAAAGTCAATAACATCATTCAGACCTTTGGGCCTCGGGAAGCTCAGATCGAACAGCATTTCAAATTATCATAATGAGAAGAAACACCTGGGACCATTAGGCCTGGTCTTCATCACACCAAAGTTTAGCACTCAAGCCTCGGCAACAAAGCTTGTTTGTTTCTTTATATCAACCCCAGAGGAAGACTAAACTCATTACTGACGCACTCTGACCACCCCTTAAGTTAATTTGAAAATCATTAAATATCCACAGAAAGAATAAACATATTTCCCTGCATCTTGTGATGTTTAACAGCACAGTGCTGTATCTATGTAGACGATACAGTAGAGTATATCCATGTGATGTCTCCCAGGGTGAAATGCTGATGATTCATAACCTCCACATGCTCCAAGGACAGCACCGTGGAGCTGAAATCAGGTAGCTGGAGATGCTGACTGCGATATAAATTGCTCCCATGTGGCAGTGCAAACCTATAGCCCCCTATTATCTCTGGAAATGTTCCTCAAAATTGCCTTATCTACACTGCATAATGAAAAAAGATCTAACCTGTCTTTTAGAGAATAACCACACTATTAAAGGTTTTCATCATACATTCAAAAATGAAGGGCGAAGTGTTTTATTTCAGAGATAAAAATCTCCTCATAAAAGTGAAACTTTTTATTTGAATTGGCCTTTAGGGAAAAGTAAACAGTCATCAAAGGAGGTCATGGCCTAAATGACTGTGGCTGTTAACTGTTAACTCAAGGCCTACTGACTTCACTGTCTTCATTGGCAGATGGGATGGTTGTATAAAACTATAAAACACCTCTGTCCAAATACCTTTGTGTACCTTTGGTCTGGGACCCCTTATTTCCAATAAAGGGACATCTTAAAAGAATAGTTTGACATTTTTGGAAACAAAATGCTTGTTCACTTTCCTGCAAAGAGTTAGGTGAGTTGATCGATACCAATCTCATGTCTGTTGGGTAAATATTAAACTATAGCCAGCAACCGGTTAGCTTAGCTTAGCATTAAGACTGAAAACAGGGGAAGCAGCTAGCTTGGCTTTGTCCAACGGTAACAAAATCCACCTCTAAAAAGGTGTGTGCAGACAGAGAGCGGTGCGAATTTTTGCCCCAATGTACTGTACCAACTGTGCAGACATTAGCTGTAAGCTAGCTAGCAACAGACGCACCAACTCTCTTTATGGGAGTCTGTCTGTTTATGTTCAGCTCGGCCTCTGACTGAACTCATCAGAAACTCTGGTTCTTTGTTATTTCCTTACTTTGTCACTCAAGTTGAAACATTTTCAACTCGTGCAAATGCATCTACGTCTCATGCAAGGAAGCAAATTAGTCTATTTCCAAAAATGTCAAACTATTCCTTTAATGCTACAGTATACAATAATATTTTAGACAGTGTTCTTCTAACTTTGTGGCAACAGTTTGTGTTTCCTGTTTCAACATACAAATGTGTCCATGCACAAAGCCAGGTCCATAAAGAAATGGTTTTCCCACAACTGGAACGCCGACTGCAATCCAGACCTTATCATCTAACCTCAGTGTTGGACCTCACTGATGCTCTTGTGGCTGAATGGGAGCAAATCCCTGCATCCAGCTTTCAACATCTGGTGGAAAGTTTTCCCAGAGGAGTGGAGGCTGTTATAGCAGCAGATTAATGCCCATGGTTTTGGGATGACAAGTTCAACAATCACATATGGGTATAACGTTCGGGTGTCCACATACTTTTGGGCATTTATTGTAAATTATTAATGTCAAGTAAAACGGTGGAGGCAATTTGTGGAGTGTAAATGGTTATAAATAAATACAATCTCTCATTGTTCCTCTACAGGCAGACTGAAACATCCAGACTCATTATCATCAACAACATGACGTCATCCTTTGAAAATATCATTTCAAAGTGGGTCTCACGTCATTTTATAGTCGACTTCTGCAGCATTTTAAAACTCAAAATGAACCCAGTTGCTGAGAGTGTCCTACAGAGACGATTCTCCATTCTCTGTCTGCAAAGTGTGGAAGACATTTGTCGCCTATTTTCACAGCACCATAGAAACTTTAGAGCACAAAAATGAGAGAACAGAACTCTGCGAAATAGAAGTGATAATGCTCACTCTAGGACCATTCTGGAGAAGTACTATCCACACCTCAAGACACACTCCATCAGCATCACATCTAGGTATAATATCTCTTCGGGAACATCGAGTGAGATGAGTTCACATCATACACTGCTGATGTTTTGAGGTTTTTCCCCTTGCACTAATACTTTCCTTTTTGGTAGAAATGCCATAAAATTCCTCTCTTAGGCTTAATTTTAATTATTATTTCAAGGGCATTTTTTATCACTTATAGAGTATATAAAGAGGAGTGATAAAAAGGATTAAAAAGAGGGAATGAGCTACATAGTGTATAGGACACCATCAATTGCATGTGGCTTCTGACAGCACCAGTATATTTTATCCTCTTTTATGCTGCTACATCAGTGTCCCACAAAACTCTATTCAAATCTATCTTTATTTTCTCCAGCCATTAACTCTGACCTGTTGCTGTGACCCAGGAGATGCTTTCAGACCAAAGAACTGCTGTAGATGAAACCTTGAATTAACCTTGATCTCTTGAAATACAAAACGTCTATTTTTCTTTGTAAAGCAGTCACGTATCTAGCTTACATGTAAGTAAAGAAAGCCTAATATAGATATAAAAAAAGAAGCTGTACTCTTATAATGTAGAAAAGGAAGGCCCTTAAAATACAATCATATATGGACACAAACATTAACATTAAATGTCAAAATTGTATGCTATTTATCTATTAAACTGAACTTTCATGAAAACAGTGGGATCGTCTGCATATTGTAAATTCTTTAAAAAGCTGGGGGGATTTAATACTTCAGCTTTGGGTATGAAAAACTTGTGAAAAAGACAAAAACCTTTTTAAAAACTCTTAATTTTGTCATAAATCCTTACCTTAATCTAAATCTATGGAATCAGGTTTGGACATATTATCAAAAAAGTAAAAAAAACAATAGTTTATACGATTACTGTTTTACTGTTGAGATGATTTTTTTTTTTTTTTGCTTCAGTGAGTTTTATTCTCTCTCAAATTCTTATATTTATTTGATGTTTAAGAAGTTTTGTTTGATTATACTGTCACAAATCTGATTACATATAAATCTAATTATAACCTTAACCCTACAAACAAAGTTTTAACCCGTAATCAGCCTTCTTAAGAAGTGAAGACCAGACAAAATGTCCAAAAATGCTTTCCCGATTACGCATTCGGATTTTCCAACTTTGCATTGGAACATATCAACAGTGAAATCAACTAAGAGAAGCCAAAGATCAGCGTGAGCTAATGGCATGTAATATCCAGAAGCTTTGATCATTTCTACACTGATAAAAGATAAGAGTCATTTTCTTTTTTTAAATCGCTGTTGTCATAAATTTGTCATAAAATCTGAGTCATGTCTTTCCTGGAGTGCCTCCATCCCTGCTTGGACACCCTCCACCCTCCTCTCTGAAGCCTTCTCTGCTCAAAAGCATTCACCCCTGCAATGTGACGTCCCAGCAAACAATAGGAGGCTGATATGACACAGGTTGGACACATAAGACATCTTTTCTGTGGGCGTTATCATTTAACGAACAAACTAACAATGTGTGGCTTTGTGAATCACACAGAGGAGTAATCTTTGCTCCGTGTTTGCACTTACAAACAGAGGCAGCGTAGCCTACAATGTGCACTATGTTAAGTTTTAAAAAAAATGTAAGTGCACAGCACGTAGCACCATACTTCATTAAGATAAGTTTAAATGAAAATACACAAATCATGCAGATAATCATTGCCATATGGGAAGCTTTCATAATCAAAGCTGCTGCATTTCATTTGCTGTTAGTTTAGATTTTGTTGTTGTGCATTCACTGCTTTGGTGTTCTTGTACTGCTTTGCCAAAAGATTGGCTGTTGATCAGTTTTGCCAGTATGGTGACATCGTCTTTCTTGTGTTTAAGTTCCTTCAGGTGGGGCTCAGGGCCAGATTAACACACTAGCTGACCTTGGGTGCAAAAATGAGCTGTGGCCCCCCATTTCCGCCCTCATTTGTCCCACTAGTAAGCACAATATACACTGCCAAAATAGTCTTTTAGAAAATATAACTCAGGGCCCCTCTAGCCTACAAGATGGAGCCTTAGCAAGTGTAATAATGCAGGTGTTGCCTATTATAAGGTTCCTATCATTGTAGTTCATAATGTGCTTTAGTGGTGTATGTAGGATTATCAAACACATTTGAAATAAATTAAATTACCACCAACTTATTACCACACGGTGAACCTGGAGCTCTTGGGTCTCCATGAAGGTTTGAGGCCCTGGGGCAGTTGCTCATTTGGCCCGGTTGATAATCCAGTCTTGGTGGAACTGTTTTCTCTGTCGGTTCAGCCCTAGTGCCTTTTACTTCTCCGACCTACTCTACTACTCCTTCTTTTGCTTATTCCAAACAAACTTATGTTTAAAGAACTTTCTGGATTCCTGGACTTTCTGAATTGTCTTGAATCCCATAAATACCGTATATTGTAGGCAGAATCACTAATGGAGTGAGGCCTGCGAGCTAGTTCAGGCAGTCAACTATACACACGACAGTCCTCACTCTCCACAATCATTTACTAAATACTCCCAATTTGGGGTCTATTTAAGCTGCAAAAATGTCCCATCTCTCCCTCTGCCTGTCAATGCCGCTGCTGCCCTGCATCAGTATTGCTGCCTGTTCTTTCAGCCCCACCACCACCCCAGCATCCACCTGCAGGCTCCGGCTATGGGGGTTTAAGATATTTGCTCATCACTCCCCAATATCTCTATGTAAACATATCTGCGGGGAGTGATGAGGTCGGAGCCTAGATGCCAAACTCTAACTATGTTCTGCTGCTGTAATAAACATTTCAAATGTGAGTTGTCTGACTAAACTGTATTGAAAGTGATGGATAATGAAAGAACTGACCTCAACTTTGATGAATCTATTGCTTCGATTGTAACTTTAAAGATACACTTGCTGATTTGGTTATAACATCCAATTGCACCCTAAAATCTCAAAAATGTCCTCCCAGCTTTCAGTTGTTTTGAAACTTGACAAATTTTAAAGTTGAGTCTCAAAACATCAGCAGTAAGAGTTACTAAGAGAGAGCAGAAACAGGGACATAATTTAGATGAAAACGATGATACTTTTAACACAGCAGACACAAGACAAAGAGAAGATAATTTAAGACTCTCCGGATTGGAGACTCTGCGTGTCGTAATCTACTTTTCTTTGGTAGAACGAGGACTTAGGCAGAAGTAGCTTCTCCTCCTACTGTCTGGGTGGTTACACTTCAATCACATAAACTGTTTACACCAGTTAAATCGTCATTCTGCTGCAGAAAAGTGAGATAAGCAGCTCACATCCTGCAGTGAAGAACGGTCTGTATCAGCTCTCCTCTGACACATTCCCTCCATGTTGGGTGGTGGTGGTGGTGCAGAGACGGGTGGAGGCAGGGTGACACGAGAGTGAAACATAACACTGTTGAATCTGGGACACCATACTAGGGCACTTAGCAAACGAGCTGATCCCTGGAGCAGGGATCTGGAGACCAACTGGATAAAAGTAGGAGGAACAGCGTCGCACGACAGAATGATCTCTGGACAAAAAGCTTGCGTCTCCCGCAGAAGAAGATGATAATTTGCATCTCAATTTTGAACCAGCGCTGAGTAGGCTTATGGGACTGCAGCGTGAGGGAGACAAGAACTCAGCCAGGGCATTTAATTCGCTATATACTGTGTTTCCCTATATGTGTCTCTTCTTAAGAAAGATTGAGGGGAAAAGCTTAAGATTCACAGCCCGTCCATCTATTTCAGTCGATGTCAATCAAAGGATGCTGTGGCAGATTTGGATGCTTTACACCATCGTAGTAAACATAACATGAAGTTGGAAATGTGAAAGCTACACGAGACAAGATATTTGGCTTTCAAACACGCTCTATTTCCCAGTCGGCGCTATCGACCTGTATAAAAACATAAAAGTGTCACCTACCGTGGTTTGATGCCTTGGTGTGAACAGGTGTGTAGTGATTCTTCGAGGTTCTGACCGGCGTCTCGTCTTTGGGCGACCCATCAATCTCTGCAATGTTTTCATGTTCATACTGAGATATTGGAACTGGTCCTTGTTGCCTCAGAATATCTGCCAGCGCTCTGAAAAGAAAGTCACACAAGTGAAAGAAATGTTTAAACTGAATTGTTTTCCCTCTCCCAATTACCAACATGGTCTTTTTGTTCTCCTTGCCATCCCCCTAAAGGTCTTCCTACAGCTCCAATTTGAATCATAGAGGTTTGGAGCAAGGCGGAGAGGAAATCCTAATTACACCCAGAGTCACAAGGGAGTTAGATTTTCAATAGCGCGGTACACAAGGTACAGACAAGTCCTATTATGTGTGACGGACTCGAGCTCAAGGCCCATTTATTGAGAGTTAAGTCAGTGTCTCTTCTTTGAAGCCACGAAATAAAAGCAATATTTCACCAACACCATTTCCAACTTTTGGAGGCACAGTGTCAGTCTGTGAGATGGAGTGCCGGCTCTGTGTTTTCTTAAAGGAAATGAAAGGGCAATTTAACTGTGTCAATGTCAACCTAAAGCAGCCGCACAGTCCACTTTTCCATAACTCTGTGACTTTGGGAGATATACAGTGTATTAATAGCATTTCGCTTCCAGGATGAGCACACTTTAGCCGTTTCTTTTTCGCAGACAGAGGCGACCTGATTTTGCATTGTCCCAGTTGGCTGCTATGTCGTGTGCAGCAGGAGCTACAGTAGTTTGCAGGAACAGGACTTTTAACGTGTTTTAATAAGAAAGACTAACATTTGACAAAGGAAACGAAACCACAGAAATACAGAAGACTTTTGATTTCCCTCAAGTCACATGGACACTGCAGGAGCATTTGTCAGAAATACTGTTAGAGCCCAATCAATACTGCATTTCTGGGGTCGATACCAATATCGATATTTGAGAGTTTAAACATCTGTTAACAATATACATATTGTGTACATATATTTTAACATACTATATATCCTAAAACTTTTTTGATGAGGATTGCTCAAATTTGGCTAATAATGAATTGTACAAATTGTAAAGAAATGCACTGATATGGACATTTTTTAGTTGATATAATTAACTTTATTTTAATAGAACTTTTCTTAACAAATTTATAAACTGCTTTACCATGGAAAAAAAAGAAAACAAGTAAAAATGATAAAGGATGAAAGAATAAGGTTAATGGTAGATGAAAACATAAAACGAAACATATTGAATATTGACAAAAGCATTCTTATAAGACAATGTTTTAAGAAGCAATTTAAAATAAGTTGAAGTTGTAGCCTGTCTGATATCAGTAGGTAGAGTGTTCAAAAGTCTGGAGGCTCTGATTGCAAAGGCCTGGTCAATCAGTGACCTAAGGTGTCAACGAATCTTTGATATGTTCTGGCGCAAAACCATTTATCGCTTTGGTTCTGCATAAAATCTTATTGCTGACTTTCAAAGAGGGTTCTAGATAAAGCGGCTGAAGGGGAGCATGTAAACTGAAAACAGCAATGGGCCGAGAATGGACCCTTGGGGAATGCCAAAATTTAAATGATTTACAGAGGACCAAGAGTCTGCTATTAAGGTTTCGTTAGACAGGTATGAAACAGTTTTAAATCAATACCCTTGAATAGTAACTTGGTGATATTCCATGTTTGTATACTGTCAACAAATCCCATGAAAAGACCAAAACCAGGAATTAATTGATCGTTCTAACAGTTATTGTCTGTGTATCCAAAGCCTGATTTGCCATCTTTCTAGCTAGTGTAGGAGAACAGAGTGATCAATCTAATCAAAAGCAGAACAAAACTAAAACTGTCATCGCTCGTCATCGTTCTCTAGTGGACAAACTATGTAATGACGATGACCTGGAACATATCTTTGGTATTCCTGTACTGCAATCTGTTGTTTTTTATTGTCCAACATATTTGCTGATACGAGTATTTTCCGTGATGAGCTAAAATCGAGAGCAGACTTCTTATATAAACTTTTTACCCTTTTACATTGAACTTTCAGTTATTCTGCTGCTATTTTTGCCTATTCAGTCATCTTGCCTTTTAACTAAGTTTCTTACTCCTGCAATGGGAGAACAAAGCATTATTCTCACCACCTAGCCGGCATAAATTGCATCTCGGTTTGTTCTGCAGAAGGTGATCAATACAGCCTGTTCAAATCACTGGCTTTAGCTCTCACTCGACATTTCTTGTGTTTCGGTGAAGGTCACAGACCAAACAGCAAAGGTCTGCCAACAGCTCAGTATTCTGCTCACAGTCCTCCCTCAGTCGCAGAGGTAGGAGTCTAAATTACATTAGAGAAGCGCCAGAAATTAACAGAGAAGCTCCCACTTTTTAGGAGCGGACCCTTGCCAAATATAAAGCTAATCCCATGTTCCACTACTGCTTTTTGGTCACGGCTGTCAGCATGAATGTCTGCTGCCAGCCTCTGAGGTCTACTCCAGCAGACATCATTACGAGAGCTCTATGTGCCAAATGGTTGGTGAAAATAAACAAATCATAAAAAGGGGGAGAAAAAGAAGTACTATTGAGCACCCAGCAAGCCATGCCTCCTCATTTAATCGACCTCTCTCTAAACTCTCATGGTCTCCGCTCATATTGAAATGGTGGCATTAAGCAGATCCACTTGAAAGTACGCCCCATGGCTAGGATAGAAGCGCAGTAAGAAGACATAAACTCAACTGTCTCTTCATTTCTCAGAGCAGAGATGGAAAATAGTGCTGCATCATGAGCTTTATTGTTCATTTTGTGTCTGTTGTTTCAAATAAAATACTGTATTACAGTCTCATGACGCCATATGGATATTAAAAGCTGACTGTGTGCTAACTTTTGAAAAGACACTTACGCCGATCACTGGAGCTTAAATTTAATCTATAACTGATCCACTGAATGAGCTCCTTTGTGATGTTGTCAGGGCCAGAGTTTGGACTTTTTTATTTATTTATTTTTTATCAAGATCGTGTCACTGTGTTTCTCTGAGCAGGAAAGCTGAGTAATCTCCCTTGACATTTTCATAGCAGCAGGCACCAAAGTTTAATGACCAAGGCATAACAGTGCTCAATTATCTTCATATCGTTAAGTCAGTGCAAGACGTCCTCCTCTGCTCTGTCCAAAATGGACTCTGGATAATGGCAGGTGACTTGGATAAGAGCGATGACGAAGTGACTATGATTTTATTCTTTTCCAGTGGGTGGAAAACATGCAATTTCACTTAGACCTAACCCCCGATTAAAAACCCATTTATCCTTTTAAACATTTTCAACACCTGCGTCAGTGGGGAGGGAGAGTATCCCAGCATGCATCACACAAAAAGAAAGTTATATATTTTAGTCTTGTACACCGTAGAGAGACAGACAAACCACTGAGCCACCCCAAAAATGTATCAGTGCCTCAGAAGTTTAAAAGATACCTTGCCTCAGGCTTTTCCACACAATACACTAACCTTTACTTTATGCCAGAGGAGTTACAGGCAGGGCTACAACTAATGATTATTTTTATTATCGATTAATCATTTGGTCTATAAGATGTAAGAAAACTGTGAAAATGCCCATACTAGGCTCCTACAACCCAAACTGACATCTTTAAATTGCCAAAGATGTTCATTTTACTAAAATAAAAGACAAGAAAAAGCATCAAATCCTCACATTTGAGAAGCTAGAACCACCAATGTTTTCCATTTTTGGTTGAAAAATGACTATTTCCACAACTATCAAAAGAGTTGCAGATCGTTTTTCTGTCGATCAATGAATCGTCTGATCATTTCAGCTCTAGTTAAAGCGTTCATCCACCTTTTAAAGACTCTGATGACGTAATTATTTTTTCAATCAGCTTCTCTCTGCCAGCATGAACATCAGAATAATCTGCCAAAGTTCAAACAGTTCGTCACGTGACAGATTTCTCCTCTCTCACTGGTTTGAAGTGGGCGGGGCTCATTTGGAAAAAAAAAAAAGGTGATGTCACGTGCTTCTGTGCACCAATCAGAGTTTAGCACCACTTGAATCAAAGTCTTTTGACAGCTATGGGGTTGTTTGGTTATGTCACCAGGCTGCTGTCAATCAAATCTGATCAAACCACAGTCACACAGAACTAAACACTCAAAAACTCTTTGACTGTCATGAATTTTTAACGTTTATCAAGAAAAACGTCCGATTTGAAACCAAGTTTTAGGAGTGCTGTCTGGATGCACTTGCTCAGCTCATGTCGCTTTAACAAAACTTGAATCTCCTGGCACTATTTGTAGTGTTTATCATACTCTACACTACCATCTAGTCTTCCAAATGCCAAATTATGCCCATAATGTGGGAATTTCAGTTGTTTCTGGGGGCCACAAAGGATGCAGCGTAACTCTACTGAGGCTCTCTGGGAGGTTTTTTCAAGTGCAGATAACAGCAGTTCCTTCTATGAAAGAAATGACACCAAAAATATATAATTGCCAACATTAAGAAAGCATTTGGTGTTGTGATGATGGTGGGAGAAACGTCGCCTTACGTCTGTTCCCGACATCACTATACAGCTATTTGTCCAGCTGGTGACCAGAATGTGTTTTTATGTTGCTTTTCGCGCTCATCGAGCAATTCAGTGGCCACCATCGGTGCCTGGAGGATTTCAAAATACTGTCATTGCAGAAGAGACCACCACTCCCATCCGGATGAACGTGATCACTCATAATGGCTTTCAGTGGCATTTACTTCGTCCCTCTGGGGTTGAACGGACACAAAATACCACCCACTCCCCCCCGTCTCCTGGGACTGACACAGAATGGGATGTGTGCCATGGAAAGGTATACAATCTTGACATTTTTTGACGGGGAGGCTCTGGGAAGGAGAGTAATGGCATGTGTTGAAGGTCATTCGATGGTTTGAACCCATGATATTGAGGCTGTAAGTTATTTAGGCTGCTGT
This sequence comes from Macquaria ambigua, assembly GCA_008360985.2. NCBI lineage: Eukaryota > Metazoa > Chordata > Actinopteri > Centrarchiformes > Percichthyidae > Macquaria > Macquaria ambigua. The sequence goes on from VMKM01000082.1 coordinate 148,198, forward strand.
AAGTCAGACCACGTTTACAGAGAAAAATGTGTTTGTGCACAAAGAAGTGTCAAACTGTAGATATACGCAGAGTTATGTGACAGTATGAGGTCTTTTTCTACAGTTTACAGCAGACTGACTCTGGGCAAACTGGAGCTTAATTCAGTTTAGTTTCCTCACTAAAATGATAAGCCAGTAATGCAGCTCCAGGAATATATGGGTGGAAATACATTTATGTGAAATCCTATGTTCTGTGCTGTAATTAAAGGGATAATCTTACCTGTGCACGTTCATTTCCTGAGGGGGCTTGGTGGCTTTATCATAGGCAACTTTAGCAGAAATCCCAATGGCGATGATGAGCGCTATGACCCCGCAGGTGATGTACACCGTGGTGTTGGTCTGGTCCAGCTCCGGGTCGTACGTATCACCTGTTGGCGCCGGTGAAGGGGGCTGGGTTTTGATCCAGTCCGGCGTGTTGTAGTTGGTGCAGCTCTTCTGCTCCAGCCGCTTCCCCCGGTCCGCGCAGCAGAAGCGCAGGAAGCAGCTGCCGCAACAGAAGCGGTGGTCGGTGTTGTTGCAGGAGAACTCTTTGTCGTACTGCCCGCTCACGTCGTAGTAGCCCAGGCAGGTGTCGTGCTGGACCGCTGGAGCCTGGACCTGGGTGATCTTCCCCGGGACGGCCACGGCCAACGGGACCGCAGTGGTGCTGCCGTTGACCTCCTTCACCTTTGGGTTCCTCCTCGGCGGGGTTTTGCTCTTTTTATTGGCGGTGGCGGCGCACAGGACATTCAGCGGGTCTAAGTAAATCAAAAGCAGCAGAAGGTGCTTTATCCCCATCATTTGAGGACGCGCTGGTGTTTGTTCTTTGGCCTCCACTCTCTTCTGTCTTATCTTTCTCTCCGAATATCACCCTTCCACTTCTTACCGAGTGGAGCTTCTTGCGGGTTTCTTCATCGCAGGTACTCCTTTATGTGCCAAGCTTTCACTGACGGACTTTGACTGGCTTTTGGTTTTGCGCTCATCAGACACGCAACGCATCTTCTGACTTTGTTGCCATCCAGTATGGAGCCAGTTGTCTTATAAAAGTTCGCTTTGGCCAAAATGTCCTCTTTGATTTCGGCTGCAGAGACGCGACACAGACGCGATGTCCTCCAGGGAGATCTGTCTCCTCTTTACCATGAGCTGTTGATGTTGAGTGTGATGAAGCTCGTAGTTACACTGTGGAGAGGAGAGGCGTTGAACAGAAGGGATTTAGACGGTAAGATAGGACTATGTGTTAGGCCAGTATCCATGAGAAACGTTATCAATAAGCAGGCATTATAGAAAGAAGAATTTGGTTTGATATCCGGACTGACTGTAAACCTGCGAACACTTTCAGCACCACGGACAGTGCCCGAGTTCCCATCTGGGTGTTTGAAGCGCTTCAGCATCAAAAAGTAAACAGTTTCGACCTTTTTCTATTTTGATTTCACTTCAAACATAAAACCCGGTTATTTAACTCGAAATCTGGAACAATCCGTGTCCCTGAATTGCACAGAGATTTAAAAAATGTGAAATAAATCGCCTCCTGCGCCTTTATTTTACGCATAAACTTTCCTCCATCCGACTTCCTGAGTGGAAACGGAGCGTTAACTTCTATTTTGTTTTTCTAGTGAGAGATAGAAATTGAAGAAGAAGAAGAGGAAGAAGAAGAAGAAGAAGAAGAAGAAGAAAAGAGAGGGAGAAGATGCTGAGGACTTACCGGGTTAACGGTGACCGGTAACCGGGGTTGTCTCAGCCACTGCCACTGAATCAAAGAGCCTCAGCAAGACAAGAGGCGAGACCTCTCTCTCCTCTCCGGCCCGCCTCCCTCCACCTCTCTCTCTCTCTCTCTCTCTCCTTCGTCACCCCCAATCCTCCACCCACGTCACCGATTCAGGTACCTCAGCTAATTATCAATTGCCCCCCCCCTCCAGAAGCCTCCAGGCTTCACTCGGCAACTCGCGGAGGTGGAAGGGAAAAAAACCGCAGAAAGATAACTGTATTAGAAATAGTCTGTGAGAGGCGAGGCGCTGCTGTTGGTGTACATTCACGCATCAGTGCACGCACAAGCTGCATCCACTCACAAGTCACCAATCACGTCCAGTGTTGCAGTGTGTGTGTGTGTGTGTGTGTGTGTTGAGGCAAATGTGAAAACATGCCCGAGCTGGTTTACTTTAGAATTATAAATCAAATGCCACGCGAGAGCAGGAGGAGGTGGGCAGGGTTTCAGTGGGACATTTTATATTCTGACTTTCAAAGTAAAACCAGTTATTACTGGATGTATGGAAAATAAAAGTTCTGATATTAAGCACAAAAAAGAAGAAGAATTCTGACTTTGATTTAAATGAGTGACTTTTTTTTCTGAAATTTGACTTTTATATTCTCAGAAACCTTTATCTACAAATACAAACTTTATTTTCAGAATCAACTTTACTCTCAGAGTTATGACTTTATTCTGAAAATTCTGACTTAAATGTCAGACTTTTGAGTTTTTTACTGAAATTTGGTTTTATATAGAATTATGACTTTTTATCCTCAGATTTTCTAATGTCACAAACTTTTTTCTAAAACTTCCAACGTTTTTCTCAGAAACACTTTGCTCTCAGAATCATGACTTTGATCTGAAAGTTATAACTTTTAGTCTGAAATTTGACTTCAATATTATGAATTGATTGATTGTCAAAATTCTTAATTTTCACTTTTTAATTAGACTTATACAAATACAAATAACATGTTCTAATCTCAGAAACTTTTATACAAAAAAAGTCCAACTTTATTCTCAGGATTCACTTCACTCCTGGAATTATGACTTATAACTTACACCTCAGAGGTTAGACCTTTTCTCTGAAATGTGACTTATTATATATCATATCAGAAACTTTTATCCAAACATTTTAACTTTATTCTTACACTTCTCTTGACTCTTAGGATTTGGAGAGTAATGCCATAATCCGCAGTTGGATTACAGAATTCAGACTATCTGACAAAAACAAAAGTCAGCCTTCTGTGATTTCATCTTCTTCTACAGAAGAACATTAAACACGTCCTCTTGTTTCTCCCAACATCAACATTGTTTTACACTCAATTTATTAAAGATCAATTCATTAATCAATGCCTTCCATAATGCGACAGTCCCATCTCCACAAAGGCGTCACAAGGAGGAAGTTTAGCAGTGGGATTGAGTTTTAGAATATTATCATTTTGATGCAGTTTTAATCGTATTCACAAATGGGTTTCAATCTGGTAAAATCTGGTTGTACCAGATGGTGAAAATGACCACATTAAAACATCCCAGACAGGTGATTTGACAGCGAAAGGAAACGACATCAAATTGACTTTCAAATACTCTGCTGTCATCGCCTGAAGTCCACCATCCTCATCCGCTCAGTTATTATCTGGCGTGTCAAAGCTCATCCATCTGGCGTGCAGACTGAAACCACCGCCAAAATTTATTTGTCTTAGCCAGCTTGAGCGCTGTTTGATCAAGGTGACTGCTGTTTGACCAAGGTCTGCTGTTATTGCCTTTTATAGCAGAGAGCTTCCTCGTAGCCCCCAGTGGGGCGAGGCGACATTTAACCACACTGAAGTTGTTACAGTGATCCTAAATAGCCTCAAACCAGCAGACACACAACACTGTCTTCACCACTTGTTTTATGGCTCAGTGTACCTTTAACGTTTTGCTGTCTGTGAACTCATCAAAGCAAATTCCTCTCAACTATATCTGTTAAAATGGCAGTTAAGTATTGAAATGTGAACCTCAATTTAGGTTTATATTCAAACAAAAAAACCTGCTGATGTTCTGTGACATGTTTATCAAGATGTAAAAAAGCGAAATATGAGTATCGTGTGAAACTTTATATTTTCTCTTTCTGGAGCTCAAATCCATTAAAAAACAAATTCAGAATAGAGTTAAATCTGTGTGTGTGTCAGAGAATTTATTACAACTTTCATCACAACTTAACACCTTAACATACAGTAATTCAGTATCTTGTTGTTAAAACCATCCTATTCCTAATTCCACTCTGTCTGAAAGTGTCATATATATTCAGTTTTAGCTTGTTTCAGCTCTTTGTTGCAACTATAGACAGACAGACAGACAGACAGACAGACAGACAGACAGACAGACAGACAGACAGATAGATAGATAGATAGATAGATAGATAGATAGATAGTCTATTAGACATTTTCTAGATGTCTTGTGCATCATTTTAGACACATTTCCCCAAAAGTCAGCCTGACATTTTTGGTATCTTTGGAAGCTGCACTAGAATTTGAAATAATGTGATGCTGCACAGCTTGAGTTTATACTGGCTGGTCCTCAAACAGGTAAAACAAAGTAGATATAGATATACAGTAGATATTCTGTATTATAGTATCACATCTGATGCCAAGCACTCTGTTTGAATAAAGACTGGAGTCACGAAAAGCTCAGAAGAAGATAGTAAGTGGAGCTTGAGTTGAGATTATTTTGTCACACAAGGTGAATTAAGTTGGCAGATTAAAGTATGATGGTTTAAAAAAAAAGCCTTTAATTCTGCATTTTATCATGATGATGACGTCAGAGATGACGCTGATGATGCTGACGGGATAACTGCAATCTCGACGATAACAATGAGCACAATTTTCTTCTTTAAGACATTTATCTTGTTAGCTTTGTTCTTGTAAAATACTGGATAGTTTTACCTCTTCAGGTTTCTAAAAAATATTATATTGTAGTAAAAAATCCCTCTTTTCTTGCTTGAAGTGCTCACAGCTCATTAGAAACATGTTACCTTTGATTGGGGGGGTGTGAGTTAACTTTGTATTTTTGTATTAAAGGGTCACCTGATATATCAGTAGACACAGGAGAAGATTATAGACTCTTGACTACATGCTATCACAGGTGTCTGCACCTTTTCCTTCTGGACTCCAGTTGTACTTTATCTCACACCCCAGACAGAAGCGGAAGTGGACCTTAATTGTCCACCCAGACTGCACACCAGTCATGTGATCTACTCATGCAGGCCTTAGAAATAAAGTGTGATCAACTCCACGGCGCCCCTGACAGCGCTGCGCAGATAATATAACAAGCAGACAAGAAAAAGGGCACGGAGCTTTTGATGAATGTCTTTCCACACTGGATGCTCCGGAAGTCAGCGTTTGCAAATTGGCCCCTCCGTTCGTCTGTCAGTCAAAGTGGCACATCGGATGGCACGTTGAGCGCGAAAGGGAAGAGGGATTGTCCATTAGTGTTAAACGGATCCAAGTGCGCAAAGCTGGCCTCAGCAAAAAGCTCTGACAGGTAACGACGGGGTCGACACTGGCTGAAGAATAATGAGACCATATTTCCACAGAAGAATGAAATAATGAATGACACCAAAGAGATCTCGGAGTCGGCTTTCCACGCCAACAGCACAAAACAATCACACAGGGAAAGTAACGCGGCTCTTTACAGCGCTGCGGGAAGGCTCTTGAAAGCACTCGCCTTGTAATTGTCACGTTGATTAGCATCACGGATATTTGCCCCACATTCTCTCTCTAGTATCTAGTTGGTCTATATTTTGTCTTTCAATCAGGGATTTTATGTGGGTCTTGATTTGGCTTAGCTCAGAGCACCAACCAAAATGTCTGCCCCAGTTCTGGCTGCAGAGGGGAATTGCTCTCCTCTGACACCGGCCCTGTTCAAGGGTCCGCTCCGTCGCCTTTGTTAATGAGCCAGGCAGCCTCAACATGTTTCAAAAGCTCAACACCCGATGCAAAGTGAATGTTAACAGCGTTTTTGGTATGACTGTGCAGCTCATATCCTGTCGACCTTGTAGGTGTCTGATCCTCCGTGCTGCGCCTCTCGACTTAAAGTGGTCCCTTAATAATCCTTTACTTTACATCAAGCAGACAGGCCTGCAGAGACATCCACCATGTTTAAGTTCATATAGCATATAAAGCAGAACACAATTAAAAAGATGTGAGCAACAAACAAAGAGGGTGATAAAGTTATTAGATTTGGGAACATAAAAGGAGCCCAAAAGTGTAAATAAATAATTATGAAATGAATAATCACATGAATAAATTGTGTAAAATACATAAATGAAACAGTTTGTGAAATAATTTAAGACCTGATAAAAACTCAACTCATTGTTATCAAATGTTATTTCATTTTTATTTTCAGAGAGTCAAACAAACTTGTTTTCATTTCAAAATGGCATTTTTCTCCCATTAACACTTTCATTTCATGGCACTTTTTTATATCATAGTATCTCTTTTCATGACTGCGTGTTGTCACCGCCCTCTCAGCTCTCAGCCAATCACATGCCTCCTGCCTCTGAAGAGCATGCTCAGCAACTGCCACCAGTTGGGCTACTTTTTGTTTCATTGTCTCTGGCTAGTTGGGATCATTTGGGTTACTTTTTGTACCATTTGGGTACGTGAGGCTATATTTCAATAAATCAGTCCCTCGTCTCTCGTCAAAACCAAATGTCATTTCAGTTTATTACAACTAGTTGAAGCTTTTTTCCCCCCAATTCAAATGATCATTGAGTCGTAGCTCTGTGATAAAAGACTGTTCAATGTAGTATTATCCAAAAGACTTAGCCGGGAAAAAATCATTTAATTATACTGATAATTAAGCAGATAGATATAGAGGACACTTTGGGGTTCCATAAAAAGGAAAACTAAAAACATTTTTATGTCTGATGCTTCTCTCATAAAATACGCACAAATATTCAGAGTCACAGCAGCTTTTTACTCAGTGCTGAGCAAAAAAAAAAAAAAAAAGCAGCATTTGATTGACAATTTGACTTGCAAATGTTATTTATTAATTACTGGACTCTTGAGGCAGAACGAAACATTGCAGTTAATAGACAATATTTGAAGTGATGACAGGGTGCCGGTGCACTCTGACGGAGCTTGTTCTACTCTGCCAGCCCACCTGTCACCAAGACTTTTATTTCCATGTGGAGGAGATCCCGACGATCCGATGAATTATTTACTAAATATTATGTAAATGGTGAAAATCTTTGAGCTGTTTTCGTGGAGAGTGCTCCTCACACTCTGCTGGGAATATGTCAATCTGATGGTGAAGTTTGTCTTGATGCAGCTGGTGTACATGCTATATAAACACAAATTAACCATTTATAAGAGTGTTTATTTGATTTAGTACAGTGTAGTAAAGAGCAGCGCCCATGTGAGCTACAGAGATTTAAAAGTTACAGGGGAAAGATGAGAAAAGCTCAACTTTATGCAAATGTCCTCTGATGCAATAATCTTTATTTATAGAGCACTCTTCAAAATCCACATTACAAAGTGCTTCACAAAGACAGTCAAGTCATAAAATCAAGAAAACTGATACAAAATTAAAAAAACATTTTAAAAAGGAAATGAAAGACAGTTCAAATAAAAATTTTAACTCATGTAAAATCAGGAAAGGCTCTCTCCGATAAAGTATGTTTTAAGAAGGGACCCGATTTCCTCCGGCAGATCGTTCCAGAGCCTCAAACAGACAAAAGACTTCTGCACGAGGATCTCAAAGTACGTACGATACTAAGGTCAGAGATATAGCATGGAGCGAGTCCATGAAGAGCCTTAAAAGTAATCAGTAAAATCTAAGAATCTATTCTAAAAACATACTGTGAGCGATGCGAACGACAACCAGACGAGAGGCTGGTTCGCACTCGTTCTGATTCCCACAGAAACAGAAGTTGTTTGCTACTCGGCTCCACGGGTGGAGTGGCGATCGCTTCCAGCACAGATACAGTCTTGCCAGCTCAGGGGTCATTAGTCGTGTTTCCATAAACGTTTGAAGTATCGCATCAGAAAAGCTGTGAAATGGCAAAATTCAATGAAACTTCCTCAATTGCACAAAAAAAAAAAAGTTCATGGATACTGAAACACCTTTGCAGAATAAGTTCTGACATAGCGAACATTTAACTCGCATGACTGATCAGCTGTTTCACCGTTCGATCGAATAGCTTCACCTTTCCGACATCAGATTAGGGGAAATGTGTTCAACGATTTCTGTAACTTCCCGAAACGACAATCTGTTATTCACACCGTGATTGGCCAGCTGTGCTGAGGTGAGGAACGAGCCACTGTTTGAACGTCTCAAACTCTTTTTCAGTTCTTGAAACAACTATTTCTATCATTTTACACGCGAGACTGTCTGGAAATTTGGCCATTTTCTATGATGGCCAACTTTTCACTCTACCTTCCAGTTTGGCCGTTTGGAACAACTATGAACACTTTTGATTTCCGACGTAGTCAGACAACACGTCCTACCAACCACTTCTCTAGTTTAACCTTATGATGCTAAGATAGTCCAGTAACAGGATGATTGAGGCCTAGACAAACTAATGGGCAAAGACATTCCCTCAAGGAGATGATCCAAGCTCGAGCTGATATCAAAACTGTGATGGTATGCCATCTAGGCAGCAGGGAAAGGACCCAAACGCAGACAGACCAGGAGGCTTCAGCAAATTGGAGGTTTATTTAACTCAAAAGGGTGAACTTACAGAACAGGAATCCTGGTTCGTGTGGCAAAAAAACTCAAGGAAAAAGCAAAGGGCAAAACAGCAAGACACAAGGAATCAGGACATGAGTCGCAGGGAAACCAGGAACGGAGAAACGCAGGGACTCTGGAAACCAACAAACCAAACAAAGACAGGGGACCAGTATATATAGGGGAGGAGACAACGAGGGAACCAGAAACAGGTGAGAAACAAGACACAGGTGAACCTAATCAAACTGGCAGGAAACGAACAATGACAGGAAGTAAATAACACAAGAACACAAGACCAGGGATTACAAAATAAAACAGGAAACACACAGTGTACACACAAGTCCTTGGGATCATGACAAAAACTTGATATCTTTGGTCAAGAGGTTAAGGATACTGCTTCACACTTGGCTACAAACCAGCCCAGAGTGCAGTGGAGGTCACAGTCTGATGAAACCAACAGAACAACATCATTGGGAGAAGGCAGAGAGGCCACTGAACTGGATCCCCTCCATGAAGATCACAAACTGATTGGTGAGAAGGTCAGGGCATTGGTAGAGCCCAACGTCCACCAACTGGATTCCTGCCTGCCAAGCTTTTTGGATCAATGGCCAAACATCTTCAAATTCACAAAACAAGGCCGGCTGATTGTTCCGTTTTGACCCTCAATCAAAACAAACTGCAATGCTGTTTTCTCAAAAGCACTTCGGGAGCCCATCCCACTTTTGGAGGTGTTATAAAAAATGAAAACAAATAAAAAATATTTTCAAGTTTTCAAGGATTTATTACGATGTTGGACGGCCTCATTGCTTTGAAGTTATTTTTAAGACATTTAAGGTCATTGTTTTTGATCACATTGACCAAAATGACGAGGCTCTGATCTATCAATACATTTATCACCTGTTCATATTTATAGTACTTGTCATAGCACCAGCAGTGTGTGAATGTCCTGAATAGTGATGGCGTCCTGTGGTTGGTAAAAGGTTAAACGGCTCTGTTCTGATGTGGACGAACGTAAGGAACAAAAGCTGGACGTTTGAATGAACTTCTCTAAAGATGTTCAGTCTGAGAGTGACAGGGGATCAGGAGCCGCCACAAAAACATAAAACTAAAGTTTGAGTTTGAGTTTTGAGCTGAGCTGCCAGAGAGACCCGCTGGTGTGTTCATTCCTGTAATTTGTTTCTATTTGACACACCTCACCGCTCTGTGATGCATAGAAGGGGATTATAAACTACACTTAAACTTTTAATTTGGACCTAAGTGACTGGATGAGTCGCACCTTGAAGAATACATAATGAATTCCTAAAGAATGCAAAGTAGAGTCGGGGGAAATTAAAACTTTTAGCATCGTTGTTTGTTTTAAATGTGTGTTTTTCAGATGTTGCGTAAAAGCAGGGTGTGAACTTAAGGTACACAAGGAGCGAAAAACTGTGCAGATTTTCTCAGAGGAGATCAGTGATTGCAGAGTAAATATCAAAACAGAAAGTCGAGGAGCAGACTGTGTGTGTGTGTGTGTGTGTGTGTGTGTGTGTGTGTGTGTGTGTGTGTGCGCATTACACCATCATCACACCAAGTGTTGTTGTGCTGAACAAACACGTCTTTATGAGAAGACATCTGGCCGTCAGAGTTGGTGGCCAAATAAAGTGCAGATTTAAGAGTGAACACTCCAGTCTTTAGGAGGGACGTTGTAGCAAACTGGTGTATATGTCTGCTCTACACGGGAAATCAAATAAAAATTAAAAAAAGGTTATTATTGTAGTAAAGGAGAAACTTCTTGCATCCTTATCATGCTGGTTCACATTAATCTGAGAGACAAAGGAGTGTAATGAAAGATGCCAGAGGCCTTACAGCTGATTTTCTCCTTTTCAACACTTGTGCAACACTAATGATCAGGGGGGAGACTAGATTAGAGGGTGTAAACTGTACAACACAATGCATTTGTCTTGTTTAGCCAAGATTGTGGTACTAAACTCATACCACCTCTGCTCCGGCCCCACTTCAAATTGAATGCCGAGACGATTGTTTGTTTTCAGCAGAAGCCCTGGATTTGCTGTAATGAACGGAATAATCCTTGGGCTTTTTTCTGCTTTTGGTGTGTTGGCGTTTTTCTTAATAGCGCCTTTCATGATAAGTGATCACCTTCATCCGTGTTAGCAGCTGCTGAAGGAAAACGCACAGTGAGGACGCACAATGAACCCTGCTGGCAGTTGCTGGAGGTCACATTATATGGCCAATCATCGCTTCATTTGTTCTCGTTAAGTGTGTCATAATTGTAAGGGTCCGTGGCTGGTGCTCACGAGCGGTAATCATGAGTGACAACTTTGGCAATTTTGCGGGTCCTGCATGCAGTCAGCACGCCGGATGTGAAGCCATTATTTCTGTTCAGCAGGCCTGACAGTATCTGGGGAGGATTACTGCAGCTTGCCGGTCCCTCATGTTGTCGCTGTTGTTGTTGTTGTTGTTGTCCGCGGTGGTGTTGGTGCCTTGACTTCGCAGGTAAGACGCACCAGTAAACACAGCCTGCAGCCTGAGCGGAGAGTACTGCCTGTGACAAAGTCCATTCTGTCAGTGGCATCCAATCAATAACAGCCTCAGCAGCATCCCACTGCACGAGCCGGGAAGCAAAACGTGGGAAACAAGCCACCTCTCTTTTTCCAATCTTCTTCCATCTTGAGGGGGGGGGGGCTGCCTAAAACACCGAAAATAACAACAAGATCAAAAAAAAAAAATCTTGTCTCTCCTTCCCAGGGCTTGATCCCTCCTCCTCCCCCAAGAGGAGAGTTGTTAAATTGTAGCTGCATACTAACAGCTTTCTCTGAATCAATTACCATTTGGATATAAATGTCACAGCTTTGGAAACTGTCACTGGGCAGAGACTGAGAGGAACCGGTGGTTTATTAAGGATGAAAAAGATGCTGAGGGTTTCATAAACACACACATTTTTGCTGGTAAAAAAATAAATAGAAAGACATATTTCCAATTAAACTATCATCTTTTGAATGGATATGTGGTGCAGAGGCAGGAAAAAGGAAATGGAAAATCCACTGCCGACATTGTTGTGTTAAACATTTCCACACAGTATGTGTGCAGCAAAACTGGATTTTATAGCAGGTTGCTCTAATCTCCCCCAGAGACTCTAAAGTGTGTGTTCTGTAAGTTATCATGAAAACCTAATTACGCAGAGTAAAGGTAGGCTACGAAAACATTCAGAGACACTATAGATTACCTTTGCTCTGGCAACATAAGCTTTGCATGTAACCGAAACCAGAGAAGTACGGAGAGAATTTCCTCAGATACAAGCGGTCACTGTCAGCGTCTTGAAGAAAGCAATAAGGCTGAGTGATTGAAATGTCAATATAACATTTACTTTTAATAACCTAGAGGCAATAAGGACTTGACGTGTATTATGAGAAGAGGAATCCCTTAAGCCTTCTTCCTCCTCACATGGTTAGTGGACAGCGTTTGTTAAAAAGAGAAGAACTGCAAGATTGGATGCATTGCTTTGACTTCATTCAGAGATATTGTTTCCAGGCTCGGGCTGCGAAACAGTGGAGCTGTGTAACTTAGTTTTTGTGATATTGTGAGTCTATATGCAGGGCGCGTGTAGACAGCAGGCCTGCCAGTTTAACTTTGAAGATTTTGTGAGCCTATGAATAAGTCCTCATACCCACTACCTCAGATCACAGGATGATGTTTTTTAGTTTTTGTCTTTAATACAGTTTAAAGAGGAACTGTACAGGGAATGATTGCGGGGGAAGATCAGTTTATTTGCCCGAGGAAAATGGTGGAGTCTCAGTCCTCGTCCAAGTTTGGGTGATAATGCAATTTTTCTTTATTCAATGCCAGTGCATGTATTTTATTGTGATACTGATACCAATCCTCCATTATCAAAAATATAATGGTACAAATTGTTATAATTACTTGGTACACACATGTCTGTAATTAAATAGTCATAAATCACATGACACAAAACACCATAATAATACAAACATGTCACACTCAACTAGCTGTAACATACAGTTTATCCAACACAGCCTTCACCAAGCTACTGTGACTAACACTACGTGTGCTAACGTACGCTTCCACTGCTGCTCTTCTTGTTGCTTTATATAAAAGCCCCACTTCCACCCCGGCATATCAGTTTGCTGTCGTCACTCCCCGTTCTCTGCTGCACTGAGCTTGGTGCACGCTTGCAGGGAGTGACGGGATCAGAGCTTAGACCGCAAACATCACATCACATTTGATGTGTTTCATATGTTTGCTGACGACTTGTGACGTTTTGTGCAGTTAGGTGTGAGGATTAACATGAAGTTTTCTCTGCAGCTATAATATTCTCTCTTCCAGGCATACGATGCCTCCTCCTTGCCCACTGCAAACGACCTAATTCCTTATCAAGACTCGTGTCCCAAACTTACACTGTGAGGCTGACAGTGCTCTGGCATGAGCTTTTAACAAAAATATGCCTCTTGTGTTTAACAGTGTGTATTTATTCTGCAGAGTGTTGAGACTTCTAAAGTGTGTTCTTTCTAGATTCAAGAGCAAACTTTGAACATGGTGGTGCACATCTGGCAAAGCTAAAGAACACAAAACAGCCATACGTCACCAGATTTGGAAGAAAAGAGCTACTTTTCCCTGTGGTTTGTAAACTGAGTTATAGCACACGCCCTGCAGAGCTACATGCGTGTCTTTGCTTTCTCCTTTCCCCAGTTATTGTTTTTAAACTGAATTTTAACTTGTTGGAGTGTCTCCAAAGGAAAGTGAAATCTAATCAGCTTACAGTAAGTACAAATATTGAATTGTGCATATTGCAGAAGGTGCAGGGAAAATGTTTGGGTCCGGCAGCATAAACACAAAAGAATGAAAAAGAATGAGACGATTAAACGTCGGCCGAGGAGGAAAATGTGAAACTCTTGGAGCAGAAATGTTCCTGCCTCTGCCCTTGCTTTTGTTCACACTTTGAGCATGTGTCAGTCTACGAATGGCTGCAGCGGGAAGATGCATGGAGCCGGCGCTGGCATAAGATGATGACTGATATGGTCACATCTCGCTGCTCACGGAGGACGAAATATAAAAGACGGGATCCCCATCCAGCCAGAAGTGAACTTTGCTTCATTTTGCCCACTTAATGGTCCAGCGCCACCTGCCAGTCGGCCTTTATCGCCTCCATCACTCCACTTAATCAGAAGTGCTGGCTTAGGAGTCCCTCTAATCAGACCAATTAGACTTTAAGGCCTTGTCTTTCTGGCAGATGCCCTCTTACTTCAGGAAACTCTTTGGCTTCCTCCTGCCTGTCTGGCAGAGGCCCAGCCAAGCTTTCAGAGAACAACCTTGAGCATTTTTATATTCTACATAACCTTCATTTAACAATGGAGGTCAATTTAAACTAATTGTTACTCACGATGACAGTCGAGCGTTTAAAAAGGGACATGGGTTAAAACAGAAGAACACACAACAGAGCTGTACTGTGTGCCAACAACACAATTAAATCACTAACAAAAAAAAGGGCATTCTGCCATACTTTACCCCATTCTCTCCATTTTTGTTTCCTTCACAGACACTGACAGATGACTCCACATCACTGGCTTTGGCATCGTGTCTATAAAGCATCCGTCACGGCTCTGGCAGGCTTCAGTCAGTCAGATAAGCCTGTGAAACCTGTCTGACTAAACATCAAATGAGTGTATTTTCACACTCTCCAGTGTGACAGCCATGCTAAGAGATTTAATCACCATAAACAAGGCACACATGGCACGTGGGAGCATTGCTTTCCACAAACATCACATGATCTAGATTCTAAATTGTTTTTAACGTAAAAAGAAATTCATATACTCATGGTTAGCGCTGCAGCCATATCATTTCAGATAAATTATAATCTGGAGAACCAACTCTTCCTGTGACCTTGTAATAGTTTTTGACATTTGGGATTTCTGAAACATGTTTAATCTCAGGATAATCATGGTAAATCGGACAGCACTATCCATCATAGCCAATTGTAATTACCTGCATATAGATCACTGTCACATGAAAAGGGCCATTAAGGGGAGTTCTGTGTGTGAATAGAAAACTTTCAATCAAAATGCCACAGGCAACACGACCGGCAGCCAAGAGCAGTGATTGAACAAGAATCCTAACCAGGACATCCCACGCCGATGGCATCGTTCCCAGGTGGGCTGGCTTCGTGTGATAATCACATAAACAGGTCTATCAGCATGGGGAGGGGGTTTCGTTCTGTGTTTGTCCAGCTTGGTTCAGCTGAGCTAACAGCCCTGGCCAAAAAACACTCAGACAGGGTTAGCAAAAACACCTTGCTTCATTATTAATGGAAAATAATTAATTTATTTTTTCAACTTGGACCTTTTTTTCCCAACTTTAGCATTCGTTTCTATCTGTTATGATAACATTGTACTCATTAGTTCAGTCGCTGATATCTGGTCTGACACCAATAATCAGAAATTGAACTGTACTGACCACTTGTCAGGAGAATACAGCCAAGACTTTGGTTCAGTGGTCTGTTGAATTGTAAAACTGCTGTCAGATCAAAGTTGAACCAGACAGTAGCTGAGAGTTTGCATAATAATTTGAACATTTGCCCTCGTATTTACCCCCCAAAAAAAGGAGTTTAGATTAGTGGCTCCCAACCACAGGATAAATCTGATCTGACCAAACCTGTTTCATTTGGTTGAAACGAACTCTGGTGCGTTTGTCTGTTTAGTGCGGTTCATTTAGGCTCGTGTGAAAGATGTCAGTCGTATTCTGGTGTGCACTAAAGACTGCCTGAAAAAGGACAGGTCTCAGTCTGCTTCCAGTCGGACTCTTTTGCGGTTTGTTTGTGGTCTGAAAGCTAGGGCAGACCCGAACGCTTCGAAGCTTCTACCGTCGCCATGAAAATCAATGTCCAAATCAGTAATCAAATGCTGCACATAGAAGGAGGGTAGACATCAGCCACTGTCATCCCCGCCTCCAAGGTTTTGTAGCCGTTTTCGCTTCCCCCCATCGAAGCTTCGAATATTCGTGGATAATTCTCACTGAAGCTTCGAAGCCCCAGAAATGGTATTCGGGACAGCCCTACTGAAGGCAAACGGACCAACACAGTATTTTATGATAGTATAGATTTGTGATTTTAGAATGAATTCAAACCTAAACTACTATTAAATCTAAATCTATTGATGATGAACTGTCAAGGAAGCAATCTTATAAGTGATCTGTACAAGCAGTGTATTTACATGTTTATGCAAATCATTCGGTAACACGTGCACGACAGCATGTGGTTTGTCATTTTTTCCTGATCTATCAGAAAGCAAAAAGGAATTAAAACTGAGGTGTGTTGAGTTTGTGTCCTACTCCATGTATTTTTGGAGTTCCTCCTTAAAAAACGTGAGTGAAGAAGTGACCACACAGTAACTATCTCATATTATTAAGGTACAAAATGCCTCTTTTTTTGTCCTTTTCCTACCTGTTCATCACTATTCAGCCAGAAGTCCAGCGCTGATAATGATAACTGATAATCTTTGTTTTTTATCTTGTAAAAGGACAGTGGAGATAGACCTCTTCACGCCTCTAACAGTTACAGATGAAACAGTCTGAGAGGTTTAGAGGGAAAAAATCTCTCTTTGGTTGAACTGCTCACAACTCATATTCCACCTGTGATGACGGCGTCACCAGCCCAAAAAAAGAGGTTGGACACCACTGCTTAAAATGAAGACTTGAAGTGGAACTGCTTACTGCGTCTGCGGTGATTACACTCAGCAAAGATTGAAGGTTATTGTGCAGATTGAATAGAGAGAGCTGTGAATAAAATGAGTTAATAAAAAGCCATTTCACAGAGACTCTAATACTGCGGACCATAAATTAGTGAAGTAAAAACCATCTGTATGCGTTAAGAGAGAGCGAGAAAATTAAGTGAAATATCCAGCAGAGACTCGCTGCTTTGGAAAGGAATAGAGGGCGGTTTGTTCGGAACTAATTGATTTATAAATTTACCAGAGTACATGAAAACCCCAACATAATAACCATGGAAACAGACAGAAATATTGTTTTATACAAACACTGTTTTCAAATTCATGTAAAGGTCATGTTGCTTATTCCAGTCTCAGTATTTTTCTTTGAGGAGACAGCGGTCACTCTGCAGATGACTGCTGCCTCTCTAATGAAATTACATGTAATTCCACTTATAGTGTGATGGAACGACATATAAATGGCATGCATGTGTGAAGGTACTGTACAGATTATATATCGAAGCATAAATATGGCACATTCGGCGGTAGAGGCGAGACGGGGATATATTCACCATATCTGAAAGCAGATGCATACACTTTTTGCTTCTATTAGCGCCTGACAGGCAAATAAGTGGTGTAAACTCAAACTGTATTGATTATGAGTTTGTTATTGCCTCTAGCAAAAATACCCAGGAGGATGTTCTTCCCTGGGATTATGGCTATGATGTCGGTGCAGCACCAAAGCACCCATAATCACCGAGAACATCCTGAAGGTTATTGCAGCTTTAATACAATGCCTGCAAAAAGTCTGTGTGCACTCTGGAAAGTTTTCTCCCAAGTAGTAAACATAAAAAAAAAATAAAGTTAAAAGTAAATGTCATATAAATATAGGTGAGCTAGCGAGGAGTCAGAGAGCACATCCCAAGGGGCAGCACAATCCTCTAAATGTGCCGGTTTAATAATAAAAAAAAGATTTAGAAGTTTTACATTTGAATCTGAATTGTAACAATCATACAGATGTTTAGACAATAACTTCTGTGTATATAACGACTTTATGAGGATGATTCAGTTCATCTTTAAATCTATTACATACATATGCATAGGAAAATGGTCTGAGATATTTATTAAATTTCTTTTAAGTATTTTTTTGATGTAGAAGAGTGGATAAGGTACAAAAAATGCTTAATATAGAAGATTGTGTGAGTGCAGAAATGTGTCTCATATGGAGAGATATGGTGTTTTGGACTGAGGAATCCAGCAAAGAAAAGACGTTTGCTTCTAAACCTCACAGTTCAAGAGTTTACCACATGGCAGCGCTACCTGCACCAAATCACATCCTATCACTTGTTCCTATCGGGCCATGGCCTCTAACTTCACACCACACTTCACAGACCTCTATGGACCTTCAGATATCCTGCTAACTTGCAGACAAAATGGGACCAAAGATGGAGGTAACCACAATGGTTTGTGGCGCCTCAAGAGTCGGCACGATAACCAACAGAGCTTGATTCAGCATCAGTTTGCTTAGCTAACATTATCTGCCAAATAATGGGAGTGTACCAGATAAGACAAACACTTTGTGGACTTTAAGCTGCAGCTCATTGAGAACAGAAGTAGATCAATGAATGAGCTAAAAGCTACAGAGATTGATCTGGAGGAACACTCTGGATTTAACTGGTCTCTTCATAGATGAAGATGGAGGACCCTGCAGGACTTATTAGATATACTGAGATGACCAACTGAGCTCAACGCAAGTAAAATCTCCGGTCATCAAAACATCGACTGCTTCTTGTCTTCTTTATTGGGCGTGTTTGAGTCCGCTGCCGTTGCTTATGGCTTGCTGAGTAGTGAACGGCACCAGGCAGACGAGTCAAGTCAATTTTATTTCTATAGCTCAATATCGCAAATCACAATTTGCCTCAAGGGGCTTTACAATCTGTACAGCATACAACACCATCTGTCCTTAGACCCTCGATTCAAATGAGGAAAAGCTCCCCAAAAATGGAAGAAACCTCAGGAAGAGCAGCAGAGGAGGGATCCCTCTCCCAGGACGGACAGACAGGAAATAGACGTTGTGTGTACAGAAGAGATTCACTGCAGAAAATCATACAACTATGGTGACAAAATGTTTGTGAAACAGAGGATGGATCCAGCTTCAGGTGTCGCCCACTAAGTAGGATCTGAGCCACACCGGCCACACAAACACAGAAGAGGACAACATCATTCACACAACAAACAAACACACAGAGAGAGACAGCCATGATAACAAGATCAACATCTCGAGAGTTGTTTTGAAGATGCAACCTGCTGCTGAATAACGGGTGAGAAAATTATAGATTTTTCCCCGTGTAGTTTGCGTAGGAAACATTATGTCTCCAGATCATGGAGTAACATATGGAGTGCTGAGGTCTCACACAGGCTTAAGCAACCTTAAATGACATTATTTAGTCCACCCAATGTGAGCATCAGCATGCTGGTCTGCGGTGGACGTGGCAGACCGACATGGAGAGGAACCGGACTGAGGTTCTGGAGCAGCATGCAGTGTGAGCTCTGCCCATCGGGTTTTTGGTTTTCTTGCTGGGTTTCTCTGCTCCCCGCTGAGCTGTCCCTGAACTGGGTCACAGCTGTGCTGCACACAGTGGCACCGTGGCACATTTCTCTGTGAGTGAGGACTATCTGACGGCCGGGGGGAGAAAACGAACACGCTTGTTAAACTGCCCCCCCTCCAAGTAAGATGAGAAGAGCGAGAAGCCAGAGCAATAAATCATTAATCCACCATAAAGGGGCTGGGGGAGGAAAGGCAACGTCTTGCTGTCTTTTAATGTGAGGCGGATGTATCGCACCGCAGTTTGTACCTCTGCCGCCTCGGTTTGGCCGTCTGGAAACAGAACGTGGAGAGAAACTAGAAAACAGAGTCCAGAGAGGGGGAATAACAACGAAACAAAAAAAGAGTCTTTGAAACGTCCTAGATGGCTCTGCAGGAGAGGGCAAAGGCAAAACTCAGCTGGGTGTCAGTGGGTCCTAACCCTGCTTTGTCTCTTCATTCATCACAGAAAGCAGCCATCTAACTCACATCAACTCAGCTCTCACTAGTTGTTCTCACAATTTGAGCTGAGCGAGAAAAACACAATGCAAACTAAAACATTACAAAGTGAACTTAACCATTTAATAATTAATGTATGCAAAGCTAATAGATTTAATTCTCTTCCAGCCTCGACTCTGGTGAGTTGGAGGTCTGGCATTAAATGACTTTTTCTTGCCCTCAATTACCGCCGGGGAATAAAGATCACCGAATCAGAGCCGAAGTGACGCAGATGCCCAGGTTATAAATTTGTATAATCTATAACTCTGTTGGCCCAGATTGTCATTAAGACACGCTCTTATGCACTCATTGTATTACTGGCTAAATCGAAAGCGTGACCACATACCTGAAAAGATTTTTAAGCAATCTTCATGATCAGCATTAATGTGGGGGTCTAAGGAGGTCAGGTCCAAAAGGTCTTTAAAGCCCAGTTGAAGATTTGAGAGGAGGAGGATCAGTTTCCCTCCCTGCTGTCAGGAGGAAGCAGCCTGCTGCGACGTCCTTCTGCGCTCCATCTTTGAATTACAAAAAGGAAGGAAAACGCTACCAAAACAGATGCATTTTTCTTTCTTTCTCTTGCCCATGGTTTCTCTTTTAACCTGGTCTGTGCTTTACCCCCTGGTAGCTCTTTGTCACACACTTGCAGGCCCCAGGGGCGGACTGGACTGGATCATAACTGGATGTATATTTCCACATGACAGAAAAGAGTACACAGGTCTTTATTTTCAGTATTATTTCCATGCATACACATCTTCCTTCCTACGTCGCATGATTGAGTGTTGATGCCATTTAGTCATTTTTTTTACATACACTAAACATAGAATCAACTTGGGAAGGGCAGTTGTGATATTATAAGCTAGCATTATTTGTTTTTTTCAAACATTAACCATGTCTCTTTCTTGTAGATATATTTGTAATTTTACAGCATTTAGCTGCACTCCCTCTCATAAGGTTTCCATCAGCAGGAAGAAATGTTAGTGGTGAGAAGGAGAAATGTGGTTAATGCAGCAGGACCAGAACATGTGCATGCACAGGTCATGAGGTATGAGACAGGTAAATGAAAAAAGTAGTTACTCTTGTGAAACATGACATTAACATCACAAATAACCACATCTGTACCCATGTTAGCTGCTCTGTGAAGCCGTGCTTAGGCGCTAACTTCAGCATGCTAACATGTATAATGTTTACCATGTTTGCCATCTTAGTTTAGCGTGTTAGCTTGCTAACATTTGCTAATTAGCATTAAACATTCTGATCAAATTGTTGCCATCACTGGTAGACACAGCTGCTTTGACACCTGGCTGCCAGTGTGCGTCGCCTTTAAGGTATTTCTGCATTGGCCTCTCTACTAGTTGCAGCCACTCAGTGCCCACCTAAGCACTGGCAACCTGATCAACTAGCATGCGAACATCAATTCAGTATTATTTAGTTAACATCTCTGCTTTGGTGTACATTTGATTGTTTTTCTCCGTCACTTGCCAACTAGAGCTCGTCAGCGCAGAAATGTAGGAGCATCGCAGCAAACTGGGATGAGTTAGTAGGACTTAAAAAAAACCTCCCAAACCAGGAGGCAGCTATTTTTACACGCTGCAAGGGCTTACGTGATGTCCTTTTGAATGGAGGTCAGGTCCTCTGCTCACAGTCAGGTTCTTTGTTTAACTGCTGTATTACTGTAAAAAGGGCCGGATGGGCCAGAATGATGTGACAGGTCTGGAAATGAACTTTGCTGTAAACACAAAAAGTCCATAGTGCACTTAGTGTGCAGTCTTTGTTGGCTGGTCGTTCACTGTAGGAAGGACTCTTGGATATGTTGTTTCTAGCCGTGACAGAGTTGTTGAAGAATCCAGATGTCAGAGATCTCAGGTGTACTATTTGCAAATTCTGTCTTGGGCTGCATTTTTCTTACAAATTGGGGAAAGCATTGCATTTTAAACAAAACAATATTTAAAAATGGTTTCTCATAAAGCAAATCCTCCTCCGAAGAAGCCCAATGTCTCAGCTGTTGCCTGCAATCACCAGCTAATTGTAGCACAACCTCGCCGCTATTAGTCCTCCTTGGCCAGGCTTGCCATTAGCTGATTACTGCACACCCACTATCTTATTAATGTAAATCCCTGAAAGAAAATATGACTGAGGCACAATATTTATTTTGCAGGCTATTCACATGGTACACAGTCTCAGTTGGCTCCAGAGCTTTATAGAGATTTTTAATGAGTCTTAACCAACCACCAAAGAGGACGATTTATTATTCCATCCTGCTGCCTGCTTGAATGAAAAAATAAATAAATAAGCAAATAAATTAAAAGAAAAAAAAGTTTTTGCAGCAAGAGGAGGCGCCTGCTGAGGTGAAATCTGCTGCATTTTAATTTACTGTTTGGGAACAGAGGTAATCCATCTATGTTTGTATCTCAACAAATATAATTTAGACCCTGCACTTATCTTGTCTGCACCAGGTGATGTACAATGCTCTTTCCTTTGTTGACTCTTTTGTTATAAATTAATCAGTGAGCTTGTCCCATCTCTCATTATGTGGCCTAGGCGGTCTTCTCTGACTGCAGCTACACTGCATCCTTAGCAAAAAGAACTATAATTGATAACAGGCCAACTTTATTGATTTATACAGAACAAATGTCTTGTTATCCTATTTGAACAGACAGCCTATGAAATATTTCTACATCACAGTCCTTGTTTATCATTTGTATTTCTACAGTGTCTGTTTTTCAGGGCCTCGTTTTTGTATCTAATTAAAATGCATTCAGCGTGCAGTATTGCGACAACGCAGTGAATGCAGATGTCCGCGAACATATGTTTACCACCAATTCTGAACTTCTTTTTCCCCATTAAAACCAGAGAAGACGTCCGCTGTCACCTCAGCACTCTTGGCTGCAGCCGACGTGAAGCTCCTCATCCCGCCTCACGCTGCTTGGGCACCTGCCAATATGTCCTCATTTCAGAAAATCGCCTGGGCTGATAAATGGCCCCATAACTAACCGAGTGCCGGCCGCCCATAGGGCCGACAGAGAGGCGCTCAATCTGGTGTGACCAAATTACATCTTGTATCGGCCGGTGGGACGAGAGCAGGGGCCTGCAGATGAGAGCCAAATCACATCCCTCCCTACTGCATCCTAACTGGGTAATCCTTCCGTCTCACTCTCTAACAATGTTATCTGATTTACTGCAATGCTCCCCCCCCCAAAGAAAAGTATGGAGCTAAGGGCGGGGATCTTTCCATGTCTTGAGCCTTGAATCAATACCGAATCAATACAGCGAGCTCCATTGTCTCCCTGTGTGAAAAGAGGCTGTTTTCTGCAGAGGTGTGTGGCCCTTATCTGCCTGCAGCAATCAGCCAGTCAGACCAGGAGCTATAATGGATTAATGTCTGTTTAATTAGCTTTTCATAATAAATTATTATGACCTTCCTAAATTCTCAGCAATATTTTATGTTTAACTTAACCCAAACAATTCCAGTGCCAGAGTCCAATTATTTTTCATATTACTTTAACCTTAAACATTATTGAAGGATATCTTCACTTCCTCGTAGAGACGGGGAGGGATATTTGGGACAGGGTATTCCTGCGGAGGGGAAATAGGGCTAAATTTGGTGACATGTTAATTTTGGACTCTCCCCTTGTCCACTGGATGGGGTTGATTAATGTGGCTCCTTGTCACAGTGAGCTGGCAGAACCAGGACAGGCGCAGAGATCCACCCTGCCCTCCCCTCTCCATCGACTGTACATTTATGGCTCTGCAGTCACCGTGACAACACAAACACAACTATGAACGACAACATCTGGATTGTGTAGCCTGATATCATGAATTAGTCTGGAGCCTTGCAGTTCATTTTTGATTTTCAAAGGGCGTTATCAACGGGCGCAGACCAAAATGCCTCACGACGCAATTGGATAGACCTACAACCAATCAGAGCAACGAAGCGTGTGACGTAGCGCTGAGTGAATCCTGTCGGAAGTACAGCAAACACATCTTTCTTATCAACAGAAGCTTGAAGTGCAGATGTTTGTTCTTCCTTTTGAGAAAATATACCATCCAGTTCGTTTAATACTGACGTGACAGCGGATTCCGAACGTTCCACATCAGCCGCAGCCATCTTGGTTGTTTACGAAAATGCCTCAACGGCGCTCCTCTGTACAGTCATCGTATCAAACCCGCCCCATATTAGATAAACGGCTGTGATTGGCCCGACCCGGTCCAGGTCGGATGGAAATCTGTCTGAATGGGAGGGGGGCCAGACGCATCTGCCAGAGCAAATAAAACATGAGCTTCAGCCCCTCAGCCAGACTAACCTTGCTTACCAGCCAAGTGTTGTGCAGCAATGCCAGGAAGAGGAAGTTAATAAAGGCAAAACCATCTACGACTCTTTTTATAACACCTTTTTTTAAAACGTGTGAACTCTTTGAACTTTTTCCACTTTGCACATGTATGAATACCACAACAGCGGGTCATTCATGTACTCTCTTCTTGTAAACGCAACCCTGTTTGAAGGCAGCAGTACTACACACTTTTCTACCATTTGTAAGATAATCTGTACAAAGGTCTTTCAAGCAAATCTGAATAGGTTTAAAGTGAACTGCTCTGTACTTGTACATGCCTGCCTGCACACAACATCTCACTGTTACCTTTTCTTATCTGTCTCAAGTATTGGTCTGTAATTCTGCTTGCTCCAGAGTGCCACAGTGCAGCTTACACAGTGCATTATGTGAGGAGAATAAACAACGCTGCCCCAAGACAGCAGTTAGATGACTAGCACAATGCTAACAAACCGAAGGTAAACACAGGCCTGCCTGCGCGAGCACCTGCTCATAGAGATTAATGTGGGCACTGGGGCCAGTAAAAACATCATTATCATTCAGTCTTATTTAGTTGGCTCTGCAATACAAGGTCGGGCCAGATGTTCTGTGGACAGAAAGAAGCGTATCAATAGTGTTGCATTCTCATTATTAGGCAGGAACGTGTTGTATACACACACACACACACACAAGGCCATTCTCAGCGAGCCAACTCGTTAACCAAACCACTGTTGATCAGTTTGTATTTTCTAGAAAACTATTCAATCATCTCTATCATTCGTACAATGTTTACAAAACCAGCTTTGATCAATCATGTAAATCCAATTAGCAAACTTTACTTTATTTCTCCTCATTTCAGAGAAAACAGCTGCTCAGGTCATTGTGGATGATTGCTTTTGTCACAACTAAGTGAGAAGAATAATTTAACTCGGCCCAACATTCATACCATGTAACGGTAACAACTGCTGGTTTGAGTCCAGTTATGCAAGAGCATAATCGGGGGACAGTGAGGCCAGTGGCCTCAGGGTTAGAACGGGCCAGCAGAAGAAATCTGTGTCAGATGAAGCAGTGGTTACTCCTTCCTCAATCCCAGCACTGGGCTGCCCTTGAGCAAGGCACTTAACCTAATAGCTCCAGTGACGCTGCGGTGGCCAACAGATCAAACTCAGGTTGTACTAGGTAGTTTCCTGTAACTTTTTTCCTATAAAAGATTAAAAGCCATAAAAAGTCTGTTCTAAAATAGTTGTTTTAATGCTCTCTATCAGAACTAACTTCAGCTCCCTCAGTGGTTACTGCTTTGTGTTAAAACTAGTTTGTTGTATAATTCAGCTCCATGCTCCATCTCAGTTAATCAACCCACTGACTAACACGTAAATAGAGAGGCTGAGGAAGATTTACAGTATGTTTGCTGAGTGGAAGGAAAACTAGCTTGCTGGTAATCTGAACAGCTGAACAGTTCACATAATGACATCACCTAAGGGAACATACCAAAAACACATGACCAAAAAGGTCTACTTACTAGCTTTTTCCTGTTCTTTCAGCTGCATTTCATGGTCTTCTTCAGTGGAGGGAGTTTGGTCAGTTATCATGTTGATAGCTCAGCTGTCATCACGTGAAGAAATATAAACATTTAAGATTTTTTTGTTATTTTCATTTGGTCAAACTACCTTTTCCAAAAATGAATTATGTGGCATGAAAATCATCCTGCAGTGCCACGTTAAAACGGCTATAATCAATATTTTATATTAGAATCTGCAGCTCTCATCAGCTCTACACAGCTTTATAGTGAGTTTCAGCTCACAACTTCTTTCCACTGCCCCCAAATGCCAAATAAATCAGTTACTGCAGGTTTAAAGAGTTAATTCATCCAAAACACAAATAAATAAAACAGTACTGTTTATTGAAAGAGATTTCTGAGTTTTCTTTCAGTGCACTGAGCACCACAAATTAAATTCAGTTTACCTCCACTGAACTGAGGTGGAACCAGAAGTCTCATTGGCAGATATCTTAAAACCTTGGCAAATAGAAAGTTTATCTGCATGGCTAAATATTTTCATGCTTTCCTTGTTGCCAAATTTACAACATCAGCGCCCAGTGACGCAGTTGTACGTTCAGATCTGCAGTACCACAGTAATGTTTTAGAACATATTAGCAGACGTGATGTTCATTGTGATGGATTACTAGTTTCACCCAAGCATTTTGTCTCTGCAACTTGAGTTACATATCATAGGAAAATGAGTGGAAACCAATGCCTGCCTGAAGGGATAAAAAAACACTTTTAAAGATCAAAACCCCTATACGCCGAGGAAAAGAGTCTCGTCAATTACAGGTGCAATAAGCAAGATGTTTATATGAAATTACACCTCAAATTGGAGCTGCAGCGGAGAGGTACATCTCATTATTGTATTGAGATTGTGTAGATTCACCTTAGGGACAACTCTAAATTGCATCATATTACTGGTACCCACTGTGGTGTATGGAGTGCCAATTTACCAGCACACCCAACATCAAAGAGCTGCAGCAAACAAAGTACTGATGTCAGTCTGGTAAAAGATCCATATGGAGAACAGGGGGAGTAAACACACCTGTATAAGACAGACAGCGCTCCTATCTTCTTCAGCAAGGTCTCCATCAGCGTCACTCAGACTTGTGATTCGGCTGGCAGGGATCTTGCGTGGCAACCTCATCCATCTTTATCGCTGCTCCAGGAAGCACGCGGTGATGGGCGTCGGGTGACAGGCGCAATAGAGCCGCCGGCTTTATCCGTCGGCGTGTCTTCTCAGCTTCACCCTCTGAGAGCTTTGAAGGGCAACTTCCTCCGACTGATAGCAGAGAGATGAATGTCTGGATGAGGCCCGGAGGCTGTTCCCCTCCTCCTCCTGCACTATTATTTCATTCATAGTTTTCATGTACAGGGCCGCTGCTGCCTTCATGCGTCTCGAGCTGCCAGGGCTGAGGAAGAGCCTGTTTAGTGTGACTTTGCAGGTAGATGCACAAACAAGCATTGGATAAATATTGAAGTGGAGGGAAATAAAAGAGGGAGGTCTCAAACATCTCATATTTACAATGGAGGTTTTGTTTTAGAGTGCCGCACAGCACCCAGAGCACCAGGCAGGAAAACACCTTGATTTATTTAACAGCAGCAGCCTATGTTCAACCGATAGAGGAAAGATTTTATGACAACTCCTGTTTTGAATAACTAAAATGATTTATTTGTCATGTTCTGGCATGCACATTTTCTTTTATTCTTAATTTTGCCTTTGTCTTTTATTGTTTTGACAGCTAAATTCTTCACCCACATTCAAACTACTAAAAGTCATAAACCGCGCAAATATCGATGAAACATAAAAGGAAGACCCACTCAACGTCCACCTCCCTCCCATGAAAAATCCACACAGTAAAGTGAGACAATTCAACTGGAGCTATTAAGATATGCAGCTTAATTATGAATGAGCTATGTGTGGGCGTAATAAGCATGGCTAATACAATGGCTCTTTGCACAATATGTGCCTCAGTGTATAAATTAGTGCCAGTTTAAAAAGAAAAGGGGAAACACACCACATTACACTTTAATTATGAAGCAATAATTACATTATATTGCTGCAGGTCACAGGTTGGTCTTTCATCGGTTTAAATTATGAAAACAGACATGGAGTCTGGTTCAAAAGCACAAGCAACTGTAGCCACTGAGGGTTTGGAGTTTAGTTCATCAAATCTGAATCCAGTCAGATCCCTTAAATGAAATTTAGGTTTAGTAAATTATTGTATATTCATGAACTAAAACTCTGAGATTGACATTTCAAAAAACAAAAATTCTTTGTTAATTAAAAAAAGGGGAAATAAAAGGTTTAAATAAGAGGTTTGTTAGAGCTCAACAAATTCACCCCTTGGTTGGAAGAATATTATATGCAAAGAATGTGGTAAGATGCCATTAACCATTGTTCTGTTTCCCCCCTACAATTAGCTAAATTAAAAACTGCGTCCAGCATGTGTTATTATTATTTATTCTACGTTTGTTGTTGTCAGTTCAGCAGTTTGGGGAATTTGTGTAATTGCCGTAAAACCAGACTCAGAAGAGAAAAGTCATCAGTTTCATCTCTATGACATGTTTAGCCTAGCTAAGCACACTAAAAGCAGGGGAAATGACTAGCTTAGCTCCATCAAACACAACAAGTCTTTCAACCAAAACTACAAAACAGGTAGTTTGTCATTGCCTTCCACAATGGCCACTACGAGAGTTTTCTGATCTGGTGCTCCAATCAGCAGGATGACATTGTTTGTCAGTGCCTCCCAACATGGTTATAATCACAGTTACTCATCTGCCACTGCTATTGTTAAGGTACAACTACTTGGTTAGGTTAGTAAAGGTCATGGTTAAAAGAAACTAGGCACTTAAATCTGCCCAACCTCCTCTTCAAGAGGTTGTGCGGTGCAAACTTCGTCCCAACCTACGTAATAGGTTTCTTAACCTCTTACCAGAGCTTGAACAATGAACAATGTTGTTTTTCTGTTCCGATTTTCTGCCATGTACAGTCTTACTTTAAAAACTAAAACTTCCAGCAACTCCTAAACTGTCTTATCTAGCCTACAAGTTGTTCAATGAGTACAGAAATTGAAATGGAGATGGGAAATCTCTCCAGTTTTCACTTTTCAAATGTAACTAACACATTTTAATTAAAGTAATCCTCCAATATGTCACAGAAACACAGAAACAGAACCTCTATTTCCACATTTACCCACATAGTAAATCACCAGAATCACCAGTGTCAACATATTTGCAGTAAAGAGTTTGGGATGCCTGAAAGGGACAAATACACAGCAGTGATGTTCCATTAACTTGTAATATTTTTTACATGCTAGCAGCCTATTAAGAAATTCACCGGGTTAATTTTCTGAGCCATTTCACGCCGGCTATCTATACGCTTGTCAGCAAGAATTAATGTGCAAATTAGGCTTTGAGAAGTGGCTGTAGGCCTCTTTCACAGGTCTAAAGCATAATGGTCATTGTAACAGAGGCTCTCTGTCTATAAGGAGCACGATCATACTGCAGCTGGAACTCATCATCATGCCTTCAGCCTAAACTACTTTGTTATCACAGCCAGCCTGCGCAAGAGTAAGGCTGTGTCAAAATAAATGGCCTGTTTTTACCTTAGTAAACAAACTTAAACATGGAGGTTGTCGTACTTTTTGGTGTTCAACAACTGGAAATTATGATAAAGTTGCCTTTTGATAACGACAAATATGTTTTCAAATGCCAGTTAGGAAATGAAAGATAAAGTATGAGGAACTTAGCTGTTTTATTTTGAAAGAACCAAAGAGTTGTTACTTTAACATCCTTGAGTACATTTACTAAAGTACTGTACTTAACTCGAGTATTTCCAGGTAAAGTATAGTCAGTTGTGGAATGTATTAAGTACAGTACTCAAGTACTGTAAAACTAGCTAATTGTATATAAAGTAGCTAAAACTAGCTAACTGTATATAAAGTAGTTAAAACTAGCTAACTGTATATAAAGCGGTTAAAACTAGCTAATTGTATATAAAGCGGCTAAAACTAGCTAATTGTATATAAAGCGGTTAAAACTAGCTAACTGTATATAAAGTAGCTAAAACTAGCTAACTGTATATAAAGCGGCTAAAACTAGCTAATTGTATATAAAGCGGCTAAAACTAGCTAATTGTATATAAAGCGGCTAAAACTAGCTAACTGTATATAAAGCGGTTAAAACTAGCTAACTGTATATAAAGTAGCTAAAACTAGCTAACTGTATATAAAGCAGTTAAAACTAGCTAACTGTATATAAAGCGGTTAAAACTAGCTAACTGTATATAAAGTGGCTAAAACTAGCTAACTGTATATAAAGCAGTTAAAACTAGCTAACTGTATATAAAGCGGTTAAAACTAGCTAACTGTATATAAAGTAGCTAAAACTAGCTAACAGTATATAAAGTGGTTAAAACTAGCTAACTGTACATATATAAAGTGGTTAAAACTAGCTCCACCTTGAGCAGCTACAACAGTAAAATGCTACTTGCTAAATGCTATAAATCTAAAATTATAATACATCAGTTACACAGGTTTGTTTTCTGCAAAACGAGTATTTTTACTGAAGTAGCCTACATTTTTCTGATAATACTTTACTGAATTTTTACTTATTATTGATTTTGAATGCAGGACCTTTACTTCATTGGTACTTTCACTTAAGTAAAGGATGTGAATACTTCTTCCACCATTGTTCATTAGATATTATTAAAAGCTGCCATGCCCATGTATCCTCTTAAAAAGTAAAGTAAGAATATATATTTTGACCAAGAGATAAAATGTAGTCTGCAACCAGAAAATAAAAGACCTTAGTAGGAAATCCAAAGAATACTTGGCAGTTTCCAGGATATTCATTGTTCTGGATAGGATTTGTCATCATTTGTCTTCCATGCCTTACTGAGACATCCATCCCTGTCAAAACTGTGAACAATGAGGAAAACAAAACTTGTGGGCCATGATAAGCTGTCAGCCGTGGTCAT
This sequence comes from Macquaria ambigua, assembly GCA_008360985.2. Classification (NCBI taxonomy): domain Eukaryota; kingdom Metazoa; phylum Chordata; class Actinopteri; order Centrarchiformes; family Percichthyidae; genus Macquaria; species Macquaria ambigua. Next base: position 178,287 of record VMKM01000082.1, read on the forward strand.
CTAGAGGTAGTGCACTGTCTGAGCCTACCAAAGAGAGAGAATTTATCTGCACCGTTACAAATCGAAACAAGCGTCTAGGCAGAACATTTGGGAAGCAATTAGTCACGTAACGTCAAGGAGAATTGCATCCAGGCGGCTTTATGTGTGAGAATCCCCAGGTAGCTGGAAACCTGCTGGCTGTTACAAACAGGCTGCTGGTGAACATATGAAACTCAAACCCAGGCTGCTTCGGTGGTGGCAGTGCCAAATCAATGACAGCTCGAGTTTGAATGGTGACCTCCGATTGTCTCAAGAGTCATGTGGAAAAAGTACAACTTTCCCTGCAAAGTTTTCTCTTTCACAACATCCGGGTTTAGCTGGAGAGAGAGTCGTCTCTTCACTGCTTTCTTTGCCCTTTATGAAATTAAGAGAGGGGGGGAAACAATTCCATCAGTAATTCCATTTTCCTCTTCGCAAACTGCATATTGCTCATTAAATATTAACTGACAGGCCTGAGCTTCCTTGCATTTTGATTATTGTTTTTTTTTTATATAATTATTTATGGCTGACAGGTTAAGACTGTCTGCAGAATGTCAATAAGATCGTTTCAATTGATGCAAATTGAAAAGCAGGAAAACAACAAATAAGATGTTTTCTGAATTATAATTGTTTAATAACTCACTTGAAATTAGTGATTTCTGGGACAAAATTACGCTTTACCTCCAAGAGACAACAGGGATGACTAGTCGCTGTAGTTAGTATGGAGTCCCAGAGGTGACAATAGGCAGTCTGATTAGTCAAACGTATAATTGAATACATAAATAAGTAAATAAGCAATAAGAGTGAATTCCATAATTTATATGGATTGGAAAATTACCAAGTTTTATGTTTTCTTTTTAATCTCTGTTTTCTACATTTTCCAACATTTTTTCAGTTTTCTTACAATATTTCTCATTTTCCTTGTTGATGATAATAAGAAATGCTTGTCTAAGTGTGCTAACATTGTATTCACCACTGGCATTAGACAAACAAAACCAGACTACATCAAAAAGAGTGTGATGATAGTAAAACCAGACTAAGAGTCTACAGCCACTCTAGCAGCCCTGTGAGGCTGTACCTGGTCACCATAACATGCTGATGTTAAGCAGGTATAATATTTACTGCGTTCACTATTTTAGTTTTAGCATGTTATTATGCTAACATTTGCTAATTAGCACTAAACACGAAGTACAGCCGAGGCTGATGGGCATGCCATTTGTTTTGCAGGTCTTTAGTCATAAACCAAAGTATTGCACGATGTGAAATTTCGACCTGATGATGGCGCAACAGCAAAAGTCGAAGGGATCACCAGAGTTATTACAATTCATCCCAGGAGGACATAAATGCCTGTACAAACTTTCATGACAATCCATAAAATAGTGGAGATATTTCATTCAGAACCAAAAATGTCAACCTTCCAGGGGTGCCAGATGAAATGTCAGGGGATCACCAAAGTCAGTAGGGTTCACCATCTAGGAACCAAGAATGTCTGTACAAAACTGTATTGCAACCCAACATATAGTTAGATATAGATATTTCAGTCTGGACCAAAGAGGTGAACCAGCCAACAGACCAATCAACCATCACTGCCTCTAGTGTGGCTTAAAAAATGTATGTGAGTTTATGAAAATGAGCAGTGGAAGATAATACTGCATCATTTCAACCACTAAAATCCAAGAAGAAAAGAAAGAATCACTTGAAAATGGGTTCTAGATGAATGTCAGATCTGTTGACAGAACTGGAGGGTCGATACATCAGAATTGCATCTTTCACCTCAAATGGCTAAAAACTGTATCCAAAACACTGTAGTCAGTGTGGGTTGTGGCTTGATAGCTGCGTCTAATTTCACAGGCTTCAGTTTTAAAGTTTTTTTGTCCAAATTTGAGAGGATCCAAGCAGTATATCCTTTGCAGACTTGAGAAGCCCACAAGCGACTTGAGGCCTGTCAATTGTTTTATGGTGCATTCAGTTGGTCCTCACCAACATGTATGCATTTGAGTTTTCCATCAGTCATTGGTAAATATGTCACTTGGATCAGTCCAATACAAAGAGCCCCTGAAGGATCTAAATAATAGAAATGGAATTATCCATCATTTGTTGAAGTGAAACGTCAAAACTCATGCGGTAAACTCAGTCATGATGAACCTTAAATGAGTTCACCACCACTTTGTTGGGCATTTAAAAGGCAACTTCTTGTTAAAAACAGTTGATGAAAAGCCTCCAAACACACTTTTAGTTTTGGTCTCTGTGAGTCTAGACCCTCTCATTTTTGGAGAAGATGCAGAGGGTTCATCTTGACCTTCAGGTCCCATCACAGACCCACATGGGCTGTGTCCTTTGAAGGATCTGGCCCATGAATTAAGATACAGCTAATTATTAGCCAATGAGGAATCAGACATTCGGAAACCTCTCAGAATCATATAAGCAAAAGAAAGTAAGAAAGAAAGAAATGTTGGGAGGAAATTGGAAATTTCTTTTAATACATTTGAACTGTTATTTATTTATGTATTGAATTACACTTTTGACTGATCATTAGTGAAATTTGTGGCTAGGACGTGACATCACAGCAGTCGAGACTTGTGGAGTTTGAGTCTTCAGGCTTTCTATCAGTCTGCACACGAGTCACTGATTGTTGGCATCGCTGCCTTTTCCCTTAGCTGTCCCCAGACACCAGCGTTTGCTCTGATCATAATGTACCCCAAGACATGCTCACTGGCAAGATTTGATTATCAATAAGCCAGCTGAATTGAGAATGTACTTGCCACAGCTTGCTTGACAAGCTCTGACTAGCACCCGTCCACCAGGCTAGTGAATTATGAAAACCATTGATGGATGAAATATGAACATCAATCTTTCTCAGCTCCTGTCTGCTGAATAAATTACTTTTAAAGTTCACTGCCATGTTTGCAGACATGTGCTTCGGAGAATGCTCATGCCTCCCTGCGCAAGTCATCTTCTGAGTGGAGGAAAATCATCTCGGTGAAAAGCAGAGTGAGTTACAATGAGAACATGAGGATATTTCCTGACGAGTTTCTGGATTGATGAGAGGTTTGTCCTATTGAGTACACGAGGCATGAAGGCGGCGGAAAGTCAGGTTGATTGTCTAATGATTTGGCTTATTGTAAATCAATAAAAGAAGATGCAGTGCTTTGAAAATGCCCCATCTGCAGTTCATTCTGACACTGTTCATAGTCTGTGGGGCGTCTCGTAAGTCTTTCTGCTGCGTGGCAGGGACATTTCTCAAGTTTTACAGGTAATGAATGGGGTTGTATTTCTTCTCTCTTGCCCTGAGCATCCATAAATAATACACTTCTACACAATAGAGGGGAAAAAAGAGCAAGGTGGTGTATGACATTTTCTGTCTGTCTTTCTTTACCACAATACTATGCTCCTAACTCTGAATCCACTGTTTCCAATTTGGGTTTTATCCCTTTTATTAAAAGACGTAGTATGTGGACAAAATGTCTGGGACTGTACTATACTGTGTGTGTTGGTCTGAGCCAAAGTCCTCCTGAATTTTGTGTGAACAGTCAGCCTGGACTCATGAATTTTTTATGGAATAAGCACATCTTAAAATGCAAATACATGCTCTGTCCACAGAAAGTGAGAGGGGAAAAAAAGCAGAGCTAGACAGGTAGTAGTTTGGCATTGAAACAGCAAGGTGCAAAGTGAGAGTGTTGAGACCTCGTGGTTAGAGGGGTGTATGGTACGTATATGTATGTTTACGCTTATATTAAACCCTGCTGTTGCACGGTCAATACAATACACAACAATACAAAATGGTACACAAATAGAAACATAAAACTTCATGCTTAACTTTGACAAAAATGTAAAAGTGTGACATTTCTGATAATAATCACTGACAAATGAATAAACAAATTGATTAACAAATAATTTCTTAACGAAATTCATAAATAATGAAACGAAGCACAAATTACTGCATGCATGAGTAAATGCTCATATTTATTCTGGATATAAATATCACCCAAGAACAAAACAATGTCTTTTTTGTAGAAGAGATTGTTTACAGATGCAGACAGCATTCTACCCACAATCCTTTCTGTTACCAATCCTGCTTCTTAACGTCTTAACCAGCTGACATATCAGTGGTTTCTGAGCTACATCAGCTCTCACACAGAGAATACATAGATATGGAGTTCAGATAAAAACATCAGCCGAATCAGACATTTTGGAAAAGTTTGTTTTGCTGCAAATTCATTAAGGTTAATTTTCTGCAGATTCCTCATTAATCTGATCTTTTTCTCTCTGGTTGTTAAATGCAAGACACCTTTTGGTCATGTCATAGTCTCAGTCTTTCAGTCCACAATAGTGAAATGGTATTGAACTGATTTGGTATCAGCCTGTTCTTTCATCATATGTTACCTACATCGACAATGTATTACAGGAAACTGATCCTGGATAATTTAATCACACCTCTGCTGAAATCTCAAGAGACATCCGCTGTTGCTGCTCCCGCCCTCTCACAACTCTTTGTGACTGTATTTCACAACTTTAGTTTGATATGAAACCATCTCGTTTGGTATGGTTATTCTCAAGATCTGATTGGTTTGGTTTACGGTCCAAAATTGCTATACTCTTAACCTATTTGCTTCCACAGCAGGATGCATAGTGTGTCCTGTAGCCTTCGTAATGAACACTGGTCTCTAGACAGAGCTCACTGGAGTCAACCTGGTGAACCCATGGATATATTCTGCATGCATCTCTGTCAGGATTGGATTTGGATGCTGTTGTAGGTGTTCATCATTAGTGTTGTTTCACGCAAACAAAACATGGAAGGGGGTCTTGTCAAAATAACTGTCAGTGTTTCGGAATCACATTGATCCCAATACATGCCTTTAATTAACCACACACAACTTTTACACAAACGTGGGCAAGCATTCCTCCGAGATCACTTGTCATACTGGGATCCTGTTCGTGATGCCAGATTGTTGAAGAAATAACCAAACAGTGTGATATTAACAGAGTCCAAAACCACAAAATATCTAAGGCTAAAACATACGGTTGGAATATTTGCAGCATATTAGGAAGTTCCTGAAATCAGTACGATCATAAAGTACCGCAGTCTATTAACATAACCTCATTATGATCCGAAGGCCGTTGTAATACCTTGTCAGCCGCAGTATGGCTAATCATCTACAGATTTACATTTTCATTACTGTGTAAGGTGCCAAGGGCCTCTTCTGCCAATCTCCTCTTATAAACAAATGACACTGGGCCACATTAATCCAGCACACATGGAAGCATCAGTCAGCGTCATTATAAATATACTGGTGAACCACAGTGTATGGACAGATCACCGACCCCAGTGTTGAAGCTGTTTAGCATGTTGAGTGAACTGAAAACCATCCAGGCAAACTTTGACCCAAATGAATAACAAATACAGTGTGTGTGTGTGTGTGTGTGTGTGTGTGTGTGTGTGTGTGTGTGTGTGTGTGTGTGTGACTGTTTTGTAATGTTGCATGAAGGTGAGGTGGTGATGAGCAGGAATCACATGGAGTGTTCACAATGGAAAGGTTTCATCCTCTGGGAAGCATGAATGTGCTCCGTAAATTTAATGGCAATTTGCCCATTTTATTTTGAAATTTTTGGTGTACATGTGGAAATTGTCAATGATAGTGGCCACAGAGGGTCAACAGAAACATAACGAATCATCCTCTGGGGACCATGAAATCCGAAACTACAAACAGGAACATAGGAATGAAACTAAACTTAATACCACACAGATTTAATTACAAGCTAACAAGACTAAGAAGCTACAGTCATGCTAGCATCTCCGTGAGGCTGTGTGGGGCTTTGAGCTAAATGCTAATGTCAGCATGCTAACATGCTCACAATGACAATGCTAATATGCTGATGTTTAGCAGGTATGATATTTACCATTGTCACTACCTTAGCATGCCAACATTTGAGGAATATCTCTTAACACAAAGTGCAATTGAGGCTGATGGAAATGTCATTATTCTTTATTTGGTCATAAACCAAAGCATCCAAAGTTATTACAGTTCATCCTGAGGGGAACATGAATGTTCGTACCAAACTTCATTGAAATCCATTTAATAGTTGTCGAGATATTTTACTCACAATCACAAATATCAACCTCAGGGTGGCGCTAGAGGAAGAGTCAGGAGATCACCAAAATCATTAAGATTCATCCTCTGGTGACCATGAATGTCTGAACAAAATTTCATCCAATACTGGTTGAAATATTTCAGTCGGGGTGGTGGACTGACCAACCGACAGCACTGTTTAGTGGACTAAACCAGGCCCATGGAAAAACGGCCTATGAATCATCCTCTGGGGATCATGAACACCAATAACAGCTTTCTTGGCTATCTGAAGTCTTCTCTAGATTAACTGACTTACTGAGAGAGCTCTCATTAGTCTAATTAAAAAGTAAACTCAAACATTTTGGCTCACTTTTTGCTGCAATTTGGAGCAAATTATTAACTCAGTTTGGGCTGTTTTAGAGCCAAATAATCAAACATATTTACAAGCAATCATATCATACGAAATAGATACCATTACTGCTTCTGGAGTCCCTTTCATGCACCCTGATGTTTAGATACAATTATCTAGAATAACAAAAAAAAAAACAGACAGTCTGTCCCACCATTGTCTCCTGACTCTGAAAGCATGGCTTTTGGCTCCATAATACCATCTCTCCCTCCGTGCAGAAGCAGTAAATATGGAGGCCAGGGCTCTCAGTGTGATCAATAATTCCTTCAGCCCCAGATTCCACACTGATAAGGCACTTTGATGTGGACCGAAGTGCAGGAGAGAGAGGCCATCCTGGGGGAGAAAATGCGAGGAAAAGAGGCTTCATTATTTCAGGCAGCTGTCAGCGGGTCATATTCAATTAGCTCTAATACGTTTGTCAGTTGGAAAACAAAGCAACAGTATGGAAGAAGGGCTTTATAAATAAATAAATAAATAAGTAAAACCTCTTGTAAATTTGGGATCCTCTCTCTCAGTGATACCGAATCAGAGCAGGATCCCCAGCAGGCGGCCTGAGAAACATCAGAACAGGAGCATGTTGTGAAGCCAAAAAACAGAGATGCAATCAGCTGAAGCGTGGCTAAAGCAAAATATCTCTGACGCCAACAGAGCATTTTAGCTGCACTGAAACATGTTTTTGTGTCTCTGTTTTGAGACATAAATCGTGTACTGTAGACCACAACAACAACAAAAATCTAAATACAGAAAACTTTAAAGATCCTTTTGGAGCTCTGATGTGTAAAATGTTGGTCGTGTTTTGTGCAAATGTCTGAATCTCAGATGTCTGTGGAAGAGTACAAGCTGCCCTTTTTGAGTCTCTATTTAATTTCACTGGATTGAATCATTTGATAATAAATAGTTCACTAACCGCTCCGTGCAAAGTGAAAGCGGATGCAATGTTTGCTAATTAAGTCTGTGATGAATGGCTATTCCAAAAAGCTAATTTAGTTTGATTTAGTTTAAATGGGGTTCATGTCATTTCAACAGGGTTGGGAATTTATCTAAAAGCAACTAAACCAGGAGCAGTTCAGCTATTGAAGTTACATTAGCTCAATTTGCCTCTTTCTTATTTGAATTAGGTCGTCAGTGTTTCCTGACACTGTGATTTACTCAATAAACAGCTGTTTCAGTCTCAGCATGTGTAAACAAACACCTTTCTTCTTCTTCTTCTTCTTCTTTCTAAACTGCTCCTTTGAGGTTTCAGATAAATTAAATATGTGGCTGCTGTCTTGAAGAAACTTGCAGACTTTAAGTGGAAAAATGTTAAGCACAAACTGTGATGAGGACTGAAGTGGTGAAAATGCATAATGAATAAATCAGAGAGAAAATAATCAAGTGATTTGTTGAATAAAAAAAACACACACACATTCATCACCTCCTACATGCAGCAGATCTGCACTGTAAGTAATTAGTGTTTGTTTCTAAAGCAAGTCAAAAGAGCCTATTACAGCTGGTGAGGCAGTCATTATTTCTTGGACCTCGTGGAGCAATTAGCTCTTCAGAATTTAGTTACTTATACTCTTCGGTGTACTTATGGAATGAAAACACAGCACATCAGTGCACTTCATCTTCTCTGCTGTTGTAGTGGAAGTCAGTGATGAGATAGATAAGATAAAAACAGTCCGAGAAGTGCACTTAATGAACTTTATGCATATAAGAATAGTGTTTTTGTTTGAAACTAAAGCACACTTGAACCACAAATGTCTGAGCTCCAGCAGCCGTAGTATAAATTATCCAGCCCTGTTATAAGATCTCATATAGAATTAAATTAGATATATGCTTTTTTTTTGTAAGGGACACAATTTTCACATGTAAAATACACTTTCACATATGATGAATTGACAAAGACCAGAGGTTTTCAAAGTTGGAAATGTGTGTGATTTGGTTAAAGAGAGAGTTCAGAGATGCAGCAGTTTTGGGGAATCTTACAGTTTTTCCCACTTTCCCAGAATCGAATGCAAACGTGCATATGGCTGACGCGATACTCACTATTCCACTTATCTACAGGTGATGATAACGCGCCAAGAAATGCAAAAATGTGCCAGCAAAGGCAGTGAAGAAGAAGACTGCTAGCAAGTAAACGTGGATGGAAACAATGCAGGATTCAAACTTTTTGTGAAAAAACAGCTTTGCAAATGTTTTCAACACGTCTGCTAGGCCTCAAAGACACACACACACACACACACACACACACAATGCATTTTGGTGATTGAACGTAAACATAAACTTTTGTTTGCTTACAAGAAAACTCCACAGGGCACCTTTGAGCACATCAATATGGAAGTACTAAATCGACTGTAAACTAACTGTATGTCCAAAAAGTAAAAGAACTCGGAGGATGAATTCTGTGTGTTGTATTTTTTTCTAAACCTGAGTAAGTTGCCTCTCAGTGTCTCCCGTCTCTTTTAACCAATTGCTCTGACGGCCTTCTCTGCCTGATTGGTATTCACCGGCGGTGCAGTCGGTAGCTTTCATTTCATGTAAGTTCTGCTCTGCACCCCTGATTCAAATGACTTTCAATCTCTTTGTTCTGGGCAGCGGTCCAGGCCAGAGGGCCGGAGAATGATGCATTGAGGTGGTTTATTAATGTGATATGCTGCACAACCACCGACGACGACGTTCATATTTCTGCCCTGCCACCTCTGAGCCGATCTGCCAGAAGTACAAGATCACCCCAAGGTACCACTTCTATCAAACCATGCTGGTGCCTCCATAAAAAGCTGCGCTCACCGCCACCAAATCATCCGCTGGAACACCATACATCACACCAAGTCCTGGGTTCTTGCCATATTTCTCACTAACTGTGATAGAAACCAATTGAATGGTAGCGTTTGTGGTTCGTCAAACAGATGACGACAATAAGAAGCTACAGGGAACCTCATATGTCCGAAATGTCATGTGTTAGCAGGTCCAAATGGCAGGAGCATGTTTGAAATTCACCTCATTTTACACAAAAATGATGCCTTGCGCAGCTGAATAAGACATCAAACAATCCATTGCTTATTAAGTCGTGTTACAGAACAGAAATAACAAGCAGCACACTCATTCTGAACAGACGAAAACGATGATAAACACAGAAACTCTGCACACTGTATATACATATATTACCGTTGAAAACAATCTTGCCATTGGTGTGTCAGTTTTTAGCAGCTATATGTTGGTGGAAGAGCACAATCAACAAGCACAGGAGCTATCAACACTGGTCACTGTCATAAAAACACATGCATCGTATTTATACAAGATCAGATGTCAGTGCAGGTGGACATGTCGCTCCCTGACTCCTCTCTGTTCTTTCCTTCTTTGACTACATTGGTTAATTAACCTCCAAATCATACACTGAAACAGGGTGGTGGAAAGTACTCAAGTCAGTTTTATTCATATAGCCCCAAAATCACTAATTACAAATTTGCCTCAAAGGGCTTTACAGTCTGTACAGCATGTTTGTACCTTGACCCTGGATTCAGATCAGGAAAAACTCCCCAAAAAAAGATTTTTAAAGGGGGAAAAAATGGGAGAAACTCAGGAAAAGCGACAGAGGAGGGATCTGTCTTCCAGGACAGACAGAAATGCACTAAATGTTGCAGAGTAGACAAAAATAACATTAGTAAAATTACAGAATAAATAAGTAAGCAAGTAAATAGAGAGTAAACATATGGAGGATATGGACCCAGGAAGACTCTAAGCATTGACAGGACCTGGACCACAAAAACCTCTGTGACTCGAAGGCCTGAAGAGGAAACACTCAAGGACGCCATTAACAGAGAGGGAGAAGAGACAAGAGGCACTGAGAGAGGATGAAGCCGTGAATTGTAGACAACACATGATGGGAAATTTGGGAACTTTTTTGCCTTATGAGCCTTTATAACCGAGGAATGTGTAATTGCGACAACAGCATTGATCGTTTCTTGTTTCAGTTAGGTTGTTTTGAGTGTTTGAACAATGTTTTCCTGACAATATGGCTGCACGAGCAACGACTGTCTCTCAGAAGTGAAGGCAGAAGTATCGTGATGTTGATGCTGCAAAACCTCATTGGAAGGAGTCGGGGTGAACGTCCACGTCTCCCACCGACAGTCAGTGATGTTTTCTTTTACTCTAACCACGACTTAACCAAATCTAACCATGCAGGTGGCAGATCAGAAAGTAGTCATATGAATCATTTTTCTAATGATCACGTGTGTTTTGGAAGGCGCTGACAAACATGTAGCCCTACTGATGACAGGGGTACCAGATCAGAAAATGGTCAATGGTTTTGAAAGGCAATGACAAATTATGTGTTTTGTGATTTAGGTTGGAGTGCTTGTGGCACAGGATGTTCGGCCAAAGCGTAATGTTCCCTTCACAGAAAGAATTTGAGAAAAGCCTGAAAAGAAATAGACATAATATAACTTTATCATTTTGTGACCTCTCATATTTATCCACCAATCCCCACAAAGTGAACCCCTGCTCTAAAGTGCTGAGGTGCATGTCTCCCTCTGCTAACTGTATCAGGGAGTTTTGCCACCAGATTGCTAAAACAGGAACAACATCTTCTCCTGGAGGTGTTCCCCGGTTGGATCGGGCTCGACATCAGGAGACATGAGGAGGTGGTTAACGGCAGCAGCGGAGGCCATTAGTGAGCTGTAGATGTTCAATTAGCGGTGAGATTCACACAGGTGGTGTTGATCACGATGTCCAAGGTGGAACAAGGTCCAGGGCATCTGCTGACTCCGGCAGCTTCTGCCAGGGAAGCTGCGCGTGAACATCTGTTCATCACCAAATGAACAATATCTCCTTCCCACTTAACACCAATGGAAAGCACTCAGACGCTGCCTCTAATCACTGTGACTGAATATTTTATTATCTGCTATGTTTCTCTTTTCTAGCTTCACATCTGCAGTCCCACACACACTCCGATGATCACCAGTGCAACCCCCAGATAGAACTGGGCTAGAGTACAGTATGTGGCTGCGAGTGGTGATCCTCAGCGGAGGAAACCTAGATACACCAGTGATAACCTGTATATCAAGCTCTCAATCTGCCACGCGCTGAAGGGGGAAAATAAATAGCCTTCATCTCGGTGAAGTGTGCTCTCCTCGTCTGCAAAGTGGTAAATCTTGCCCATTGTGAAAGTGGGACATGCTGAAGCACAGAGGGGAAAGGAGACGGCGACAAGGGCACTGGAGCAGGACCACAAAGAGGGAGGAGAGGAGGGGGGAAAAGCATGATAGGTTCCCTCCATCTGTAGCCGTCGTTACATTTCTCTTACATTATCTGCATTATTCAGATCCTCCCCTGGGCCACCCCGCCTGGACGACCTTCCCCTCACGATACCAGCGCTGAGATTACATGTTGACAAAGCAATCAACGGAAAATGGCCCAAGTCTGCAAATGTAATTTTTTGTCCTCGTCTCTCCGAGCTGGTGGTTTTCCCTTCGTGCCCTCGTACTAAAAAGGAGTCGGTCATCCAGACCAATTCAGAAGTGTCCCATAATTATAGACTTGTCAGTACTGATTTTCATCAACAACTGTGCATGTGATGATCCGGCAGGAATGTTAATGAGTCCTCAATTGGAGTTAATCAGCTGCAGGCGCCGCAGTGGCCGCCTAAGCAATCCCCCACGGTCCGTCAAATGTACACTCACAGTGCTGTGCATTGTGTGATGGGGCCAGTGGACGATAAGACGTTACACGACACGACTCTCCTGTTCTGTTCTACCCCCGGGTTTCATAAAATAAAAGTGCTTCCGCCAGCAAAAATCTTTTATTTTTTAGTCAAAGTTTATGTCCACTCGCTTCACTACTCTTGACTCGGCGCACAATCCCTTCACTTAATTAGGAGAGCTATTTCTTCTTCAGACAGGCCTCCCAGAGGGTCATGGATTCAAAGAAATTCTTCAGCTAATGGGAGTTGGTGAGCACTTTGTTCATTTTAATGTGCCTCGGCTGGGAAATCTTTTGACACTTTGCGAAGGAGCTTCTCTAACAGAAAGGTCTGAGAATGTGAAAAGTCCACGGCACAGCATGGCAGCGTAACCGAAACAGTCAACCTTAAAAGTCACTCCCTTTCTGCTGGACGCTTTGTTACCGTAATTAATTATGTGTCTCACCGTGTGTGTGTGTTTGGTGTTATTCATGCCGGTGAGAGAAGCTCAGTTGTAAATGTCATGTGATTATTGCGTTGGAGATGTGACAGATCCTCAGGAGACGGTGCAGAGGTGACCGGGAGTTTAGATGAGGACTTGCTGAGGTCAGTGCAGATGGACTTGTCTCTGCGCGACTCCTCTCTGTTCGTTCGTTCTTTTACTACGTCGGTTAATTAACCTCAACACAGTGGTGGAAAGTAGCTATATACATTTACTCAAGTCAACTTTATTTATATAGCCCCAAAATCACACATTTGTCTCAAAAGGCTTTACAACATGTACAACATATGACATCCTCTGTCCTCAGACACATGATTCAGTAAATAAGTGGGTATTGGGTAGGTAAGTGCTGTACTTAAGTAGAGTTCTGAGGTATTACATTTTTGCTACTTAATGCTGGAACTTTAACTTTATTGTCCACGAGGGGACCTAGAGTATGTTTAGCCATCGCCAAAAACATCATCAGCCCCAAGTAATTAAAGGGGAAACTAATCATCAGCTGAGTCATCATGAGTATTTAACAGTTTGATGGCCTGAGAGATAAAATAATTATTCACCCTGTTAACGTTGGCCTGTGGTTGTCGAAGTCTCAGAGGAAAGAAGCTCAACCTGGACACTGTAAACTATCTCGAGCCTCACAAACTGCTCTCTTACAGATGGGGCAGTTTAACTCCAATGATCTTACTGGCCACTTTAACTATATGTTGCAACCTGTTCTTATTGAGAGATCACCAAACCAGGTAATAATAGAGAAGGTGATGACTGACTCTACCGTGGAGCTGTACTACAAACCCCAAACCAGCTGAGCTTCTGGAGGAAGTACAGTCATTGCTGGGCTTTTTTACTGTGTTGTGTAGTTAACGTCACGTCGACCAGCTACAGTATTATAATATTATCAGAATGGTGAATTATTCAGTAATGTAATACATAATAAGTACATATACCATATCACTGACTGACTACCATTCTGCTGGCATACTGAGTACTCAAAGTACATTTTGCTGACAGTACTTACTTTTACTTAAAGCAGTATTGATTTTTTTGGCCACTAGAGGGCATCAGAACAAGCTTGGGTTAATATGTTGAACTTGTTAGCAAACAGCTGCTTATTTACACATCAAGCAGTTACAGAGCAACATTACCATTCATGAGGAGTCATGTTTCTGTCACCTGATGAATGTAAGTCCAATATTCCCTCTCTTTTAGCTCTGTTTTTGGTCTCCACCAACTCCTGATGGAAACATTTGGCTCTTTAGCTGCTAAATGCTCCACTATGTTCACCAGCTAGTTGCTAACTGTGTCTGTCTAACTGTTTGGTGATAAGCAGGCAGTGGACTGTGGGTTTTTAGAGCTTTCTCTCTGAAAACAGCTTCCTGCTGCGACTGAAAACAACGCTGATGAGAGCGGTGAGAGTGAACCAAAAACTGTAAAGTTGTGGTGGGCCGGAAAACCGAAACAATGAGCTGAAAGACACTGAAATGCTCCGCAGAGCTGAGGGCAACTCCAGACGTTCACATTACACATAGTCAATGAATCCATTGTTAACACAAAAATACTGGTTATTGCAGCTTTAAGTGAAATTATAAATGCGAATTAGACGAGCAACTACGTCAACCTTATCTCAGTGAGAGCCTCTTTCAGTCTCCGTTGTATGTGTGCCAGCATGATGCAGTATGAGACCTCAGTTTAACAGAGGGACTCTTTAACCTGCACATTTCACCTCTCTCTCGGTGTATGCTCCCCTCATCACAGCTTGTCAGAGATCAATACGTTTGTTGCATTTAAAACAAAGAGTCACAAATCACTCTGCCTTGCGTTTGACATTAATCAGCGAAGCAGTTTAATTACCTTTTTTGGAAGTGCACAGACTCAAACAGAGCCCGTCCTCCTTGTCTAATCATAAAGCTAAAAAACTGCCTCTGTGCTCTCTTGGTTGTAGAAATTCCTTTGAAAAATCTTAACTCGGCTTAATCATCAGGCTCAGCCGTTGTTCCACTAATGACTAGCACAGTGTGTGTTTGACGCGCCGGCACCGGATCGGCAGCAGCTGACTGCACACGGAGCCCCGACGCCGGCCGTACTGACAGCGAATTCTAAGTAGGACACCGACGCTGCAAGAACGAGCTCCTGAAAGCTAGTGGAGCAGTTTCTTTTCTTTTTCTTTTCTTTTTTTTTTTTTGGATTTAACTTCTACTGCCGGCTCAAAGCAGGGATGAAGTGAGGGCAAGCAATGAATCACAATCCACAGTTTGTCCTTCACCTAATTTCTCACCACCACTGAGGCTCAGGTGATTTAACCTGTTGCGCGCGCACACACACACATCCTCATTTTATTTTAGATAAGGAAATGTGTGTGTGTGCGTTGTATTTTTCTGCTGGAGGTTCTTGTTGAAGTGCATATTAGTATTAACACAGTAGAAGAATCATTTATACAGTCCTGCATTCAAAACCTTAATTAAGTAAAAGTATATAAGTAGTATCAGCAAAATGTACTTAAAGTATCAAAAGTAAAAGTACTCATTGTGCAGTAAAATGTTCCCTGTCTGTGTTTTCCTGATGTTTCTGGATTACTGCTGCATTAATGTGTATGTTGCTGCTGTAGATGTTTAAGGTTGAGCTCATTTGAACTCCTTTATATCCTGCTGGCTAGTTTAATCTACAGCAATGCATCATGGTCTAAAAGGTCATCATGTGTTTGTAGCGTCGCTGTCCTTTGAGAACCACGTATCTCTAAAAAGTTCACGAGCTCAGAAAAACAGACCTGTTTTCAGCTTTGTGACGAGGCATTTTCCAGCTGATCCAAGGAGGGTTTAAAGAGTTTATTTAGCTGAAGAAGGAGGAGGATTTTCTCAACACATAAAGGAACATTTAACCCTTCAGTTTATCACAAACATTTAAAATCACCACATTTGGAGCTTTTGTTCTGTTATTACAGATATTTGTTTTTGCACCAACTATTAATGAGAAGAAGACGTAGAAGACTGTTACCATAGTAGACCAGAGACCACTGCTGTCTTCTCCATCCTCTCTTTCCAACCTGGAGAATATGACACGCCCACTGATGACATCACATTTTGCACTTCAGGTCGAGGAAAACCTGCTATTTTTTTGGTTCCAGCTGAGAGACAACTTTTCGGGTCCAGAGGCAATTTATTTTTGCTTGAAATGCTCCAAACGGTTCTAAATTAGCTGCGCAAACCGGAACAGAACCCGTTCCATGTTGGTGGAAAAGGAGTATGTGAGTATTTCTGAATTTTAGCACTACAAACTGTTCTCTTATCTATTTTTTCTTGTCCTTCTAGGCGATGGTTCTCCTTTTTTTTAAAGCCAGAAATCTCAGTAAGAGTATCCTGGTGAGATAATCTGTGAATCACTGGAACTAATCAACAGCTCTACCTGCTACATATTGATATGTTGTGATGATTTTATCAAATGAGGTGAATAAAATGGCTTTTCCCCTAAATGATAAGGCTTTCGTCTGTCATCTGTAAGAGCAGATATATGTTAGAGAACACACGGGCAGGTATGGCGTGTGCATATAAATATGCACAGGTAGAAAAGAGAGCGGCTTTATTGTCATTTTCTTTCTGTGGCTGAAAGCTCCGTCAGTTGGCAGCTGTCCCTCCCTGCCTCAGACATAATCATCCCCGGCAGAATGTGAGGCCTCAATCAAAGAGCAGCATGCACGACGAGCACCGCCAGAGGAGCACTGTACGAGACAGATCTACATGAAACACCTGGGGACAGTCATTACAGCCCCGCAGCCTATCAGGCGCTGAATCCAAGAAATACCCCCAGAGGAGAGAGCGGCCCCGCTCGAGGCTCCGCTCGAGGCTCCGCCGAGGCTGCGGATTGCAGGAAGGAGGGACGCTGGCAGACAGACATGATTGATTATTTCTTGATGGCTGCTATTGTCAGATGTTTAATTTTAGGAAGAGACAGGGTGTCCACTTTGTTCACAGCAAAATTCATTTCATATCATTTCTGTTTATTAATGAGTCTTAAACCGTATTTTTTGGGGGAGAAAAAAAACATTTCAACCCAACAGGAATCAGACAAATAGTTATCTGCAGCTGTTGGCAGAAATCTGAGAAGAAACATGAAAATGTTTTCACTGCCATGTGTAATTTAACTTCATTGATTGGCTTATTTAGCCAATTCTAATTCTATGTGCATCAAAATAACAAGGATGAATGTGAAATTTGTAATTGCTTTTGACCATAACCTGAATATAAAGATGGCTGACATGACAGCTCCCCAAAACACCTCGATCGCCCCCTGGTGGCCGGCTGCAGTATAGATCATAAACCTTTGGACCCTGTTTACACTTGGCTAGAGGCTCGACGCTACATTAGCCGCTACTAGCATAACACACCTGAATATCTGAACTATTGGCTGTCAAGTTGCATTCTGGGTAATACAGGCACCACATTTGACAAGGACGAAGAATGTGTGGAATAAAAAAGAGGATATGTCTGGTTCTGCTGCACTGAACGTGTAATTTCTAAAATCAATACGATTTAGTATACCTGAAGTTACTTGTGATATTTCTCTGTTGTCATTGTTGTATTTTTGTGTTTTTATCCCACTTTGTATCACTTTTAATTTATCATATCACATAGTAACATACTGTACATCCTGTTGTAGCAACTCAACAGTGAGTTTATGATATCAGTATAATGTTTTAGGGACTGTCCAGATAATGGAGGAGAGGTTTGTCTGCCTGTTGACAGTCACAGGTGCCATTAAAATACTCGCAAATAGGAAAACACACCACCGCAGCGTTATCGGCCATTATCGTCAGTTTACAGGCTGGTTGATTTTTATTTTTTATTGGAAAAAGATGTAAATCGTCTACTGACCACATGAAAATACTTTAAAGGATGTAATTACAGGCTAAAATAACTTGATTAATAGAGTTTTTGCAGTCTCTCTGAAGGCTAATGCAGCCACTTAATTAGAATCATGTCATATTATCTCGATCTCACTTGGAAATCGAGACGTAAAGATGGTTTTAAACATCAAAAACGATGAAAGACTGTGTCCTGTCTGTCCATTACAACCACTCCAACACAGGCTCTGTTCTTGGCAGTCACCTGTGAGGCCAAATAGTGCTGATAGAGTTGTTAGAGTCTCAGCAGAAGGAAGTTGGTCACCTGAAAGAGTGTGCATCCTGATAAAGACTGAGGTTAGGCTGAGTTACGGCGGTGGGGTTAAGTAGAAATAAGACGGTTCCCTTCTAGTCTGAAAATCAAAGCCCGGAAACACAGTCTGACTTTCAATTAACATTCCCGTGCCCTCGCCATCACTCCACATTTGCATCGCGGCGCTCACCTCGCCGGAGCTGGCCTCACACATATACTTGATTACGACGAAGGAAATTGGAAACTGAAGTGTGACTTGACTTTGTAGGAAGATATCCTGTTAGGGAAATGAGCAACCCACCCCACCCCCACCACCACCCCTAACGAGACCGGGGGCATGGCAGATGTCACAGCCCACAGAGAGACGGTTCACACAGGGGTTAAAATTATGAGAAGGACTCTGTGAAGAGGGGCACATATGTTACTGGAAGTGCACTCTGAGATTCCACCACAGTTTTTTAGGGTTTTAGTGTCGGGTCAGTGTGTCCAACATGAGTGGAGTGTCAATAACATCATCTCAACATCATGTGTCTGTTAGATGAGGGAGCGTGTGCAAAACTTCATGTTTACTGATGGTAGCTTTTTATTCATCTTGTTGTTTATTGAACTTAGGGCCTATAAATTGAAAGATCTGAATTCCTTTATGTCTGCAACTAATGATTATTTTCATTACTCATTAATCTGACAATTATTTTCTCAATTCATTGATCGTTTGGTCTTCAAACTTGTGAAAAATGCCCATCACAGTTCCCCAGGTGATGTCCTCAAATTGCTTGCTTTGTCCAACCAACACGGACTACGTTTACACACAAAATATTCAGTTTTTTTTGCCCTTATTCCGAAAAAGACAATATTCCTACTAAGCTGTTTACATGGCTAATGAAAATGAATATTCCCGGTTGCGTGCAGCCGTGCAGACTCCGGCTGTGTTTGACAGGGGTCGATGCCCTAACACGTCGTTTATCACGTCAAAAGTGGAAAAGTGGAACGGCTGGAACCAATTTTGCTTCTTTGCGTCAAAATAAGACTCCACGTACTTGCATGTGTTTGCAAGCTTTACAGTTCAAAAAACAACTAGTTTAACTGATACTGGTCCATATCTGGCTGCTGGAGCTCCTGGTTCTTTCAGGCCCCTCTCCCAAAAAGCGCACTGTGTTCTCATTGGCCAGCTGCCACTGCCTGTGTGCACCACCCAAAGCAGATTAGGTAAACATTTATTTGGAGTTTGGTTCGTCTCTGCTAGCAATTATAATGGCAGCGTCTTAACGACATACTGTACAACCTGTATGTTTGTTGTTGATTCAGAATCCTAGATGTCTCATTATGGATCAAAGTGTTGATCAGTTTCACTTCGACCTGATAGTGGAACTAGTCCAAAGATCAGGGGGGCACTGAAATCATTAGGAATCATCCTTTGGGGGCCATGAATTTCCAAACCAGACCGTCAGACTGACCCACCTGCCAACCAACATCACCAGCCTTATTAGATATTATTGAGTGATTGATTTACATGTAATTAATTTGAATTAATCCAGAAAGAATACCAGTAAAAGTCTCTTTTTATTCCCCCCACTACTGTCCACCTGACGGGCAGGCTGAGACGCATGTCAATAAAATTAACAAACCATCCCAGTTTTTGAAGTTTTCCCTTTTCCTACTTTCGGGATAGTGCGAGATTACACACAGAACGTAAAAGATACACTCCCTGGTTTTGTTACAGCGCCTAATGGTGCACACAAATCCCCAGATTTCCTCCCAGCTCACCGCTGCTGTTTTAAAACTCATCACAGTTTGAATGGGGGCGGGGGGGCACTATTACTAAATCTGCAGGTGTGTCTTTAAAGCGGTAGATAACTTTTGTTAGGTGGGGATCCTGACAAAGACACAGGGGGGGAACTCGGCTCCAATCTTCTTGTCAGATTTTTAGTTAAGGCTCAAAAGAAAAGATATAAAGTTGAAACGAACATCACTGTGTTTTAGTGTTTTATTTCGAGGCTGCAGAGACATACAGAGGATTACAAAAGCTCCTCTGTCAGAGCCCTGCAAGGCATTAAAGGTAGTAATTACCAAAGTGAGGGAGAACAACTGGATAACCTGATTGTCTATTGATTCTGTACGTTCTGCTGTGAACAGATTTAGCATCGCCAGGGGCAGAATGTGCTACAGGACCAGCTAGCAGCGTGTGTTTACATGCAGTAAACACAATTGCTAGCATATGATATTTGGTGTGTGTCGCAGTCACACTAAAGGCAAAATAAATCCCTTGAAGAAACTTGTGTTGCCCAATAAAAATGGTCTCGTCTGTCGCTCGCTCTCACATAATGAGCTGTGTTCTCCCTCCAAATACAGACGCAACCTACTCTCCAGTAACAGCAGGACTTTGATGTGATGGCTGGGCCGAAATTTCAAAAGAACATTCTCCTTTTTTGTTTTTTTTTTGTTTTCAGAAGATGAAACATAAGCCCCAGCTATTTATGCTCCATTATTTAATGGTGCATGAGAATATAGTCCAGAAGAAACAACATTTGTCTTGGCCGCTGCAGCCTCTTAGTATCTGCTATTGATCTGACTTGTTCCAGCCTTTGGAGGAGATCGGTGTCCCTGTATACTCACCAAACAGGCTGGCTTTGTTTAAAAATCAGATTGATCACTTGGTTTCTGTTTCTGCTGCGAACAGAAAGGAGCATCTGAGTTTTAAACACAGCCGGGAGACACGGAGCTCAGCAATATTTGGCCCTTTTTTTTCCTGACCTAAACGGGAGCCAGTGACGCAGATTGATTTTGTTTTGTTGTGAGGCTGCGTGATAAGCAGAGGGGGAAATAATGAGCATTGTCTCATTAAGGGATAGAGAATGCATTATGGGTCATACATTTCAAATGAATTATGCATAAGGAATAAACAACCACTGTGGCGGCTGGCTATATATCATCAGAGGGGCCAAATCATTTCGTAGCGAATGTTTGATCATGTCTTCTGCACCTGACTGATACTTAGTGACACTCCATTGACAGCAGTGGAAATGCATCACAGCAAAGTGGGAAGGTGGGGGTGTTTTCCTCGTGTTGGAGAGCAAAAGGCTCTCTGTAATGAGCAAACATTTTGTCACGACTGTTTCCACAAGAGCCTCGCACCAGGAATCAGCTGAGGATTTTACAGCTTCAATCCGTCACTCAACTCTTTTCTTCTTCTAACCTTTTAATAACAGCACTATATTGGCCTTGCCTTTAAGATAAGCAGATTTGATTAATATTTATTTTTACTGTGTGCAGACACAAACACTGGAGATGCGACAAGATGCCATTTATTGTGAACTGACCACCACTACAAGAGAGCGACAACCACTGGAGACCAACAAATCGTGTTGTTTCGATTCCGATGGGAAGTGGAAACACAGTTGCTTTCTGCTGAGCAGGGGGATTAAAGCCTTGCTAGCTTCTAGGGTCTGCAAAGTTTATTATGCCCTTTAATACAAATGTAATGAACAGAAAGAATAACATACTGAAAATGAAGTCTTACTACTTTGAGCCAGATTGGCGTGAGAGAGCTACTTTCAGGATCTGATGTGCTTACGCCACCTAAACAAATCTGACGCCAAATAAGAGGGAACTACAACGCCACTCCTTGAGGGGAAATACAGCTGCGCAGGTTATATAGGCTTCATCCACTCACAGGACAATGTATGAACATCAGACTTGTCTCCACGTTTCAGCACCAACGTTGGATTCATAAATGTTACAGAGAGCGCAAAAGCCACAGCTTCAGTTGGCAGAAGCACACACACGGACCTATCCAAAATAAAATAAAAAAAACTAATATCCTGCATATCGAGTTCAAGTTTTGCCGCTCAGTAAATATCTTTGCAATTTGCCGTTTTGACATATTTTGTGTACAAAGTTGACATTTTGGCCAGAAGGTGGCACAAGAGCTAATCGAAAGCTAATCGAGTGTCTAAAATGGAAAGGGTTCATCCTCTGGATAACATGAATGTGCTCAGTAAATTTCATTCTAAGCGTTTGATTTTCAGATTTCTGACTGTGATGGCCCTGTGCTGTATGGCAGCATCTGTTTTGGCCTGTTTTCAGGTTCTCCCTCACTGCCCCTCCTCATTAAGGGACTGGCCTCACCTGCTTGGAGCCTATATAAGCTGGGTGGTTCCAAGATGGCTCCCGCTCTCTTGGTTTGGTTTGATTGTGTTTTGTTTATTCTTTGTTCCTGTTCCAGGTAGGTTTAGGTTTTAGTTTCATAGCATCCAACACCCACACTGAGTTCATGCACCATAGTTTGCTGATGTTGAGTTGTCTTTAATAAATCACTTGCTTACTTAAATGGTTACTGTGTGCACCTCCCTTGTGCATAACATGATGTACCTGTTGGCCTGATGCTGGCATGAGAAAAAAAAAGCTCATTAAGTGTCCAAAAACTGTGTAAGGGGTTCTTCCTCTGCAGACCATCCTCACCAAATTTCATTCACACCCAGCTATTAGCTACAAGATACCTTGTCAGGGATTAAAGTATGAATTAGTGAACACAAGATGTAACCAGAACCATTAGAAATCATCATCTGCTCACTGTGAATAGCCTTACCAAATTTTAAGGCAATCTAGTCAGTAGATATTTTTCTTTGGAAGTGCAAAAAAAACTGAGCTTGGCTACAAAATGGTTCAGGAAGTTTTTAACATCTCATTTTTATGAGTAACAACGCTGCGAAGTGGTAATGCTATACCTGCAATTAATATTCAGAAAAAGTCTCACTTGTATCCAGCAAGAATTACAATGAAGGAGTTCATCAAACAACACACTTGTTTCTGTCAGTCCGACAAAGGTTCGCCCAGCTGCTCTAAACTATCTGGGCCTTTTACAGCTCAGTTAATTAACTTTTCTTGCACACAAAAAAAGGCACATAATAGTCAGCGAAGCACCGGTTACAGTGGCTGGGTTAAAGTCCAGGAAATCCATTTCTGAATGTGCTCAAAGGCTCAAACTGAGAGAAGCCGTTCTTATTGTTCTTAGCTTTTGGTTTTATCTTCATACTGTACAGGGAAGCACAAAGACCTTCACAGCCTGAACTACTGTAGCAGCTGTGTCCTTGACCTCTACTTGACCCAAATGGCACTGCTGAATAATAATTTTAGACTTCAATACATTTTAAATAGTAACTGAAATGCCATTTTGCCACGCAGACATTCATGGTCCCCAGAGGATGAATTGTAATCATTGAGGATACCCTGACTTTTCCTCTAGTCGACCATGAGGGCCACAATTTCCGTTTGTTTAACACTGAAAGTAATCACAATAGATGTGCATTAAAATTGCAGTTATAATGATGCTCCTCAGAGGATGAACCCTCCTAATATGTCCTTTCCTTCACCACCACCATCCGGTCAAATTGTTACAGTTTGTATATAAGATATCTCAAAATACACAGGATGGATTGTCATGACATTTGCTGACTAAAATCATACTCCCCAAAGGATGAACCAAAGGATGATTTCTAAAAGATGTTCACATCTCATGTTCCTTTCTCTCCATGGCACCGTCTCCATTTTTCATTCATCCAACAATTTTGTTTTTTGATGTTTAACGAGCATTGCAGCCTCACAGGACCACTAGCAAGGTTATAGACTTTTTTTTGTTTTGATATGTTTTGTTTTCTCATAATTCCCAGAATTATTATTATATATTTCTGTCTCAGCATATCCCAAACTGTTACGTTTAAGTTATGTTGAGGAAACAAATCTTCGGTGGATTTTATGATAAAAGTATAAATAAATAAATGAATTAAAAATAACAACCTTGGTCCTATGACCTTCCACACACATCTGATGTTTTCTAATCAGTGTAAAAAAACAAAGTGTGCTGCATTGTAACTCTCACACAACAAGTACATCTTATAAAGAGACAAGTGTTTTGACATTTTGCCAGTTTATCTAAGTATATTGTATTTGGGAGGAAAACATGAGTCAGTTTAAACACCGACACATGACATAATGAGGAAAATGTTTAGAAACGACGACGTGTCTTTTGTCGCTGTAACTCCTCATGTCACATGTGGTTCCATCCTCGACGTTATATCTTCCACAAAAGCAGAACTGGGTGTGATGCCCTGCAGAGTGAGTGCAGCCAGAATCTTTGCACTGCAGAAAACTGTAGCACTGCAGCAGAAAATAACGTAACTTAATGTGACACTTGTGATACAAACATATTGGAATGCAATATTCACAGAAGCGGTAACTTAGATTGTGAGGCATAATCTCATCATCCCTGCAGAATTGTAAAACTGTCACCCACTGATAATTTGCAGACAGACAGTAGGTGAGTCAGTGTGCTGCTGCAGAGAGTTTCAGAGAGAAAGTTCTTCGGCTGGGCAGGAGGAACGGCGCTCATCAGCGCTCGCCGCACTTCTGCTATCTGGACCGGAGAGCTTCAGTCCACCAAATCCTGTTTACAAGACATTTGAAGGACAGAGATAAGGGGTTTACTAAAAGGATGCTTCGATACAGGTGGATCGGGTGCAACAAGACGAAATGTGCAGGTTTGATCATGGACATGTGCAGGTCATCTCATCATACTTATGATACAGCCATATGAATACTGCTGTATGTGCACAAGTGTATCCCAGTTGTGCAGATGTCAGTGTAAACACATCATCCTCCTGTCTCCTGCTGACTGCATGAACCGCTTTTTTCTGATGTTTTTCTTCTTCTTTCTTGCCGATACCCGGAGATTGAGCGCTGATTGCCTGTCCCCTGCTGTCCTGCAGCACGGTAGTGATCTGCAGGCGTGAGGACAGCAGGCCATTATTCAGCCTTTTAGATGTGCTGCTTCTTATCAGCGTGCGGGGTTGACTGAGGCAGCTGCTCTTGTCAACATGCCAGCACCCGAGCGTCCTCTGGGGGGGGCGGGGGCTCAACAAACAAACTCCTCCAAAAAAAAAAAAAAAAGAAGAAAGAAAGAAATACACGAACACACAATAACTCCCAGACAGCAAGTGTCGTGCTCTTGAAAGTGCACACGTGTAACAACATCACCCATCTCTGGCTCACCGTGGGGGCCGATGTCAGCGTGGAGGGCGTGGTGGAGGTGTTTGCCAGGTGACGGCTGCAGAATGAGGGTGACAATCTTTGGTCACTTCACGTAGAGAGAAGATGACTATCTTAAATGAAAAACGCTTCCCGCCGTGTTTCCCTTGTCGGTGGTTTGCCGGGTTGGATTAAAAAGATACCGGCTGTGTGTTTACTCACGGTGATGAACTCATTGTGCTGTGATGTCCTCACCTCGCTTCATAGTTTAAAGACGACAGGAACAATCAAATAAGTTCTTATCAAGTGTAATAATACTGAACGTGTGGGAACCTCCAAACAAGCAACCCCAACAAGGTCAGAGTGTGGAAACCTGCTTCACCACCAGAGACGGTGGAGGAACTCTTTGGGTTGTTAGACAGAAACAAGAATAGAAGTCATCATTAGCTGCGTTCACACAGACAATATTTCCTCAACTCGACTGAAATCATTCTGATTAGAGATTCAAGCTTAACTGTTTACATGGACGCTAAATAAAGTGATCCGATAAGATGTGAGTTTACATGCCCGAAGCATTTAATCAGAATATAACTCCGTCTGCTGTGAAGCGTCTAATCTGCTGGAAATATAACAGAAGAAGAAGATGGTTTTTTTTCCAGCTACATGTTTGAACGACTCGTTGTTTGAAGCCTTTCAACCATCGAGGCGTTCAACAATCCTTCAGTCTTTTAAATTGTTTCAGTCACAGAGCAGTTTAGTTTCTGTCCCTCCCGGAAACTCGTTCACATCACCTGATGTTCCCCCAAACATGCACAGAAAGAACAGGTTTATTCCAACCAGAGAGAAACCATCAGATTAAGCGTTTACATGATTATTAGGCGCTAATATTTTTCTATTTACACCACCCCTCTCAACCAGGCCGGATCGGACCAGTCTCTTCTGATTGAGGTGGTCACATGAGGCATTTTAATTCTGACTGGGCTGTTATTCCCATTATTAGTGGAATATTAGGGTCCATGTAAACGCAGCTAGTGTTTCAGTGTTTTATACTTTCTCTTCTCTGTGCAAGCCGTTGTCTCCTCATATTGCCAAAGCTTTGCCAGAAGAAACATATTCAGTGAAATCTTGGCCCAGCAACATATTTAACCCATGGATCAATACCAGAGAAGTGAAAGGTTTCTAGGAACATTTTGACATGTTTTTTGCTGTCACTCTGGAGGAAGTTATAAACATTTCAGAGCAACATTTTAATCCTACTCTCTGAGTATTTGACACTGAAAGGATATGATTTCAGTGGAGTATTCCTTTAAAAACAAGCTAAGCAACAAATATTGATGTTTTTTCTTGCGACCTCTAGCTCCACCTCCTCTGATTGCTGAGCAAGACAAAAGGTCAGAGGGTGAAGAAAATCATTAGAAATCATCCTCTGCCCCCTGGTTAAGGGGTTAAAATGCTGACCATGAACCGCAACGTCTCCAGTTCAAACCCGGCTGGAGACCTCTCTCCCTCACTTCCTGTCATCTCTCCACTGTTTCTAAAAGTCCACTAGTTTCAGGAGAGACAGATCAACATAGCTGATGTCCATCACACTGGACTGCAGGCTAATGGGATGTCAACAAGAATTATTTTCCAGTTCAGAAATCATTCTGGGACAAAGAAGTCTGCATTAATTCCCGAGTTGTCTCCTGAAGTCGTAACCTCAGACAGAAGTGGGCTTCCTCAGGTGACTGTACCTCTGCAACATCAGAGCTCTCATTCAAACAGGTTCCAAATTATTTAACATATTCAGCAGATTGGAAATACTACACCAGCAGGCTCAGTGTGGTTTATGATGATTACAGATCATGCTTGAAAGACTGATCTGCATTTCTCACTTAAATGTTTCAATTATTTTGATTTTAGCCTGCAGGTAAAAAACGGTATTGTGGTATTTTGAATCTAATCTGGCCAATTTGGCTAAACACCAGCCTATGAAATCTCTGTTCCAGGTGGAAAATGGTAACTGGAGCTGCAGGGGAACATTTTGCTAAACGTGACTTCCACCAAATTTACTGTATTTATAAAACCCCGTGGGTGAATTAAAAACCGCTGATAGTCGAGGAGCACACACACACACACACACACACACACACACACACTCTCCGGACTAAATTTCCCATTTGGGATATTTGATACGTCTTACTCTCCTGCACTTAAATCTTTTTCAGGCAAAACTTTTTTTTATTATTACTGGCTCAGGTGAGTATTTTCTACAGTTCCTGATATTTTCACTTGAGTGGAATCTGATGAAAATATCTCATTAAAAGCAGCAGAAATAAATACTATGAAGCCATCAGTTCAACCCTACAGGTGTATTTTCACTCCTGCACTCTAATCCCTCCGCCACCTCCTTTTCATATCTTATTCGTAATCCTGAGCATTAATGTGCCGTGTCCTTCTATTTACACAAACCCCAGTGTTTACTATTATGTTTGCTACAGCACATGGGTAATACAATGGGATAAAGGGAGTCTCTTATATGACTTTAATGCATGAAATGTGTGCTGTAACGGCTCAGGAAAAGAAAACGACAAACAGTAGGTGACAATAATCAGTAATACAGAGCTGAACATAAAACTCTGCATAAGAACACGTCGTCTCTAAGCCCTCTGCAGACCGTCTGCATGCGGCGGTGCTGAACTCTGTTTTCAGACTGTTTTTCAAATCTAAGCCTCGGGGGATTCAACGGTGGGTTCTCATTTTTATTTTTATGATCTCCTTAGACAGGAAATCATAAAATAAGTCAATGCTCTGACGTGCAGAGAGATGTAGGAAATCAGAGGTAAGCAGCAGAAATGGGGAAATGTTCTGAAATCGCTGAGAGGACACAGAGTCTCTGCTTCAGGATGATGATGATGATGATGATGTTCCCTGGACGTTTATCACAGAGGTTTGTCTAATTAGAAGACATTTTAGGAAAGAAGTAGCTGATGTGTAGAAGAATCTCATGGGGTTAAAAGAGCTCAGTTGCTGGACTAAATACTTGAACCTCAGCACTTCCTTGTTTACAGATATAAAGCTGCGATTGCTTCACTTTTCTTCATCCTTCTGTCTACGCTGTTGAACGCAGGAAACATTTTGAAGGTTTTCCAGCAGCATTGAAAACCTGCCCTGAATTTACTGTCAAAAACCAAATGACTTCTGTCGCTGCCTGCAAATCTGAATAGGAAATGTTTTTCCAAAAGGTGTTTTAATATGTAAGGGGTAACGTACAGCGAGCGGGTCATTATTGCGAAAATAAACCCTGACAGGGTGACGTAGGACCACCTGCTTATTACACGGATACTTACTAAAGAAATCAATCATTTGACACAAAATATTGATTTAATTTTGATATTGTAGCAGCATAACATAGCAACATAAGCTGTTTTCTTCTTCTTCTCTTTGTCTTTTCTTTTCTGGGGACAGTTCAGCCATTAACCATGAATCGAAAGTTTCGTGTTCTCCAAATATATAAAAATGAATATTAAATAATAAAATCTTCCACAGTGTATGAGCTGACGTTGTTAAATTTACAGGACTTCTTTCTGCGGATTGACATGACTGGGCGTGGTCCTCCAGAGTCTATGATCAGAACTGTGTCCATGGCAACAGTAGAATGCCTTAATTGACCAATCAGAATCGAGTATTCAACAAAGCTGTGTAATAAGAATTGCTGTGTCTCAAATCGCGACAGTTATGGCAACATGCAGTGTACTGTGAGTACCCGGACGGTGTACTCATAACGGTCAGAAAGTTGAGTGTGGAACGCTGCACACTTCTCACCCTCAACGGTCGCCATCTTGGACACGTAGCGGAAGGGGAGGGACCAACGACGTATGAAAATGGCGGCCGTGGTTGCGATTGTTACGGCTAAAAGTAAAAGCACGTTCATTTTTTATTCATTTTTAATATAACTGAATTGAAGTCAAGTGAGCAAACAAGCTGGCAGATATTTTGGTGCACGGCAATAATGCTCCGCCCGGCTGCAATCCGCCATTAAAAAGACGAAGAAGAAGACGCAGTCAAAGGTTGCGATTGTCATTTCCGGTAAGCGCACAACAGCAGTATTCGATATGAGACAACACTACCCTGTCAAAATTAACGCACTACACAAGTCAGTATGTAGTGTACACAGTGTACTGCATGTGAGTGTACTAACGGAAGTATCCGATTTGAGACACAGCAAATATTTAAAGCTGCACAAGTCATTATTTTTATATCAGCAATGGGTCAAAAGACATCTGGTATAATGTAAGCACTCGCTCATCCGACCCTGCAGTTCCCCTCAGCTCTGCGGAGCGTTTTAGTGTCTTTTAGCTCAGTGTTTTGGTTTAACGGTTTTCACGAGCCGGCGGACACAGTGGAGCATTTAGCAGCTAAAGAGCCAGATATTCTTCTCAGGAGATGGTGGAGACCAAAAACAGAGCTAAAAGAAGAGCGAATATTGGACTTTATATTGGATTTAGAGTTGGATTTTTTTTTTAGCTAATGCTAAAAAAATAAAGCGGAAGTGATCTACTGGACCAGTTCCAAAACTTTTGGTAACTATTAGTCATTTCCACCCCAAAATATGTAAAAAATAGGGCCCAGGTTTAAAAATACTGGAGTTTCCCTTTAAAACTATAACTTGTATAAAAAACTGCTTTTTAAATGTAATAAAGATGGAATAAATGTTAACGTGGACATTTGTTTCCACTTCACCTTCTTCAGGTTCAGCATTCTGGTTTAAATCAATACATGTGACGTCAAACACTTTCATTTTCCTGCCTGCGACTGTATGTATTAGTCGTCTCCATCAGTGTGTTCCACTGCGTTGACATGAATATTTACACATGCTGAGGGTTTGATCGATCCCTGTTCCCTCAGCATTAGTCACTGCCGGCTCCTCTTAAGGTGAGCGTACAGAGGGCACATTAACCATGTCATTCACCAGCTGTCCTCGTGTCATACGCTCCTTCAGTCGGACAAAAGCTGGGGCTTAAAATAGCAAGCACTCCTGTCAGAAAATCCAATCTAAAATTAAGCCCTGTTTAATCATACATAAGCCGAATTTCAAAAGGAAGGCGGATGAATAATAGAAGAAAAGGGAGATTTCCCCATGCAGCTATTGTGTTTCACAGAATACAGCAGCCACCTTCGCTCTAACAGTACAGCTCGCTGCATGCTGCAACATGCAACTCCATCTCTCCTTCATCCAAACAATTCAGACAAACATGTTGCATTTCAAGAAATCATTTACACTTCAAGAGGGAGTGTTGAGGGACGCGGTTATTCCTCTGTTTTTGTGGGTTTTGTCTTCGGTCTCTCTGCATTTTCCCTTTTTTCCACGGCTGAGGAAATATAACAGCCAGCATGTCTATAATTATATTTTAAACAGGTGTGTCTATAGGCTCTAAAAATACATTTTCCACACCAATGAGAGCTGCATGAGGTATTAAAATATGCTTATATTTTTATTGAAATGTCAGAAGGTATAATGAACTGACGGGACGCCGCCTCAGACTTCAGTCAAATTAAATAAACATCAAACTGCCGTTGGACAGACCTGACAGCCCTCGACTGGACCCTCAATATATTAAAAAATTACTTTTTTCACATTAAGTTCTGTCCTGAAACAAAAACACAACAAAAGGAGCTCCACTGAAACAAAGTGTTGTTTTGTATATATATAGTTTACACATAGATTCACAGAATCTGCAGAATATTACCAAACACTATCGTTGTATTTAAAGTCAGAGTTTGGTCCTAGTTTTTAGTTTGAGTTCACTTTCTAGGTAAGATTTCGGTTATTGATGTTGATGTTTCTGTTCTTTTTCCTCTTTGTGTGTCTTTATGTTGTTTGTTTTGTGATTCATGATGTGGCTGCAGTTAATCTGCCCACCTGCCCAAACAGTTCATTAAACGAACAAAACATCCAAATTTCAAAACAACAACGTGATTTAAGTGCATCTCAACCCGTCTAAAGGCCTTTACTCACCGGGGACGTAACGAATAAACAATACGAAAATGCAAAATATTCACCTGCGAATATTTACTACATCCAAAAGTAAACTACATCAGCTCCTCACTGTCCTGCACCCGGTGGTGCTGCTCCACACGTCGTCCTTGAGTCCACCGTCTTTATAATTTGTGTGTCACAAACAATCAACAGGTCCGGAGTTGTGATGTGACGTCTGTTTCGCACAACGTGATTGGTTGATGCCTTTATTCGCCGTGCGAACGCATAAATTTAATAGTTTCACTACAAAAAAGCAGAGCCATACGTATTATTAATAATG
The DNA here is from genome assembly GCA_008360985.2 of Macquaria ambigua. Classification (NCBI taxonomy): domain Eukaryota; kingdom Metazoa; phylum Chordata; class Actinopteri; order Centrarchiformes; family Percichthyidae; genus Macquaria; species Macquaria ambigua. The sequence goes on from VMKM01000082.1 coordinate 209,406, forward strand.
TTTATATTCGATTATAAATTCTCATGTGAAATTTAAAGATGTGGTTTATTATAAAATAATTCAAATAATGTTCAAAATACTACAACTACTACAAAAACAACAGTTCGAAAAAATATATTGACGAAAAAAAACGCCTCCGGTGTGTAAAAGGCTTTTAGTCAGTAAAAAAAAAAAAAAAAGCACCTTTTAAAGAAGTTTTGCTTTAAGAAGTGTGTTTGTTCATCTACTCACAAGATGCCAGAAACAGATTTGTGGTAAACACCCCTCACACACACACACACACACACACACACACACACACAGTCTGCAGCAGGACATGTGTCTGGCTCTCCGGCTGGCAGTCTGACAGCAGCATCTGCGAGAATCTGAGTGCTGCAGTTGATGACACTCTGCTCTGAACTGTCACGGGAGCAGATGGTTTATCAATTCAAAGTAAAAAAAAAAAAAAAAGAGGGAAAAAACAGAGAATCAAGCTTCAGAAAAGCAAACAAACAAACAAACAAACCAACAAGCAAACTGAACGATCAAAGTGTCGCTGGCCTTTGGATCCGTTTCCTCTTCTCAAACACGCATGAAAGGAAGACGCTGCTACATACAGCAGTCTGGGAATTATACTTGGAAAGGGAAGCATGTGTAGTGGGCGAATGTTTTATTCTCTTTCAGATTGATGGTTGGAATATTGCAATTCAGGCTATCCAGAGAGACACGCGAGCTTCTTCTTCTTCTTCTTCTTCTTCTTTAACGCTGCATAGTGTCAGAAAAAGCAGTAATGGAGGAGCTGTTGAACAATAAAATCCATATTGACACGGCCGGGGATTTTATGGGATAAAACAACAAGCCTCTTCAATGTAAAAACGCACAAATGAGTCCAACTTAAAGTGCTGAGTTTGTTTTCATAGACAGAGAGTCTGTAATTTATAGGAACATTCTCCCTCACGTACACAGATGAGCTTCTCCAACTGGATCAACGTTCAAAGGCCTAAACACAAACGACGGCACGGCGGGTCTGAATCTCGAGGCGTAACCAAAATGATAAATTCATTTCGTTTGCCTCAATTTGCATCCGAGTAATGAGTTTACAATCGGTCAGATCTAATGTGATGTGTCTCTCGTGGTGATGCAGATTTTCACGCCAAATTGGAGTTGTTTTTTTTTCCCCCCACAACCTGCCAAAGCGAGCGTGCGAAGACAAGGACGGGCAATCTCGCTTCAGAAATAATCTCTCGCATTTCACATCTGGCCCTGAAAGCTGAGTTTATCAGTCAGGTGCTAACAAGCGCAGCTAAAGTCCTTCTGAAAAAGGTCAGCCATCCTATTGAGAGGTGTGGACTTTGTGAATAATTCATCTTCTCTGTTATCCTTTGGAAATTGAGAGCAGGAAATCAATTCCACATGCATGGTACCAGCGTCCATATTTACCGCCTCAGTGTCTGAGGCAACATTTACGCTCTAATTAGTGGATAATCAACTTGTATAATGGATTTTACAAGGTGGAGGAGTGTAGTGCAGCGAGGGGTTTCGTTTCTCAAGATAAACTGTTAACAGATGGTGAAGATACTTCGCTGTCATACTTTATGACAGTGTCTACAATGTTGGCAACAAGGTCAAAGTCAGTGTTAACATGCTCTGTTTCTACTCTCTGCAGTAAAGTGGTACCCAGCAGAGCGGCGTTTGGGGCTGTGGAGGTAAAGTCTTTCAGGTGACCGGATGCCGACTGTAACAATGGCACAGCAGTTGTTCAGCTGGATTTGAACATTTTCCTTTCAGAGCTGCTTTTGCAGCGACGCCACCGGCAGCTCGCCTGCTGGAGCACGTTCCTGTCTCTCTTCAGCTGTCACTATATCTAATAAAGGCAAAAAAAAAGAAAGAATATCTAAAGAATATCTAAAAAAAAGAGAGATCTGCTTTTGTTCTGCAGGTTCATCCTCCACGAACATCAGCAGCCCAGTTCACTGAAACACCCAAACCAACCCCTGCTGTAGTGGTAATACTGGACCCCGGATTAGATTCAGTGACTGTTTTCTTTTTATGTCCAATGCCAATGTTTTTACAGATGTCACTGGTTTTTACATTATATCGCCTGCACCAGTGATGTAATTTGCCTTAGAATAGATTTTATTGAGTGTGTTTGTGAGAGTCAAACACTAATTTAAGTGTCGTTCTGTCTGTGGGCAAAGCGATGGTCTGTCCGTGTGAGCTTGGTAGTTTTCATGTGTTATAAGTATATTACAGTAATCCCTGTCGCGACTCGAAAAGGTTGAGAACCACTGGTATCGTTAACGTTGGGGAAGGATTATAGTGTTTATCCATCCATCATCCATCCACCACCCCGACCTCCACATCCTTACTTTCTGCGTCACTACATAAAAGATAATAAACAGATAATAATTTGGACTTTAACTTTTTTGTATTGTATTGTTTGCACTTGTACAGTTTCAGCTCACAGCTCCTGTTGCACCTGGACATTCAAAGACTGATCTGGAGTTCTGTCGGTTCTGTCGGTTCTGTCAGTTTGGTCCAGATTGGAAACTATTTGATGTAGTGCCGTGACATTTTGTGCAGACAATCATGTTCCCCGGTGGATCAATCCTACTGACCCCTAATGATCCCTTTTTTTTTCATACAGCGCCATCATCAGGTCAACATTTTAATTTGTCAAGAACTTTGGTTTGTGGCCAAATACCTGCCAAACCAATGACATCCCCATCAGCCTCAGCCTGTACTTCGCTTATTAGCAAATGTTAGCCATGCTAGCATGCTAATCTTTGGTGAACATGGTAAACATTCGACATGGCTTACATCATGATTATTATTTTAAACTTTCATGATTTCAGATTCACGTTAGGCTGCCAACGTCACACCTGGCTACGGAGGAAAACTAGCCTCCTGGCTAACTCTGGCATATTTACAGCAGCATTTAATAATATGCACTGTCTGAGAAATAAACTGAATAATAACAATAATGTTAGCATTGTCATTGTGAGCATGTTAGCATACTGACATTAGCATTTAGCTCAAAGTAATAGTGGTTTGCACATGTAGCTGAGACCAAGTCCCTACAATTGTCATAATCCCAAGGACTCTTGTGTGGACTGTGTGTTGTTGCTCTTGTTTCCTGTTTTATTTTGAAGTTTCCTGAGTTTGTCTCTTGTGTGCTGGTCTGTGTTTGTGTTTCGCTCTGTATCACCTGTGTCTCGTCACCCACCTGTGTCTGCTTCCCTCGTTGTCTCCTCCGCTATATACACCGGTCCCCTGTCTTTGTTCTTGTTAGTTCTTTGTTAGTTGTCTCTCCCTGTGTGTCGGTTTCCCTGTTTCCCAGAGTTCCTGGTGTCCGTGTTGCCTGCATGTAAGCGTTTTTTGTTATTTAATGAAACCTTTTGCACTGCTGGAGCTGCCTTTCCCGTCTGTATTTGGGTCCTCTCCCTGCTGCCTGAACGGCATAACCCTGACAACAATGCATTTAAATAATGATTTTTGCAACTTAATCCTTCATAAAGTATGAAAAGGCATCAATAATCTTATTTCCATAAATGTAAGACAGCTGTAGGATCACCAATATCTAAAAGCAGGAACTTGCATTGTGCTTTTACTGTTTTTATTTGTATTTATCTTTCATTCAGTTATCTTGCTTTTATTTTCTCTTCCTGTTTCGCTTCCTGTTGTTTTCTTGCTTTCTGAGTGTCCTGCTTCTGCTTTGTCTGTCAAAGGAAACTCTTTTTAAAGGTGCTATGTAAATAAAGTTATATTTTTATAAAGGGAAAACAAAACTATTGTGGTTTCATTTGGCTCATTTATTTGGTTAATTCAGCCATAATTTGGATTGTGTGCCAAATAACTAAATACAAGTCACGTCTCCAGTCTCCACTTTTATGACGACATTATGACTCACTTCCAAGTGTCATGTTCACAGCTCTGGGATCCAGCAGCAGAAAAGCTGACTGATATTTTTTATTTTCCAAAATCCTTGAAATGTAATCAATCATCTGCCTCTTTACATGTGCTGCAGTAAGTACTTATATTAAATAATGATCCTGTTTCCAGCCTGTTGCATTATTGTTTTACTTCTAAATCGGAGTTTTATTGGAATATACCTCTACTGGAGGTATTGAACAGGAGGCTGGCCTTCTGTTGTATCTCCCAAAACTAGTAAACATCCCTCATTCGAAGAAGGTGACACACATCAGTCAGATGAAGCAGATTGTTTGAGGTTTTTGAGATTTCCAACACTAAAAGCTCTGCCACAGCCTCCAGACGAGGCTGTAAATAAAACTAAGTTTTTGACAAAATTCAGCACAAAACTACATTAATATTTTAAATATTAACTTTTTTAAACATTTAAACCTATTTCATAATGTACAATGCTTTATTTTTGGTGCTTTTACATTATGCCTCACTTATTTTGTCTTTGTCTGGGCCTTTAATCCTTCAACTCCTCCATATAGATTTTAGCATTTCCATTGTCAACACCAAGTTAACAGAACATAAGCTCTGTTTGCTATTAATATCCTATTTTTTTTTTTTATCTTAGCTGTATCTTGTGACTTTTTGCAGCTGAAGTGACCCATTTTCCTCACAGTGATCATTAAAATTCATTAAACTTTCATCTGATCTGCCTCTAATTTAAGAGACATGTGACAAATCACCTACCAGCCTTGCCATATAGGCGTCACTACATCCTCTTGAGACGTATTAAAATCAAGCTTTTTGAAAACCTGACCGCTGCATAGCAACCAGGCAGCCCGGCAGAGCCAATCGCGTTGCAGCAATCATCTTTTGGCCCTTGTGGGTGGCATTTTGAAGAGTGTGTCGTCACAGTGGAAGGAGAGGGATAATGGTGAGCGAGCACTTCGTCGTGGCCTATGGCAAATGGAGCAGTGATGTACAGAGGAGTGGGAGCTCCCTGGTTACCTTAGGATGTCCTTGAAAAGATCGTTGATGTAATTTTTCGCCCACAAAAACATCACTTCCCTCTAGCCTTCCTCGCCTCTCTTCTTCCTGTAAACACACACTGAGTCACATGCACACAATGGACCCACATACTGGGGAAAAAGGTGTAAAAATACATCCTGTTAAGCTTTTATATTATACTCTTCACTTCATACAAATACACATTCTGAATTAAATTAACACCAAAGAGCTTGGTTATGTTTACAATCCTGTCTGTAAGGGTGCAGAAAGTTGGGCTCTACAGGCCACAGAAGATCTGATGAGTCTTTGGTGCAGATAAACGTTTTAAATCTTTATTTTATTGAATGTTTATTTGAACAGTCCTCCAACCTAAACGTCAGAACAGCTCGTTTTCCAATGACTCCCAAAACGACATATGTAGGTGTACCGGACCTTCATTATCATGGTAACAACAACAACAACAACAACAACAAGTCCTGTGCTGTTTGACCCAAACATCCACCCCAACCTGCTCCTACATAGAAACATGAATATGTGTCATAAGCCTATATTTTTGGGGAGGACAGTCTCAGAATTGTACAACTATCCACTTCACAGCATTTATAGCTACTGCTACTTTCAATGCCCAACCCTAGAGGGGCCTTTAATAATAATAATAATAATAATAATAATAAATAAACAGACGTAAAACAATCAGAATCAGAAATCCTTTAATAGTCTCACAGTGGAGAAATTTACATTGTTACAGCGCAGATAAGAGGTAGAACAAAAGATAAATAGGGATATAAATAGAAAAATAATTAAAATTATTAAATAATAAGTAAGAGCACGGTAGGTACACATCCATAAAGTATATGAAGTGTATAAGGTGAATAAAGTGTGTGGTTGTGTATTGCACATAAGTGTTATTATTGCACGACAGTGAGGTACAGTTCGTGTAGTGGTCTACCAGGGTCCATGGTGGTTGTACAGTCTGACCGCTGCAGGAAGGAAGGACCTGCGGTATCTCTCTGTGAGACACCGCGGGTGAAGCAACCTGTCACTGAAGGAGCTGCACAGTGCAGACAGAGTGTCCTGGAGGGGGTGGGACGTGTTGTCCAGCAGGGATGACAGCTTGTCCATCATTCTCCTGACTCCCACCTCCTCTACCGTGTCCAGAGGGCTCCCCAAGACAGAGCTGGCCTTCTTTACCAGTTTGTCGAGTCTCTTCCTGTCGGCAGTCGAGATGCTGCTGCCCCAGCAGACCACTCCGTAAAAAATGGCTGATGCCACCACGGAGTCAAAGAAGGTCTTCAGGAGTGCCCCCTGCACTCCAAAAGACCGCAGTCTCCTCAGCAAATAGAGTCTGCTCTGTCCCTTCTTGTACAGAGCAGCAGAATTATCTGTCCAGTCCAGTTTATTGTTCAGGTGAACTCCCAGGTACTTGTAAGATTTTACAATCTCAATGTCCGTTCCCTGGATCTTCACTGGTGTGGGGGGAGAATGTTGGCGCCTCCTGAAGTCAACCACCATCTCCCTGGTCTTCCCTGTGTTGAGTTGGAGGTGGTTCCTCTGACACCAGAGGGCAAAGTCCTGCGTAGTTTCTCTGTACTCTCTGTCATCCTCATCAGAGATAAGGCCGACAATGGCAGAGTCGTCGGAAAACTTCTGCAGGTGACAGGTTGGTGTATGGGTGAAGTCTGCAGTGTAGAGGGTGAAGAGAAACGGTGCCAGAACCGAGAGGTAGTCCAGGATCCAGGAGGTGAGGTGGTGATCCACCCCGGAACTCTCCAGCTTGTCCCCCAGAAGCATAGGCTGGATGGTGTTAAAAGCACTGGAGAAATCAAAAAACATGATTCTCACAGTGCTCCCAGCCTTCTCCAGGTGGGAGAGGGATCTCTGAAGGAGGTAGATGACAGCGTCATCCACCCCGATACCAGGTTGATAGGCGAACTGCAGAGGGTCCATCGATGGTCTCACAAGGGGCCAAAGATAGCCAAGGACCAGCCTCTCCAGGGTCTTCATCAGCTGTGATGTCAGCGCCACCGGCCTGTAGCTATTGAAATCCTTGGGGTGGGGAGTCTTTGGCACAGGTACCACACAAGATGTTTTCCACAGTAGTGGTACCCTCCCTTGCTTCAGGCTCAGATTGAAGAGGATCTCCACTATCCCACACAGCTGGTCTGCGCAGGATCTGAGGAGCCTTGAGCTGATGCCATCTGGGCCCGCAGCCTTCCTTGCCTTACACCTTCTGAGTTCACTTCTCACCTGGTTCGCTGTGAGGGACAAGGTGGAGGTAGCAGGAGGGGCGGTGGGGGGTGAAGCAGGAGACAGGGTGGATGTGTAGAGTGGTCGTGGGCTGGGGGTTGAGGGACGAGGGGGGTGGAAATGGGAGGGGTAATAGTGCCATGTCCTGGCAGTAAGGACAAAGGAGGTTGCAGCAGGGGGGAATGGGAGGGGTGCCTGGCTGATCAAATCTGTTGAAGAAAATGTTCAAGTCATTCACCCACTTTAGATCCCCCTTGGTCTGGGAGTCTGGTTCCTTGTACCCAGAGATGGTTTTTAGGTCTTTCCAGATTCCACTGACATTCTTCTGCTGCAGCTGCTCCTCCATCTTCTTCCTGTAGCTGTTCTTTCCCTCCCTGATCTTCCTCTGTACAATCCTCAGCTCCTCCTTGTTGCCTGACCTGAAGGCCCTCTTTTTGTCCCTGAGAAGAGCCTTTATGTCAGGGTTAATCCAGGGTTTGTTATTCGAGAAGCACCGAACCGTTTTGGTTGGTACGGTGTTCTCTACACAGAAGTTAATGTAGTCCGTAATACAGTCTGTAAGATTGTTGATGTCCTCCCCATGAGAGTCTGTAAACACATCCCACGCAGTAGAGTCAAAACAGTCCTTAAGGGATTCCTCAGCCCCCCCAGACCATCTCTTCACAGTGTGCGTGGACACTGGCTGCCTGCCGACGATGGGCATGTACACAGGCAGGAGGTGTACCAGGTTGTGGTCCGATCTGCCCAGGGGAGGAAGAGGTGATGATCTGTATGCCTCTTTGGTGTTGGCATACAGTAAATGCAGTGTTTTATTGTCTCTGGTGGTGCAACATATTCTCAAACAACAAAGTTAAACTGTGTGGTACATTTTGTTGACCTTATAGGAACAGCAGCACTAAATTTTATGCATATTGTGGTGATCCCAAAAATAAAGTAATTCATTTGTCGTCAATATTCCAGACTTTTTGTAGGTGAAGCCTTTTCAACAAAAACAACTGCAACTTATAAATCTAAATCAATTTCCAGTTCTGCAAAATTTGATGGCATGTTGTGTTTAGATGCTTCTACAGCAACACGGTACGTTTAAATGAAAGATGTACTCTGCTCAAACAGGAGTAAATTGTGTGTATTTTGATGCAGATTTGCAAATATTTTCTAATACATCTCTAATATTGTGCAGCCGTAGCAGAAGTATGAGCTCTCTGTGTTTTCTAGTATATATATATTCATAATACTATAACATTCAAAGATTCAAGAGATTTATTCATCACATACATAATAGTACACAGAGCAGTGTGCAGGGAAAGTTGCCTTCTCCAGAGTCTGCATATAGGGCAAGTATCATAAAATAGGAAGAAGAAATACATGAACTTTAAAAAAGAAAACAAGCAAAAAGGATGCACAGTGCAGGAGGTAAATGTGTGAATAGGGAGCATGAAAAATGGAGCAGTATGGAGAAACAAGAGTTAATTGGTAAAAGTAAATGTAATTTCATGTAAAGCAGCTCTGAGAATTATCTATACAAGTGTTTAGATAATATATATTTATATATATATATATATATATATATATATATATATACACACACACACACACACACACACACACACACACACACACACGACTGTAAACGGTCCAGTTCAATAGATATTATAGATATAACATGCTGAGATGCATGTACGTGTATTTATAAGTTTACACAAATGACTAAATATGTTCAGATGAGCAGTGCTCATGGCGTTAATGCAAGTGTCCAACAGAGTATTATTATCCTGTAGCACCATGAATTCAGTTATTGCATTATGTTAATGTAACGTGTCAAAATGGTTTGAGATCCGTTTGTGTTGTTGTTTTTAACGTATTATTTTTAGGATAATAACAATAATGATAATCTTTATTTATAGAGCACTTTTCAGTATCTACGTTACAAAGTGCTTCACAAAGACAGCAAGATAAAACAGTCAAGTCATAAAATCAAGGAAACAGATACCTACACAAAATAAAAATAGGATGTAATTAATCCCCAAATAAATACCTTTTTTTACTTAAGCTGACTGTATGAGGAACAGAGACAGATATATAGATCTTTATTTCAAACATGTTAAAGAAATAAAAATATAAGTAAGAAAACAGGAACAAGAATAACCAACAAAATTAACAGCAAAGATACAATAAACAACAAATACATATTTCATTGTGTGTTACTGGATCCCAGAATGAAGGATAATTGATTAAACAGTCTCCCTGCACCCCTGATTGTGCCATTTATGTCTGCAGCCGTTCACCAATCAGAGAGTGTACTGTGGGTGTTGTGTTGCTTCAGTGGATCACTTGTTACTTATTTCCTTTAGACTTTACGAAGAACAGACCTGTATTTGTTGTTTATGCCGTCACATTGAAATTTCACCCGTTTTTTTCATGGAGTCTGGCACGTATCCATATAATTAATTGCTTTACAACCTCAGAGTTGCACATCGTCTCCCGGCAGCAGTTACTTCTACGTTCCTGCGCAGTTACAGCAGAACTCGACTGCAGCCCTTTGTTCTCCTCCTCTCGACGGCTCGCCTGATGAAGTTAGCCTGAGAATCTGGGTAATAAATCAAGGCACCTTGGTTGTCCACTTGATAACAGCTCATACTCAGCAATTATCTGCTGAATCAGATTGGTCACTGCAAGTCTACAGCAGCCATAAATCTGCAGCACCTTCTGATCCCTCAGATATAACCGAGGGGAAATGAGCACGGCGAGGAAGCTGCTGACTTGTCACTGTTTTTACCTTCAGGAGAGAGCGAAGAGAGGTTAGAGAGAGAGAGTCGGGCTCTTATGTTGAAAATCATGCTAGATTTTTAGGGTAATCACAAAGCACCGTAGGCACACGGGGCTGCTGAATATTTTCCAAAATGAACAGATTACAAAAGAAGCTCATTTAATGTCATCAGCCTCAGTGGGGATTAAGTTTCCATCCATACTGACGACCTCCAAGAAATGCCTTTTAACACCTTCAGCAGCCTTAATTGAAACCAATTCCACTGCGATGCCGCTCACTGCAGCAAATTGGTTTCACTTAGGAGCACTGACGATGCTACCAAGGTGTTAACCGGGATGAATATTATCTTCTTCTACAAGACAAGTTGCAGGTGGAGCAAAATATTAGACCAAAACTGACAAAGTCACAGTTTCCTTTTAAGAGGGCGATCAACTAACAATGAGCTCTTCAAATTACAGTGACAGCACTTCCATCACCCACATCCCTGACTCATAACCTTCATTTGAATTGCAGCTCACACTCGCGATTCCTCGCCGAGCGCCTTTAAGTATCAGTCCGGCGCGGTGAGACTGGAGTTGTTTTTGTGCTCCGTGACAAAGCACTCCCGGGCCCACCTTCTCTATTTCACCGCTGCACGGTTCAGTGGTGCAGTTAGAGGTGATAAATGATTTATTTTCCTCAGTGTTCACCACAGTTGCTCAACTTTGCCCGAGCTGTTTCCACTCATAACACTGTATGATTTATGTGGGAACGTTCAATTCTCAAACTTTGGGCTTTCTTTAATGCTCTGCCGCGTGGACCGGAGTGGATGATACGATGCACAAATCCACGACTTCAGCTGCACAAAACAAGGCGGCGGCGAACATATCGCTCCTCATGTATAATGCAGCCCTCCTCTGGTGTGTGCTGCACCTTGATTTCAGATGGAGCCGCGCTGCATCCCTCAGGACAATCAGTGTGATTATTAAAAGGTATTAGGTTGCCATGGAGAGATGCACCATTTCACGAATTGGATCAGCAGAGTGGGCGATGTCATTGTGACAAATCAACAAATTAACAAGCAAAAAGTGCGGCGCCTCACTTGGGCTGATTAGTGTAATTTTGAAAATGGCAGAACAGCGAGGTGACGTGCTCGCCACTAATCTACCAACAAAGGATTAGTGGATCTGCTGTATTTTGCTTCCCCCTGCGGATTTGTTTCCCCCCCAACCACCTCAGCTGAATTAGGGACATTTGTTTTGAGATGTTAGCATACTGTTAATGCTTCCCAGCAAAGACTACTTATTGTTGCATCGGTGAAGCAGCTGTTAAAACACAAGGACAAAAAAAACCAAAGAGTTAACATGAAATTTCAGACAAGATTCATTTGTGCAAACTCAAATACTGCAGTTACAGTTAGAGACACTTTCAAATGTATTTGTATAGCACCATATCATATATAAGCAGTTCAGAGTGCTTTACATAAAACAGAATAAAAGAGCACAAATGTGCAAATAAACAGAGACATCCATACATACACATGAAAAATACATATACACACATAGAAACAGGCAGACTGTACAGTTATGTGGTCGACTTTCATCAAGGAATTGACAATTTATTTCAAATGGTTGTGCAGAACAGAAAAGACTCTGCTCTTTGATGGAGCTCTAAAAGAATCCAAGCAGCAACGAGCTTTATGCTGGAAAACGAATCAATCCCCCCTCACACACACGGTACAGAATCCATTGACGGTGTTGCAGTCGGTGGTACACATGAAAAGTGAAGGAAGTAGTTGTGTGAGGACCCTGCTTTCTTTCTCACCTCCACACAGCTGGCCAATCACTGCGTTTGAGGTGGGCGTAACATGTCAGATTGTCGGTTCCGGATAGTTACAGAAATTGCAGCGATGTGACAACGATTTGGTAATGGTTTGGTTAGGTTTATGTACAAGAAGGACTTGGTTACGTTTAGGGGAAGATAGTGGTTTAGAGTTACAATGATAAACACAAGGTTAAGGTCCGGGAACGATCGTAGTCATGCTTTAAAAAAAACAACGTTGACTGTCGGCTTGAAACAAGAAACCAACAGCGATCTCGCGTGTTAAAGTCAGATGATTTGTTGACCCGTCCGTCCACCCCGACCTCCTCTCTACATGGACTTTGTCACTCTATAACAACTTCACCGGACTTCCTCCTTTGCTCCCGACGGACAACAGTCATAGTTACTGCGTCCGCTGGAAGGCTTTGTGTCTTGAATGTAAACATGTCGTTTTGGGGCACTTGCAGAAACAGCTGATGCTGTCGCTCTTCTTCGTCTTCTTCATCTAACAAACACTTCATTTAAAGCATGTAAAAAGGTCACCTGGTACACTTGCATGAATGTGATTGGATGTTACTAGTCAGCTGGTAGCGAAACATTATGCATCAATAAGCCGCTGATGCTAACTGAGCGTGAAAGCTTACACAACTTCTGTGCTCTTCCCTCTGTGTTAACACAAAGCTGTTATTGATGTAAGTTCACATTTAAAGGAAAGTTGCAGCTAGTAATGAAGAAGTCCTTCATGTTTTCTAAAAACTGAATTCTAGATTCCAGGGTGAAAATCTCAAACATGCAGACTGAAGCTGATGATGTTTCTGGTTTTATAGTTGAAGACTCTGCGTGCTGAAATAACTGTTAAAGACAGAGGAGAATAGCAGAAGTTTAACTTGTTTTTTTTGACATATTTTGCTACGTTCTCTAGAGTTCGCCATTTGTAAAATCCGGCGAAACCTTGTATTAGACATGATGAATGAATAATCAAACACATTCTATTGACCCAGTTTGTACTAATGAGACGATCAGTTGTGCAGGAAAACACTTCTCATGCATGTGTCTGGTTGTATCTGAGTCTATTAAACTGGTGTGCAGCTGAGACGAAGCAGCAGTCACCTCAGTGTGCTCCCACTACATGTCAGCAACGCTCACCAGCAGACAGGACATCCTGCTGGAAGCTTCATCTTCCTGCTCCGTCCACATGTACTGATCCTCTCTGATGCCACATTTCTGTTTTTCTTGTGTTTTTCCCGAACTACTCGAATCTTGTTTCTGTCAGCGCTGATGTTCTCCTGGGCGGGACGAGAGGCCAGTCCGTCTCCTCATTATGCACGACCTCCTCCCTGTTTGTCTGCACCTGTCCTTGCATCCTGCCCTCCGCTGTCTGTCACACGGCATAATCGTATTCGCACAGTGGAAATCACATTACATATTAACTGCCACTGTGGAAGGGTTCAGGGCAAGCGGCTGGACAAGCCTAATGAATGCCTAACCATCAAAATGACAGTAATAATGGCATGAAAGGAGCGTCCCAATATATCCCCAGCTCTCCTCCTCTGGGCGGCAGGTAACACACACTCATCTGTCACACTGTTACCTCTGTCCAACGTCCACAGAGAAATCACAACACTGTCACTACGGGGATGTTGTAAAGGTCCTTTTTACATGAAAACTGTCAAGTGTCGTCCACCTCTGATATGACGGTTATACTGCTGCAGTTTGATTATACCTTTACTATGAGGACTCATTATTTCCCACATCCCAATCCCATTTAAGCAGGTTTTTAGTGCATTCACACCCTAAAAATACTTAAAACATTCTTTTAAAAATGCTTGTTGTGTTGTTGATTTATACTACTGTTTCACAAGGCAGTGCACAAAGGTAAATGGGGAAGCAACATCGTGGAGGGCACTGACTGAGACAAACAAGAAAGATCTCAGAAAACAAGAAGGTATTAAATGTTTGGAACAAGTCGTCCCCCCCCCTGTGAAGTTTAATTGGCAGTATTTGCATCCCAAGGTCACACTTTGTTTGATGCTTGTCTGTGTATGTATTGCATCATTTCCTGTTAATACAAGCAGTATGACAATTTGTATTATAGTGCAAACTGTAAACTGTTAGTATCACAGATGACGCGTCTCCACTTCCTCCTACTGTACAGAATGAAGCCAAAATATCCAGGTTATGGGAGCTGCCATCTTGCGCTGGTGACGTCATTTGGAGCCAGAGTATGAGCAGTAGTATCGAGGTCCCGCCCACACACCTGCCTGAACCAATCGCGAGCACACCACAAGTTGTCAATCATGACGTCTCACCCCCTTTTTAAAGCATCAAATCAAACTGATCAGAAAAACAAACGCCTAAACAAACATCAGCGTGATAAGAACTACCTAAAATGACAAACCGTTTTTGGGAACATTTTATTTGACGTGTACTTTTTATTTTTCAGTTTGGTCCCATCTGCTGACATGGGCGGGGTTTATGACCTATAGTAGGGGGCGATCCAGATGTTTTGGCTTCACTTTTGAGGGAGCTGTCATGATGTCGGCCATCTTTATATACAGTCTATGGTTTGTACTCAGTAACACTGAGTAACTGACACAGACATTAACCCTGCTGATCTGCTTTGACACTTGTTAAATGGTTTACAACACAATGATGTTAATAAGGTGATATGAGGACATTTTAAGTGTTTATTAATGTACTAACTTCATTATCTGTTTATACACCAGCCTCCACTGCTGGGAGTTATAGTTGTTGAGAAAAACTAATTAATAATAACGTTAAAGTGCGGTATTAGCCATTTATTACATTCTTATACTGTTTTTAAAAGCTAAATGGGGGAGTTAAAAAAGTAAAGTAAAAAGTGTTACCAGTAAATACAGTCAACGCCCATTTTGACGTACACAGGGAAATTGATTATAATGTTCGGGAGGGCAGAGCTATGTGAAAATACTGTTTCTAAAAGGACTGTGACCTCCCGCTACAGGCCACAAAGACGTAGAGAATGAGCGCCCCTCTTCCACAAACCTACAAAAAAGCTCAGACCACCTCATTCAGGTGGACTTGCATATGTTTTTTTTGTCCAGCACCCAGTTTTGGAAAAAGCATTCATATTACCAACATTTTTGGTGAATCGCTCCTGGATTTGGACTTAACTGCTAATGTGAAAGCACCTTAATCAACAAGTCCTCATACCTAAACAACAAAATAGGTCATTTGTCCTGCCATCTTTAAAAGGTTTGTTTGCTTCAAAGCAATTAAAACTGCTTGGTTATGGTTAAGAAAATGAGACTGTTATGATTTAAAAGAGACCGATGTTGACAGCAAGACAGGATGTGAGCCGCGGTGACCTCCGTCAAAGTCGCACGCTTTGGTGACCCAACCATCCACCCCGACCTCCTCCCTAGAGATGTAACATCACACCTGTCTCCTGTCAGGAAAACCTTTCCAACCCGGCCTCACAACAAACGTCATTTTTCTTTCGCATGCTAATTGTTGAATCCGATGGTGTTGAGCAAAATCACTGGCACCTTCGAGCCAAAGTTACTGGATTTTGGTCTTCAAAAATCCATATTAGTCCAAACTAAGTGTCACTGGAGTGCAGATAAATTAAGTCAAAAGGTCTACGGTGTGTGCTGAGGTGATGAGCAGAGGGAAGGCTGCAGTCTGATGGGGTCAATGTGATAACTAAAGCGAAGCTCACATCACCCAGACGATCCAAAGCCTAGTGAATATTCATTAAATCCTCCACAATAAGAGAGAATTTAATCTGCCAATTTAATTATGAGGCCGGCGCACAGGAAGGATTCGGTCTAGATTCTGTTTCCCCGGGAGATTCGCCCTCTATCCCCGACTCCCACGATGACAAGGAGACCGAGAGGAAGAGAGAGCAGCCATTTGACCAGCAATGAAGGGAGACCTGGCCTCGCCGCACATACCACGGGAGGAATAATGAGTGAGGGATGAGAAGAGAAAGAATGCAGCTATACGGCAGTGTGGCCATTACTCCTCTGTACGGCCTATTATACTGAGAAAACAAGCAATATCCCCGCACCACAAATTAGGACACCAGAGAAACGGACTTATTGAGGATGGGAAATGATATTCCTGAGCGGGATGCAGTGTCAGTAATAGCTTTCAAATAGACTTTTTACAAACCTGGTTTTCTCAGCTCTCCTTGGCTTCTCGGCTCTGTAATGTGGAGTGAGTGATTCTACAATAAGGAGGCGAGGCCGGCTCCGAAGCGAGCCAAAAGGGACTGAAGTACGGAGCTCTCTCTGATTTGAGAATATGTAAACACATGTAGCAGACAAATCATGCAGCAGAGCTCCGTCTCGGTTTAGTCTCCAGCAAATAAAGGCAACACAAGAACAAGAAGAAGCAAAGTACATGTGTTAAATGAAAATATCTCACTGCCAAGTAAAGGTCTTTAAATGCATCTTTACCGTAGCCATAAACTCTTGTTGCTGATTGGTTGTCAGGTTCCTAAATGTATGTTTTTAATTGTTAACTCTGTATAACAGGACACCTTAAACAGTGAAAGGTATATTAGACTACATGTATCCATGGCAACAGCATTGGTGCTCTACCTCATGTTAATGTTTAAACTCACTAATGGTCGAACCAACATCAGCTGAAACACGTTTCCTGCTTTGGTTTCATCATAGTTCAAACCATTTTCACATTTTAAAGTTTGAACTCTCCAAACTGTAACTTACTGCTGTAACGGGGTCATATATAATCTCTTGTAATAATTACACAGAATCTGTCTGGTTAGTTTTTGACTGGGAGGACCTCGAGACTCCAGAGTCTATATGAGCTGAAGTTCAGAGGCCCTCCCCCTTCATTTCTTCTTCTGTGGTCCCCCCTATAAATTCCTTTTGCCACTTCCCCTCTCCCCTTTTTGTATAATTTCCCTGTGGGAAAAGTGGGTGCCATTTGTTTTGGCCCATTTACTATCCTGATCCATCCCATTATTGTTACGACTGTTCACATAAACAGGACCCAAATGCACGACTCGAGACAAAAGTGTCAAAAAAGCAAAAGAGTCTTTACTGTAGAAAAGTTCACCAACAAAAAAAAACACTCCAACGGTGGGAACAAAGCGCTCAGGGCTTGAAAAAACAAAACAACAAACATGGGCTCATAAGCAAGATTCTTGGTCGACAAACCGCTGGTTCTCTGACAAAAGACAAGACGAACTAGCAATGGACAAAGGGAGACATGGACTATAAATACACAAGGTAATGGGGAACAGGTGGAAACAATCAGGGCGGGGAAAGACAATCAGACTGACGGGAAAACACACGAGGGCAGGAAGTCAAAACACCTGAGACGAGATGGATACTGGAACTGTCAAAATAAAACAGGAAATGACAAGATAACTTAACAAACATTGCGTGACATAACAATTATTTCTCGTATTTTTTGCTCATATTTTTGTTTCTGACAATGTTTTAATGTCTGTCCCAACCTGCCAAAATAATGATTTCAACTAACTGGCACTTAAAAATAGTTGTTTTAAGCAGATTTTATTTGTGAGTTAGCTGGAGCGGGCTGTATCATTGACATGGAGGTTCTGTTTCCCTGTTGTTTATCAGAATAAACGGAGGTCAAGCGTAACGAGATCCCGGTGTCACTGCGTCTTTCCTTGCCTAACCAACACAACGCAGAAGCCCACCGGTTACACAGCCAAAGAATTAGGAAACATTGGCCCTGTTTACACTTGTCACTCTGTGTGTGTGAAGCCACATAAGAGTCTCACGTATGTAATGCAAAATTAAAAACATTCTGAGTAAAAAAGATTAAGGATTCTGAAGGGCTCGATGTTTTCTGCTCGAACCTAGACCCAGAGTTCAAACCCCTTGAAACTCTCTTCCTGACAGTGGGCCAGTCGGTACAAACTCCTGCTGTGCAGCCAAACTTTGTTCAACTTTATGTTGAATCCTCGTTTCCAAAGATACCAAAATATGTCAGGCTGATTTTTGGAGAAAATGTGCATGAAAATTATATTTGATGGAAACAGTCCAGCATGTTGTGTTTGAATATTTTCCAACATGTATCTTCACCTCAAGACCAAACATATCTGAACATATATAACAACTAACTGCGTGGGGTTGCTCAAATCTAAACACTGATTTTCCCCCCTTCTCTTCTTCCTCTGTTTGAACTCAGCTGCAATTCATCTGGAATGTGTCTGTCATATCCAGCCTCCAGTGCTTTGAGACAGCTCTGTGATTACACTGGACAGGCAATACTCTGCGTGTGCCGAGCTGCTGATTGTGAGAGGCGAGAAGAAGAGATTTGTAGCAGAGGTGATTTGCTTCACTTGTCTTGCCTCTTGTGGAAGTTGTTCTCTCACTCTCACTCACCCTGATCTACGTGCTCTGCAGGAGCCCAATCAGTGATTTTAATCAAGGGCCCTATACAGCAAAACATATGGCATTATGTCTTAAGACACTGTGGAGATGTAATGCTCATTACGTACCAGGAAACTGTTGGAAAAAATGGAGACAACTTTGTTTGCAATCCCTTCAAACGGACCAATCAATGGGCACCACCTGTTGCTCATCACCCTCACTCACACACACACACACACACACACACACGCTAAGCAAAATGGGAGGAGAGAGGTCTGTCACATCAAACATTAAAAATAAATATGATCCAGGGTCGTAACAATACATTCAGGCTTCTGGAAGACATTTGAAACTGTCACCTTGGGCTCTGGGAATTTATGATACGCTTTGTTTTTTGCTAGCAAGTTGTGTAACATTTCTGTCATGTCTTTCTTTTGGCTAGAAATGTATTTTAATCGGCGCTGCAGCCTCTTTGTGGCCGACATAAGTATTACAACAACAAACACTTCCTGTTTTCACAGATGAAAAAAATGAAACATTATCCTGATTATTTTTTAAGTCATAAATACAGGAGAGAAAACAATTTAGATCAGACTTAGAAAATGGATCCCCAGAGTTTTGCCTCTCAGGGCTTCCGTACTGATCTCCTTAGCTGACAATATACTTAAAATAAGTCACATTTTACTAGAATACTTCAGTATTTTTGCTGGTTACTAATCAATAAAAAAACATAATCAGGACATTAATTGATGATAAAATGATCATTAGCTTCACCCGTAAAAAAACAAAACAAAACATCACCAACCATCTCTTGAGCTCTTAGTTCAGCTAAAAACAGTGTTGTAAAAACAGTGCCCAGATTTGGTTATAATTTTATGCAAACTTGTTGTGAGAAAGCATCAAAAATGAGAAATTACTTGAGTTTTGGAGACTGTCAACATAAATCATCTAATCTGTTTTATGTCTGCGGGAAAGCCTCGAGCATTAAGGGCTGTTTCAGCTCATTTGAAGTTTTTACCAAACCTAAGCAGGGCAGCAGAGGAGCTAACGAGAACAAAAGGAGTTCAGATCCCGGGACGCTGATGCTTCAAACTCTGAGCAAGTCAACATGAAACTGCATTGTGTCTCCAAGCTGTCGTCTCATGATGCAAACTGAAGGTATTCAGTTCATCCTCCGGTCCAGTCAGATTTAAAGATCTTATCCAGGGTCACTCACACCGTTGTATAAATAGAACAACTGCAAGCTATGTAGGCCCACTGGAGGGAAATTAATATATCTGCTCGGACAAGCTTAGGTCCCCCAGGTCTCCCCCCACGGTGGAAAAGACCGGAAATAATTCATAATAAAGGAAACTATCAGATCTGCAGTTAGGATTTCACAGTCCGGATTAGAGAAGTTAACAGGATGACCTGCTGCAGGGATTACACAGCTGAATCTCTCTCTTCTTCCTCAATGTTTAACAGCAGGAGTCGGATCTTGTTGCCAAAACAACTTCTCTAAAGAAGATCACGTCAGGCAGCAGAAAGTCCAGATCATTCCATCTCATCTCCCCTTTTTTTTTTTCTGGTTTTATTCTGTTTCTACTGTTTGATTCTTCCCCTTCAGGGACAACAACAACAACTCGGAGTGCAGCAATATTAAGGGGTCTACGATTTGATTTGGATTGTGAGGAAGATGAGGCAATGAGGCAGAACGATCATATTTACCCTGTGGGCTGTGCAGGGAGGAAACGGAGGATTTTAATCAAATGCAATGAAACAGTTTTTTATTTTATAGCCTCTGGTCAGTGAAGAACAAATATTTAGAGAACTGAAAACTTACAGTATTGAATCTCACTGCTCTGTATTCAGCATCAAACTGCTCCTTCCATACAAACTAAAAAGCATAAACTTACTTTTTGCATATTTTGCATTTTTTTGTTATTTTGACCAATGAGCTACGGAAGCCCTGAGAGGCAAGTGAGAAAAAAAAACTCTGGTGATCCATTTTCTAAGTCTGATCTAAATTGATACCTCATGTTTTAAACTAAACTAAAAAACTTCCAGGTGAGTTTTAATTTCTCCATGTACTCTAAACACAAGGTACACTGAATACACTGGTACACTGTTAGCAAGTTGTGTAACATTTCTGTCATGTCTTTCTTTTGGCTAGAGATGTATTTTAATCCGTGCTGCAGCCTCTTTGTGGCCGACATGAGTATTACAACAAAAAAACACTTCCTGAAAAAAAAGTGTTTTCACCTGTTTTCACAAATGAAAAAAATGAAAGATTATCCTAGCAAGAAACGACAGCAAAACAATTTAGACCAGACTTTAAAAACAAATCACTAGAATTTTGTCTCTCAGGGCTTCCGTACAGATCTCCTTACATGAAAATAGACTTTAAAAAATAAGTCACATTTTACTAAAAGTCGAATACTTCAGTCTCAGTAGCAGATTTCACAGGGAACACGAGCTCTAGACGGCTCTAGTTTTTGAGCTGTTGACTCCATAATTGACTAATGATAAAAACTGAGATTGCTGGGGGGAAAACAATCCCATTTTGCATTATTAAAGTCACACTGCACGCTGAGTGAAGTTGTCTACCAGAGACAATCTGAATCTGAATAATGACATCTGATCACAGGCCTTTGCATTTACAGCAGGGCTGCACTCGAATAATCTTTTTTGCTTACGAAGGTTCCTAACTGAGCGAAATGAGCTGGAAGTATCTGAGTGGCAGCCGTGACAAGAGCTGGTCGAATTCTCTAAATGCTCTAAAGGAAAGGTGCTTCAATGCTTCCTTTCTTATCTCCTTTAGCATAGGGTACACTGGACCACGGCAGACCCACGTCAATAACATCCGCTGTCGCGTAATTACGTAGCCTAGAGTGAGTGCTGTGGGATTCTGTCTTTTCCTGAGTCCTTATGAATTCTCCTTCACATCTTTCCTCGACCTCATGACGTTTTCCATCGAGGTCGAGGAAAAGTGTTTAGGAAAAGACACAGGACATAATTTTTTGACTTTTTGACCGCAGCCCTGGCTTTCGAACGGGCAGCTTGAGATGGCAGGAAGAAGGTGATCTTTGTTCTGCAGATTTCTTTCTCAAGCATGTTGCCAAACTCAGATTAAGGAAACGTTATCGTTGAACAGACAAGGTCCTGTGTTGAAACCCATCACCCCCTCAAGTGAAGCCGTCACCTCTATATCAGTGAATACTGCGAGACAAAAACAACCTCCAGCCAATCAAAATGACATTTCAAAATGTCCGACTTCAAAATTCAATCGGGCTGCGTGTCAGGAAAACAAATGTTCTGCACCCCAAAGAAAATGGAACGTTTTCTTTGTATCTGCCTTTAATAGGTTTATTTCTTTGAGATGGAGGTGTGAAACTGAATACGGGCCTCCTTCTCCATGTTTGGTTTTTTATTTGACCACATGTTCTTTGTCAAGGAGAACACCGGAGAATACAACAACAACAACCCACACAGAACATGATTCACAGATGTTAGCTGATGTTGGGCTGTTTTTTCATTTCAGTTCAATTCATATACTTCAATACTTTATTCGTCCCTGAAGGAGCAATTTGAGGCAAGTTTGCAAACAGAAGAACACAGACAGTTCATTTACACACATAAAAAACAATATCCAACACCATGAAGGCGCATATTATGTCAAAAAATGTCAAAAGTGCAATTATGAGTCAATTTATTCTCTGTTAAAAGGGATTTTTAGGGAGTTTTTCCTCATTCAAATGGAGGGTCTATAAGGACAGAGGGTGTCGTATGCTGTACAGATTGTAAAGCCCCTTGAGACAAATAGTGATTTGTGATATTGGGCTATATAAATAAAATTGACTTGACTATATACACAAGGTAAACTGAACTTTTCTTGTACTGTGTCTGTTCACAAGTCTAATAGCACCTGGAATAAAACCAAACTTCCCGGCAGCAGCTTAAAGTAGTCACAGAGATCATGTGTGGGGTCGTTGATAATCTTATATGCTTTTTTGAGGACTTGTTCAGTATTAAGAATTAGTATTAATGCGGTACATTCAAAACAGCCTCTAAGGGCCTCGGTGTTATTCACTGACCAGACCTTAAATGTTTTAACAGCAGGTTTCTCTCTTGGAATAGCTGGTTGGTGTGCAGGAGCCAGCAAAACAAAGAGTTGTGGTCAGCGGTACCAAGGCCCGGCAGGGGGAAAGACACTTGTCCAGTACCTTAATGAGTCATGCAGGACAGTCAGTGTACAGATGATATGCAGGTAAAACACCATCCAGCCGACAGTGGTTGAAGTCGCCTAGTAGAAACTACGCAGCGGTGTACTTTGTCCATCTTGTTAACCACGTCTAATATAACTTTGGATGCTTTGTGCAGCGTGGGGATGGATAAAACTGCATATTCAAGTTGTGGGAATTATTAACTACAGTATTACACCACTTTTGGTTAATGTATTAGGAGACGCCACCACCTTTCTGTTTACCGGTGATGGTCTAGTCTCTGTGGAGTTGTATCGGTGCACCAAAGCCTTCAAAATGCAGATGTGGCTCAGCAGCCACAAGGCCATGATACACGTGTTCCTGTACTCTTGCAGGTGGTAGATATTTACCTGTAGTTCATCCAGTTTACGACACAATGAGCTACATTTCCAAGGGTTTTTTCCTTCTTGTGGTGTTTTTCAAACCGCCTTTCTCTCCCCTCTTCCTCTCAGTTTGTTTGTTTTGTGTTCACTGTGCTCAGCATATTTCCTGACGTAGTATCTGCAAACTGAGAATAAAATCCTGGTTTACTATCAGTAGCCTTGTTCCATGGTGTTGCCCATTTTCCCATCCAAACAGAAGGTCAAGACCAGTGCAAACAATCAGTGCGGTGAGAATTCGTTTGTAGACTTAAACAAAACTACCCAGGTCAGAGTGTTTCGTGCGGTTGTGCACGCAGAGAAATAAACATATAGTCGCTCTCACAATATCACAATAAGAAGACGTGAAAAAACAAGATAAAACAACATCTTCTTTGCTCCTGCAGGCCACAGCTCACACAGCTCCTCCCAGCTTTCAGTATTTGCAACCTGACCCAGTATCTCTTTATATTCCTGAACATATTTTGAGGAGAAAATGTTCAATGTAACTTTCCGAGTTTTCTTCTACTAAGAACCTGAGTCCTCAAAATTGCTGTTTCAGCAAATATTGTTTCAATAATGTGACATGAGATTAAATGTACTCCTCTCTCTGTCTGTATTCAGAAAATTGGGCCGGTTTCCATTTGTCTAAATCCTTTAAAGCTCTGAGTCTCTCACAACCGCAATTTCTTAGTTCTACATAATCTTGCAGTTGCGGTTCTTGTGCTGTTACTGCTGCTGCATTTAAACGAGTACAAGTTCAGAAGCTGAAACCTTCTTCCGTTCAGCAGGTTTGTCACGTTTGATCTGGCGGAGTCAGATCAAATTGTTCATTGATGAGATTTTTACTGTTTGCAATAAAACAAGAACTTCCAATTACTGACAACTAACAAACAACGCAACGGTGGGAAAGAAGCCCTTACCATTCAAGATATCAAAAAACAAAAAACATTTTCTAAAGTATACCCCAGTGCTTTGACTTAACTTCAACATCTTCATGCATTCATCACTATTTTACGTGCAAATCAAGGTGACTGTCGCTCCTTATTTTGATTTTTTCCCCCATCTCCAGTAGAAAAGAGAGTACTGAGAAGCTCTTTCAGTTGTTGCACAATAATCCCTCAAATTCACAAATCAGTTTTAAAGACCACACATCCATCAAATATGAACATTTTCTCATGAATAGGAGCTTGAAAGGCAACAACACCATTTGTTATGTATTTTATGAGAACAGAAAGTTATTTCTGCTGATTTCACTTAACAGAAAAAAATGTTTGTCCCTTATTTCAACTCAAGTCTATGATCCACTCACACTGGTATTTTTCACTTATTCTGGGTGATCTCTCCTCTTCAGGATCTCTCGTCTTTTCTCTTTGCTCCTCTATTCAACTAGTTTTATTTTAGTTTTGTTTAGTTTCCAGTTTTGTTAAACCTGTTAGGGTGGGACAATTTATACCTTCTATCATTATTTTTTAAATATCAAGAGCTGTCTGTTATTTAAAAAAAATAAAATAAAATCATCTCAGTGTGAAATTTGACTTTTGTGTGAAAAATGGAGGATGTCAAAAATGTTTTTGCTAATCTGATAGATGGAAACACGCTAACACCAACATAAAGGCCTATCTGGGAGCCAATGTGACGACAAAAAAAAGCAAGAGCTCATCAAACGTAATGTAATGTAGGTACTGGTATTCTCTTTTGAGCCCCATTTGTTTTAGCCTATATTTGTATACATTTTGACAAATTAGCACCATAAAAAGTATGCCGAATTAGCTATTAGCACTTCCTGTTTGCAGTGTACCCATGGATGTACAGACAACTATCACTGGATCACTCTGATACTGAAGAGTGAAGACTTAAAAACGTGATGATTCTCAGGCAAGTTCTGAAGCGTCTTTTTTCTTTGATTTCTAAGCAGATTTATGACCATTTATTCGCGATGGACATCAGAGATAATGATATCCTCGGGAAGTGTAAGTCATACTGTATGATATCAATAAGTGTTCATGTCTGTGTGTTAACATTTGAGTTGTGATGCGACAAAAAACCGGTGGAACAGGAAATAGCATTAACTAGCGTGCTAACAACAGCATCCCACAAACATGTGAAGACTCTTTTTTCATGTTTATTTTTGAACATTAAATATATTCCAGATTTGCGTCTCGTGAATCACATACAAGTGGGGCTTTGTTGTCAATGATTTATTAAATTGTTGAATTTTTCTACAAAAAAATGTCATAATAAA
The DNA here is from genome assembly GCA_008360985.2 of Macquaria ambigua. NCBI lineage: Eukaryota > Metazoa > Chordata > Actinopteri > Centrarchiformes > Percichthyidae > Macquaria > Macquaria ambigua. The sequence goes on from VMKM01000082.1 coordinate 234,329, forward strand.
GAAAATCTCCCATCACAAGTTATCAGCGTCCAAACTGATGTCTTAATATGCTAATTATGACTTACTTCTTAATGTTATTGTCAGTCTGCACAAGCCGATAAAATGTTTTTCCTGTCAGTTGCACGTAAACACATTTCCATACATATGGATTTCTTCGAACGCAGGGAGCAACTTCAGAGTTTATCATTTGGCTCAAGGGCACTTGAGAAGCTCTTGGATACTGCAGGTTAACAGCCGGCCGCCTTCCAGCCGAAATGCACCTGCCAGCCAGTGCTGGGGACCAAAAAAGCCCGTCGGGTTTTGGTTTTCTGGACCTTCAGGCCATCCTGCACCACCAGGCAGATTATAGCCAAATTAACGCATTTATAATGAAACAGCTCCGAGCTTCTCGTGCACCTGTTGTAAAGCTTATACATTCAACTCGTACATGCAGAAAAACCCACCTTGTATCGCTCTGCTGCAGTAAAAGTTTTTGTAGCATATAGTAAATTTAAAACCAAGGACACAGCCGGGGATTTATGGAAAGGCTGAGATTATATCACCACACTGTACGATGATAATAAGCCTCCACCAATTCATCACCACAGCGAGGAACCCTTACCTCAGCTAAAGTCTCCATTCATTTCTCCTCAATAGAAACAGTCTCACATCCTGTTTCCATTTCTGATTCTTCCCCGTGATAAATGAAAACTTCCCCGGCTCAGAAACACTCGGCTTCCCCGTGGATTTGTGTGTCTTTTCAGGATCAGTCGACTGGGTTCATTCATTTGTACTGTAAGCTGACATTTCTCATTCAGCAGACACAAACAGCAAGCCACGCTGTTTGTATTCACCTACAAAATGTGATCTGAATGCTGTTATCAAGGGTTTGTCTTCCTTGTGAGAGCACACAGCTCAGCTTGTTCTGTTCAGACATGCGAGTGAAAAGGTGAAGGCTGAAAATAAAAAAGGACTTTAGAAAATAACCAACTCTCAATTTTCTAATGACTGAGCCTTTTCTTGCAGAACAATACTCAAGACGAGATAATGTGTCGTCACATCGCAGCTCAGTGGAGACGCTCATTAACTTAATGTTTACTTGACAAAATACAAGACGAACGAACATAATGTGTGGTGTGAGAATGTCAACAGGAAACAGAAGTGTAAACCCAATAATCAAAAGTACCAAACACGAACCAGGAGAGACAGTGAGCAGCTTATCAAGCTGAGGATCAGCCAGCAGAGGAGGCAGCTGTTCCTACTGGTGGTCTAAAAACAGGGTTCATCCAGCTTTTTAAGAGTAAAATTCTCAAGCACTTTCAAGGTACCTAAACCAAAAATGTCCAGACTCTCAAAGCCTTTGTCACCACATGTTAATTGTTACTATAAATTCCAGGAGACAACAAACAAACATGACGACGGGATCATTTGGTTTACGATGATGATTGTGTCGATGATGAAACACCAGATTCTGTTGAAAAATCAAGCTTTTTTCAAGGAGTATAATCAAATTCAAGCATATTCCTAACCTTGAAAACATAACGGTTAAAATTAAGCATTTTCCAAACTTTCAGGACTTCGTACAAACCCTGTAAAAAAGTATTAAAAAATGCAAAGAACCTTCTCAGACCACTTCCGTCTTTCAAATAAGGCTAAATATACTTCTGTCAAAGCTTCTGTCAAATAGTCAGTAGCAATCTATAACAAAATGATATGCTTATTCTACATAAACTATTACTATAAATTACTATAAATAAACTATGAAAAACGATTCAATGAAATGAATAATTTCTTATTTTCTTTGGTAGTTTTGTCATAAACAGATATACAAATGATGATTGCTGGTTAATACGTATGTTGATGTTGTCTAATGAAATCTGTATTTGATCAAGTGACAAGACGATACGATCAAGCCTCCAGGAAGAGCGCCGGGTTTTGAAGCCAATTTGACATAGTGGCCAAACCGTGTAATTACAACTTCTGGCTCCGTCACGTGATGCACACTGGCCCCAAGAGACTTTTTCCCACAGACTTACATTGTGAAAGAGACGTCTGTAAATCAGCTGACATTTATTTGAGGCACAACAACTAGCCAGTACGAACACAAGTCGCAAAAAAGAGTTTTAGAGTCACTGTGATTCATGTGAGTGAGGGAGAACTTTTTTGGCTTCATGCGCCACTGAGCAACTTTCATAGGAATGAACGGGGCCCCACCTCCGACTCTGTATCCAGTTCTAGTTTATACATCCATGGATATGATATACGGCGGCTAGTCTTGGCACAAAATCTGTCAAGACCACAGACTGTATATAAAGATGGACGACGCGTCTCCACTTCCTCCTACTGTACAAAAATGAAGCCAAAATATCGTGGATACAGGAGCTGCCATCTCGCGCTGGTGACATCATTTGGAGCCAGAGTCTGTGCAGTAGCATCGAGGTCCCGCCCACACACCTGCCTGAACCAATCACAGCACAATCACAGTTGTCAATCATGACGTCTCACCCCCTTTTTATAGCATCAAATAACTAATTAAATCCAAACTGATCAGAAAAACGAACACTTGAACAAACATCAGCGTGATAAGAACTACCTAAAATGACAGAAACCATCTTTGGGAACATTTTATTTGACGTATACTTTGATTTGTCAGTTTGGCCCATGTCCCATCCGCTAACATGGAGGGGGCGGGGCTTATGAGCTATACTGCAGCCAGCCACCAGGGGGCGATCCAGGTGTTTTGGCTTCACTTTTGGGGAGCTGTCATGTCGTCCATCTTTATATACAGTCTATGGTCAAGACTGACGAGCAGAGCGAGCAGTCATGCCTAAACATAAAAGTGGTTCTGATAGCTTCCTCTTTGACCTCTCTACTTTACCAACACAATAACCTAAGTAACTAATTCGACTGTAAAACCCACGTTATAAAATATATATACGCCTAATGGTGTGTGTGTGTGTGTGTGTGTGTGTGTGTATGTGCGCGCTTCATAACTAGTAACTAGCATGCACTAGGGACAATTATAACTACCTTACGCCACTGATGCAAAGTGAATTTTTAAGTTTTACAAGTGAATCATGGGCCAGTTAGAAGAAAAGACCAATGCTGTGTCTCAAATCGCGTACTTCCGTACTTACACTTAATATTTTGAGTGCATAAGTGCGTTCACACTGACAAGTATGGCAACATGCAGTGCACTGTGAGCCATCTTGGCTACGTAGCGGAAGGGGAGGACCACCAACATATGAAAATGGCGGCCGTGGTTGCGATTGTTACGGCTAAAAGTAAAAGCACGTTCATTTTTTATTCATTTTTAATATAATTGAATTGAAGTCAAGTGAGCAAACAAGCTGGTAGATATTTTGGCATGCAGCAATCACGGTAAAATGTTGGCGATAATGCTCCGCCCGGCTGCAATCCGTCATTAAAAAGAAGAAGACGTGGTCATAGTGTACAAAGTATACTGCATGTAAGCGATTTGAGACACAGCTCAACTTTTTGGTCGTTGGATAAACATCAGAAACCTTCACTTTAAATGTCACCTACACTGTGAAATAGCAGCAATCATCATCATTAAACTCTCTGGTTTTAAATATAAAGGCGGCGTGTTAGCAGCGTTTTAAACCCCTTTTTCATGCTTTCTGTTTTCACACTTGTCTGAAAAAAACACTGGCACACTAAATCCCTGTGGTGATCTCTTTCTGGTCTGACAGCAGCATCGAATCACAGTCTTTATTCTGAAATAGTGTGTCGGATCAGATTTTGCAAACACACTCCGCGCAACTTAAGCCCAGTTGTGAATACAAAAGGTGTAAATATTCAGGATTTTAGGTATCTGTTTCTCTATGTCCAGTCAGAGGCTCTGACATCAGGCTGAGGTCTTAATGATCTCAGGACTTCTTAAATCAACCTCTCACGTATGTCGCTGTTAGAGAAGATAAGGCAAATCCGTCTTTGTCTGCGTACCTTTCCCCCCGAGGGAAGCTGTGTTTATCTCCTCACTGCATCTCCACACAGAAGCCACTGCAGAGCTCCATTATCCTTTTTCTTTTCTGCTCAGCAGTAAAGAAATGCTGTCGCTCTCTCTCTCTCTCTCTCTCTCTCTCTCTCTCTTTCCCCGGCTTCATCTGAGCTGCTGATTAGCATTTGAGAAAGAAAGAAGAAGAAAAAGAGAAATGTTCACATCCCTCCTTCTGGATGGAGATGGAGAGCTTATTACTGAAGGACGGCATTTCATCTTCCAAACTGGAGAATTCCTCTCATTTCCACTAACTTAGCACAACAAGGACTCAGTAGGATGAAGCATGGGCTTTCCTTCTTCTTCTTATTATTATTACAGGTGTGAGGCGACATCAAGAAGCGAGGGAAGCCGGTCTCTGAAGCATGAACGTACGCCGGGCTTGCGGGGAAATCTAAGCATGCGGAGGAGGACGTGGAAGCTGAAGGCTACAGCGGGCCTCGGAAAACGCTGACATTTGACACAGAGAGACGCGTAGTGCTGGAAACCCCGGGGTAACTGGAGCTCCTTAACAATGTGCTGGAGGAAGGATGGTTACATGAGCCTGATGGCACCAGCAACGCACGGCTCTGCCTCATTCAGACTCACATTCACACAGATCCAGAAAAAACCTGCTGACAATTACAGATGTTAGTGTGTTTAGACCAGGAGTCCGGTCTTTTAGGATGCAATCATGTCACATTTGGGGGCCCAGCCGTCCAAAAGCATAAAATAAAATGTGCTAAATGGCATTAAATGAACCTTATCAACAGAATAACAAGACTTTAACAGGCTCATTAAAACCTCTCAACACGCTTAATAATGTCAGAAATGCAGTGTCATTCAATTTAATAAGGAATATTTTCTTAGTTCCCAAAAAGTCTAAATCTTAACGCCTAAAAATGAACACAGGACGTCATCATTTCATCGTATCTGGTAAAAAATATTCTCACTAATTTTGGGAGAATTTCATACCACATACATCATTTGAAGGATTATATGCAGAGTCATGCAACCAAGATACTGATGTTTTTCTTAGTTTCTTAAAAATTTGACATTTTGGAGCTAAATCCTATTTATTTTTTCAATTAAATGATCATGTCATGTGAAAATATTTTACACCCAGGCTCCCCATGGACTGAGACAACATTTTAACCCCCAATAGGTTCATGAGAGCCTGACAGCACTCTTAATAATGTAAAAAATAATAATTAAAAACAGTGTCATACAATTAAACAAATATGTCTTTCTTAGTTACCAAACATTTTGAGGCTGATCGTTCTACTTTTAGACTTAAAACCAGTTTAAATTAAAGACAGTGTCACCTTTGGGATTCATTTTTAAAATCACCACATCATATTTCATTGAGTCAGGTAAATACCTTGTATCTCCAATACTGGGGAATTTAACCATTTAAAGATTACAGGCTCCTCTGTGGACTAATGTTTAACCCCTGATAGGCTCATAAAAAGTGTCATCAAACTAAAGTAAGGAAGCTTTTGTCAACCTTAAAGTTCTCTTATTGTTAAGCCTAAAAACTAATCAAATCTCACTTGCTAAAACAAACTGTCTGATGGTTGATGAGTTTGGTTAAATGTCAACTTTTCCTTCAATTCCACGATCTTCTGTCGTGTGAAACACTTCTTAAAATAGCTGAAGTTACTTCCCGGACTTAACAAGATTAATTTCCCACACCTGTGTTAGTCCTCGTTAGTGAGATTGCACAGATCAGTAGAAACTGAGGCTGCTTGTTGGAATCATGAAACCAGACAGTAAAAAACACTAAAAAGAGCTCATTTGATTTGTGAAAAGTGTCTCATAAACTGATTTTATCACAGAGACTGAGTGGGTTGAAGCTTTGTGTTGCTGTCCTGATTCACTGAGGTGGGAGAAGCCTTCACGTCTCTAGTGGACGTTTCCATTATGTCATGTGTAGTGAAGGAAGCTGTGATTTAAAATGCTGTTTCTTTGGTAAAATAGCCCTGACAACATTTTTACAATCGTCTCTTTCTGCTGAGTCTCGTCTCAGTCTCCCCTGTTGATCGTCATCACATGAACCTCACCAACAGTAGAACGCTGGATTCTGGATTTAGTTTATTTTTGAATACAGTGGAAAGGAAACAGAAAATACCTCCCACATGACTCGTTGTTGCTTGAGAAAACACGAAACTCAGGTGTTTCCTAATGAGTGCAGCAGAAAACCAGTTCAGCTATTTGTCAAGCTAATAATGCACAATGAAAGAGCAGACGCTATTAAGAACACATTGATCAGTTTGTCACAAAGCGTGCAGTTTGGTGAACATTTATGGCAAAAACTTTTTCCCCTTAAAACTACATATATATATATAAATTAGACCAGCTGTAGGCTTTACAGGCTTTACACCACAGAGTGTACCCGGATGTGTACTAGATTAGCACGAATTTCTATTCAGAGTATGCAACGTGAGCTTACTGGACAAACTCAACTGCCCCAAGATGCATTGCGTCTCTTATGAGCAATGGAGGTAAAATGATTACAAATGATGGAGAGTGAACGTGAAACGGAAGCTACTCAGGACGTTAAGGTACAGTAAAGAGAAAAAACGCAGGAGCTCACATATAAAATGTACTGTAGAAAAAAATATTTAACACTAAAACATTTAAAATTGGTGGGGGCTTTAAGCTTGGTGACACAGGGATTCCTCGCAGGGCTGGTGGTGAACTGCTGTAGCTGGCAAGCTAACCGTTAGCTCAGGCAGTATAGCTTCCAGAGCTTCTCCCTAATTTCTCTCTACTGTTGTGTTTACTTTTCCCACATGGCATTTTGTTCACCATTGCACGCCACTTTGTTCCATAAAAAGTCATTGAAGAGTGAAAATGAAGCCCTCCGAGCTAACACGTTTGCTAATTGACTGTTAACAAGCTTGTTAGCTTGGTTGCTAACCAGAAAATACGTTCACACAGTTTATTCAAAAGACGTATTTAAGATAAAACAATCCTTTATTAATCCCACATTCACCGTCCTGCTGTCCCAAACACTCACTAGAGCACCAAATGTGGATTCATCCCTGGTTAAAGTAATTTCTTCTTCTTCTCGGCAGACATCTTGTTTTTGTCTTAGCAGGAACAGCACAGGTGTAACTAATGATACTGAGGACTCTGTTCCATTTAGGTGTGCCAGGAAGCCGGCATGCACAAAAGCGGGACCCTTTTAACTGGGAAAAATCTAAATGGAATGTAGCCATCGAGATTGTAATTAATTACACCTGTGCTGTCGAAATGTCTGCTGTAATAAAAGGCCCGTTCTCACATAATATGTTTCTGTTCTGCAGATGTAGTCTCTGTTTTCTCTCTTCACCGGTGCAGGCTGTTCCCTCAGGACGGACAGGCTGACGTCTCCTCTGTTCAGGACGCCTGGATCGGATCGGGTGCAGATGGACTGAATGTTTTGATGTGCAATTTGCCATTATTCTACTCCTGTCTGATTCCAGTTCACAGACACACATCCACAATGCTCCAGTTAATTGCTACAAGCCAGTAGGCAGTCGCGTGCTGGCAGCTGTGTCTTCATCCAGGTTTTCAAAGCCCGCTTTTATGGAACCATAAACAACAGGAAGGTTTGCTGCAAAATGGATCTTTGTACGTTGTTTTATAGGCTGTAACAAAAGCTTATTTTAAGGGATCTTTTCGTCCTGAAAGTTGTGTTTTTCCACCACAGTGGTCAACTTTTGTTTTGTACAGTTCATCTCGAAGCCAACAGCGTGTGAAGAAGTTGTCACACATGATGCTGCGACCTTCACACACTCCCCTGATTCCTCTCTGGTTCTCCTGCAGGACAGGAGAAGAGTCTGCGTGGGCTTACTGCACATTTCTTGTCGTGCTATATTTTCCTATCTCTGTCTTCTCTGTTCTCTGACAGCCTTATTACTCTTGGCTACAGCTTTGAGAGTCGCAGGATCAGAGTGCTCTGTCTTTGCAATGCATTAAAATGTTGTATTACATGTATGTACAGTATGATATTGTCTGTATGGTCAACTGTGAGTGTGATGTTTTTATGTGTTTGTTGAACAGCTCGGCGTTTGACCCCTTGTTTGCTGCAGGTGGGTGGGTATAAATCGTTATTTTGGTTCTGTGCAGTTATGAACATAAAAGGAAATACATATAAACTCACATGTAAAAGTCTTCAGTCCACAAGAACTTGGTCTCCTTCAGGGTTCATCCAGCTTTTTAAGAGTAGAATTCAAGTACTTTCAAAGTACCTAAACCAAATATTTCCAGGCTCTCTGAGCCTTTATCACCACATCTAAATTGTTTCTATAACTGCCAGGAGACAACAAACAAATATGATGACGGGATTGTTTCATTTTTAAATATTAAAAGATTTTTGGTTTCCATGAGTGATTGTGTCGATGATGAAACACCAGATTATGTTGAAAATCAAGCATTTTTCAAGGAGTATATTCAAATTCAAGCATATTCCTAATATAACGGTTCAAATTAAGCATTTTCCAAACTTTCAAGACTTTATACGAACCTTGCTCCTTTTAACTTTGCCTGCAGAGACAAAAAGAGGGTTAAATTACCCATTAAAGATATAATAGTACCAGTCTGTCAGTCAGTCCAACACTTTGGTCCAGACTGAAATATCTCAACAGCTGTTGGATGGATCGCCATGAAATTAGGCTCAGACATTCAGTCACCCTCAGGATGAACTGTAATAACTTTGGTGATCCCTTGACTTTTCATCTAGCGCCATCATCAGGTCAAAATGTTCATTTGTCCACTACTTTGGTTTATGACATTCCCATCAGCCTCTGCTGCGCTTTGTGCTTAGTGCTAATTAGCAAATGTTAGCATGCTAGCACACTAAACTAAGAAGGTGAACATGGTAAACATGGTGTTAACCACTAAGCTAGCAGGACTTCCAAGTTCACATATCCACAACATATCCAATCCACATACATAAATACATAATATGTTACTAGTTTGATGTTTAAATAGAAATTTGGACTCATGAGGTTTAGATTGTTGTTGAATTGGGCTGCAAGTTCACTTTAAGTGACAAATAACTAGAAATACCTAGAAAATGATTCAATGGGATTAAGAATGATTTTATGAGTCACTATGAGGACCATAATAGATTATTATTAACTGATACTGAGGCATAATTCAGTGGGAAAATCATCTAAATTGGAGTTGAGTGTTTCCTGCAACCACAGAGACATGTTATAGGAATGAGTCACTTTTTTAAAATTAGTACATGACTGACTGATTGGCTGCAGCAGGAATGACTTTCATTAAACACACGTCTACGCACGATGATCATTATTGTACCTATGGTTCAATAAATACAATAACTGGATCAGCAGAAAGATTACGTCCTATATATGATTTTTCTTGTGATGCACTTTATTTTGATATGACAGTTATTAGTGTGTGTAACAGGATGAAAATGTAAGATGTGAATTCTGCAGGAAGGCCGGCAGGCAACGGATGATATCGGGAACCACTCAAATAAAAGTCTGACTTAATGAGGAATGTAAAATATGGTGAAAACTGTGTTTCAGCAGCTTAATGCCGATAATATAATGATCACTTATATCCTCTTAGATCATTCCTGTCCTGACAGGAGAGGCCTCTTCTCCACCATCTGCAGGGCTCGAGTGGTCGGCGATAGTTTTGTAATTAGTTAAAGGAGTTAAAGTGTGTCTTTCAAATTAAAAGCTCACATGTTGTTTTTGGATCATAAAGGACGACCAGCAGTTATCTCCTAACACTTGAAACATAAAGCAGCACCTCACCTTCCTGCCCCCTCTGTGCAGCATGAGTACTACATGTTGTCCTGAGGTGGAGAGGAGTTTTATAACTACTGAAAATCACCAGTATCCCCTACAGAATAAACCACAAACCAAATCTGTGTCAGTCACCAGACCTCAAACACTAAACTGGGAGATTCTGGAGCAGCAGCTATGATGTTTTCCTCCGTGAACAAATCATCCAAAAAATGAGACGCTTGACCCAAAAAAAGCTGCTTTATCATCCTCAGTTTGAGTGATATTTTGAGGAGAATCTCCCTGATCCACACGTTGCAAACAAACTCTCGTGGGAAGTTTATTTCAGAAGTTTAAGAATAATGCATGTCAGGCATCTTTTACTGTTTCACTATGAGCTCCTTAATCCTCAGTGAGCCTTTATCTGAATGTCAAAATAACAAACAAGAGAAAAAGAAAAATCTATGTTAGTTTATCCAGCTCACCACGTAAAAACAAAGATTTCCAATGCTGCCTCCTCTCTTCTTTCCGTCTCCAGCGAGCAGGTGTGATTTGTGCGGCAACCACTTGTGAATATCAGAACAGCTGATTGTTTTTTCAGGTGGGGGAAGGATCTTTACTTTATTCACATGCAGGGCCAGGTGAGTGCCAGTGCTTTCCGAGCCTCCTGAGGTCTCTCTCTCAGACAGTCTGTTAATGCAGAAGCAGCCATGCTGGGGGGGGGGACTATACATGGAATATTAATGCCGTGTGTCGCACTGCTTCTCCTTTTCTTTGCACAAAAGCTGCTTTACCACATCTAAAAAAGCCATTTTCACTGTATTCTAAAGAGTTAGCAAAGGTCTGGCTTGGTTTTGACCTCAGTTTTGTAGTGTTTTTGGAGCTTTACAGCAGACGGATAAAGATGTCGGAGCGGCCCGGATGAAGATCTAGATGTGAGGTGACAGCTGACGGACAGTGATCCAGGAGTCCTGGTCAGATCAGCAGGGATAGATCGGCTGCCCACAATTACCCACCTGTCTGTGTGACAGCGTCGGGCCGGACAGGTCTGTGACCTCCAGTCTGAGAGGTTCACGGGCCCCACACACACACACACACACACACACACAAAAGTCCCCTCAGATTACCTCACACTCTGGTTCCTGCCAGAGCAGAACGGGGCCGCTCTCTGAATCAGCAGCCAGGCAGAAAATGTGAAGAGAGGCGAGCAGGCTGCATAATTGACTTTGGATTGAAGCGGAGGATTCAGGTGGAGGAGGTGTATCTGATTGGTGGCGTCCCGCTCTGTTCAGATCTGTCTCCCTTCATTCCACACCAAATAAACAATGACAAACATGAATAACGCAGGTGCCTGTTAGTTTGATGATGTTATATTTTAATGACTTTGCACTCAGTTATTTCTGGTAGTCAGTCTCAGGACTAGATGGTGAATCCAGAGATGGCAGCAAAGTTTCTTCCTTTGTTTTTTATATTAGCCTTAATTTTAAAAAAGAATCCCTGGAGGAGATAACCCATATTCACAAATATTCAGGTTTTATGATATCTGCCTCCAACCAATACAATAGTATTTCATTTGTGGGGCCAGAAACAGTGCTCCCCCGTCTACTTTCTACTGTAGAGGTGTTCAGCAGGCCACACGTACAAACTAATCTTCAAACTACAGTATACTGAATCATCATTGACTACATTTGCATGCACAAAATATTCCGGGTTTTGCCCTTATTCCAAGAAAGACAATATTCCTACTAATCTGTTTACAGGCTGATGAAGATGAATATTCCACTAATATTCCCGTTTCCATGCAGCCTTGTTGGACCGTGTGAACTCAGCCTCCCTCTTTCATTCGTTCCTTCTTGAAAAGGTCGGCGTTGTGATATTTGCTCGTATCCAGAAACCTGTTGATCTCCAAGTCTTTCATCATGTTTAACAGTAGCTGTGTTTCTCCTTGTCTTTTCTTCTGTGCATGCATCTCTACCCCAGCCCTGCAGACTGTTGGCTGGTTGGTTTGTTTCCAGCACAGAGCTGACCGGAAACAGGAAGAGGCCGTGAACGAGCTGCATACATGTCCACAGAACGCTGCTAAAACCTGAAGAATATCGACAAATCCCACATGTCTTAATCTTGGAATATGCTGTTTACATGACCCGCATCAAATTCGGAATATTGTCATATTCGGAATAATAGTGTGCATGTAAACGTAGTCAGTGTTATTGAGTGAATTGGTAGCTAAGTGTCATTTTTAGCTCAGCTGTGATACAGAGTGAATGTTACTTTCTGGTTAAAACATATTTCAAGAGTTTTGCACTCAGCGAAGCAGCAACAGACTGAACTCACTGCTGAACTAAAGCCAATCAGAAGCAGCGCCAAACGTACTGAAGTGCTTTAACAGTGATGTGATCACTTAGCTTGGAAAAAAAATCAAATCTTTGAACTGTCATTTCCTGCTCTATTCTGCATATTCAATATTTATTCTCAGTGAATATTTCACTGAATACGTGAAAACTTTGACCTGCTGGTGGCGCTAGAAGAACGAATTAAAGGATCACCAAAGTCAGTAGAATTCATCCTCTGGGGACCATGAATGTCTATGCATAATTTCACGGAAAACCGTCCGATAGTTGTTGAGATATTTCACTCTGGACCAAAGTAGTGGACTATTGTAACTGGGTTGAACCGAGCGTCTCGTCGTTTGTCCAAAGCTGCGGTTTAAAGACGGCTTAAATCATTTTATGGGAGAAGCAGCTGATACAACGGGAAAGCAAGCGAGCTTCTGATTGAGTGACATGGTGAAGCGTCATCGACAAAAACTCTTAAACAGCAGAGGATCGAGCAATGAGCCGGTAAAGCAAGAACTGCTGAGTCCTGGTCTCATGCGGATATCACTGCATCGAGCTAACGTAGGCCTCATTTGTCACCTACAAACTCATCACTAACCGAGCAAAATGTCTTGCCAGCAGGGGTCTTCATTGTTCCCAGTGGATGAACAACACTCCCCATGTTCATTGCTGAGCACGGTGACACTGTTACACCCAGGTTAGCCAAAGTGAACTTCAAGAAAAAATAGAGGCAAACAGTAAAATCATGACCTAAACTGTCTGTTGTAAATCCATCACAGTTTAAAGACCAGCTTCTTGGTTCAGCTTTGACTCGACAATTTCAGTTTTACCTCCAAATAAAGTGCTTTTAGATCATCTGGACAAACTGCTTGTGTTTCTTGCCACGTCAGACTTAGTTTCATCAATGTCGCCATGTTCCCAGAACTCAGCTATTAGTTTGGTGAGGACAATGTTAGCATAACCAATAGAAATGATACAAACTACAAAAATAAGCCCTAAAGTCTTGGCATATGACCCCAAAAAAAAAGAATGAAAATTCCTCAAGTAAGTCAGTCGGGGGGAAAAAAAAGCAGGCCAGTGAGTTGTGTACTCAAAAATGAAGCCTCAGGTGGTTTTCTTAAATGTAGCATGATAAATATATTTGAATTGTGCCTTCAATATTGATTTGCGGTGGTCCACTGCTGGTTAAGTGATGATTAGATATATCAATCCACCATTTTGGCTCTTCAATGCTTGTGTGAAAACCCATTTCTGCCCCCTTTGCTGCTTATCATTCATGCCTCCTCTGACAGAGGCGGCCTCGGTGGCAGCAAAGGCCCCTAAATGGACTCCAGGCTCCGGAGCACTGCATCTTCATCTCACTGCTTCACACTCCAGAAAATAGGCTAATCGCCGGCTCCCCGCTCAACCCACTAATCTCTGAAAACTCACGTTTACTTCAGGAGTTCTGGCACCTGTCTTATCTGAAGGCATCCTCTCAGTGTAGAAGTCAGTTTAACCGTTGGCCTTGAATTTAGAGCAGGACCATAGCTCATAGTAAATTTGACCATTTTTAACATAAACAGGGAGTTAATGCAAGAAAGGTTCTGGAAAACAAGACAGTGGTAAATGTTTCCTCTGAGGGCTACTTCTTCGTCGTCTCTCTAATTGAAAGGTCAGCCTCTGAAATCAAAGTTCATTCGTGCCAGCAGACACGGTAAGTGGATGGCATATGTGTCATATGTCCAATCAAAAGGCTACATTAACGAGCCGCGCCGCAGCGATCCCCATGCTGAGCGGCCGAGCCAATATCTCCAATGTCTCCTAATGGTTTTAACAATTACAAACACCTGACCCCCCTCTAATGGCTGAAATCCTCCGTCCTCTCCTCACTGCTGCTGTGAACAGAGGAGATTCCTGCAGCCACCGCTCCCTCAAGTGGCAAAAGATAATAAGTCACTCTTCATGAGCATTATCACCATGTTGGCTGATTTATTTTTATTTTTTTCCCTTTAGGCCCCAGTAACTGGTTGATGTAAGCTGTGATGGCTCACTGAAGCCCCCACGTGGGTGTGAAGTGAATTTTTTTAACATCTCTGGCGTCACTTACTGTGGTCTTTAGTCTCTGCTGCAGCTCAGAGATTAAAAATGTCCATTACAGTACATCAGTGCACTAAAAATCATGTTTCACTGCAACACCAGCAGTTTAGATTTTAGGAGTTTTTCTCCAGAAATACACCAAAGAAACCTGACTCTGGGGGAACACCTGAACGCACCCTGCTGCTGTGATTGTGGTGAAAACTAGTTAGCAAGTGAGCAGGGAGGTCAAAATAACTTGTTAAAAATAAAAGATAAACTGTTGAAAAGTGTAGCTTCTGTCAAGTGGTGGCTGTCCACCGAACCTGCTGAAACAGCCGTGCTGGAGGCCCTGTGAGGCTGCAGGTTAGCATTTATTGAGCTAGATGCTAACGTCAGCATGCTAACATGCTGATGGTCACCATATTAACCTGTTAGCCTGTTAGCATACTAACATTTGCTAATTAGCCCAAAACACAGCTGAGGCTAATGGGGAAGTCAAACTAAAGTTTTTATCCTGAATCAGTTTTATACTAAAGTTATTTAAAAGCCTAAATTAGCCTCAGCTAGACACCCTACAGTGTTTTCATCTGTTGTATTGTGTGTAACAAGGTTCAGCTATACTGTATGGTCCCTGTTAAATAAGCTAAAAAATAAATAAATCTATTGGACATCTAATCTATAATATGGAAAGAGAAGGGACGATCACCATGTCTTCTACAGCCTAAAAAATACATGTATTGTAACAATATCCCCTTTTTTAAAATAATTATTAGCGTTAAATAAAATCCTATATGAAATCCACTCAAATAAAAATATATGGAAAATGCATCTGGTGTCGATTTGAGCTCATCTAATGGGGTTGAAGGTTGGGAACCACTGATTCACGTGTCCAGTAACATAATGCAAAAAAAAAAGCAGACTGTATGAATGATAATTAAATAATAAATACTACTTACTTGTGTGGTATTACTTTATTCTGTTTAATGAAAAACAAAAACTAGCTTTGTACACAGCAGTGCAAGAAATATACAAGTCAACT
Source organism: Macquaria ambigua (assembly GCA_008360985.2). Classification (NCBI taxonomy): domain Eukaryota; kingdom Metazoa; phylum Chordata; class Actinopteri; order Centrarchiformes; family Percichthyidae; genus Macquaria; species Macquaria ambigua. Next base: position 249,488 of record VMKM01000082.1, read on the forward strand.
AAACCAAACAAGCCAAATAAAAATCTCAAATTAATTTAAATAAAATAACTGATGCTCTCAGTTAAAGTCCTTTTCTCTGATGTTTAAATCAAACACTGTTCACTCTGGCTTCAGCAGGTCTTCAGTCTCTTGGCGTCCACGTTGTGCGTCGCTGCCTCCTCCTGGTCTCTTTTGGCACCTCGGGCCACGTCGGTCGTCTTCTGCTCACTTTTCACCTCAGAGCTGCTTCCTCTTGGATGTCTCAGCTCCCTCCTGTCTCTTCTCTCCTCCATCTCGCCGATCTCCTCGGCGAAAAGGGTTTTAAGCGCGGGGATGAGCATGGGGAGGATTTTAAAGTCCCCGAAGCGAATCTGAGCAAAGAGGAAATGGAGAAAATGGTGAAGTGACTGTACCAGGTCTGAGTTATAACTCCTGGAGGAGGGAGGCTCATAAATACTGTGTCCTCTCCCAACCTACTTCTTCTCAGCCTTGCATCTGAAAGGGAAGACTCTTTATATACTTCAGGAAGAGGAACTAAAACTATACAAAGCTCAGGAGTGCAGCTGTTCAGGTAAACGTACGGCCTGCAGTCTGACACATGAACACAACAGCACAGAAACCAGACTTGAATCACTGAAGTCTCTCATTTGGACAGACGTGTCCATTCTGAAAACACCAACACTCAGTGTGTGTTACTGTTGGCCTGTCTACCTGTCACTGATGATGTCTAAATTCTTGTCTGAACTTTAGCTTATTATTTATATATATATATATATTTATATATATATATATATATATACCTATATATATATATATATATATATATATATACTCTTTATATATATATATATATATATATATATATATATACTCTCTATATATATATGTCTACCCCTTTATACACACACACACACACACACACACACACACACAACATTTTATATCCCCTTGTGTTTGTTATTTCCTGTTTTAGTGCCATTTCATATCTTATGTAAAGCACTTTGACTTGCCTTGTTTTTTATAGGTGCTATATAAATAAACTAGCGTTGTCTGAGTTTATTTTTGAGCTGAGTTTGGACTCAAAAACAGCTTAAACGACGCAGACGACACTCAGATTTACTTTGCTTTTTCACCAAGTGACTACAGTCCCTTAGACTCACTCTATCGAAGCTTAGAGCAAATAAATAATAAATAATAATAACTGTATTTGGCAACAAAGAGGAAAGACTGTAAGTACTTCTTATTGCTGCACTGTAACTGTATTTCAGGTCTATTCTATTTGTATTCTATTTCATTTTATCTTATTTTTAAAATCTTGAATGTCAATCTAAGGCTTTTCTTTGTCTAGGTAAAGTTTGAAATGTGCAATATAAATAAATTAAGATGCTGAAATGACGTCTTATTTGAAACAACCTCAAGCCTCTACAGCTGAGCAGCATAACTTAATTACAAGGTCAGCTTACTAGCTTTTTCTGGAGCTTTAGACTGTATCACTCGGTCTTCATCACCAGATCAACGTACAGCTGAAAGCCAGTAAATGTACCTTCACTGATTTGATTGTTTTGTCAAATTAAAGTTCTGTATATTGTTTTGGATGATTTGTATTGAATGCTACTTTATTCTTCCTGTTCATTTATGACGCCTCGTATGAGTTGGTTGCATAAATGATTCACTCTTTGGGCCAAACACTTTGAATACATTTATGGTGGTAAAACTGTGAAGCCAGAAAGTGCACCCAGTGTTTTTCATACATTCATTCATGTGGCCAACTATGCCAACAATGTGATTTCTGTTTTTGTACAGATGCCGAAACAATACTTTTTTTCACTATGTTAGTTTGAGGAACACAAACCCAAGAACTTGCATATGGATATTTAAATTAATTATCGTCTGAATTATTTAAATTATCATTTCTGAATGTTGCACTTGAAGCAGTTCAGCTATTTGATGAAGTTGATGTACCTGCATGATTCTTGCAAATTTTGGGTTGTATCTACATGATTGAATGCACTTATTGTAAGTTGCTATGGATAAATAAATAGATTTAATGTGACGTAATGTCTAGATCAGGAATTCTTTGATTAAAGAAAAAGTGAAACAATAACAAGAATCTTGATACCAGCTTTTGATACTGCTGCAACGTACACATTACATTCTCTATTAAAGATATAGATATATACATAGCACTGGTGTAGAATGACTGAAAACCTAGTTGAAATTAAGTTCAAATGATGCATTCAGGTGCAATCATATAGACAAGAAAAAGAGTTGCGCAGCAGCAGATAGCTGTCAGGTCAGGTCACAATGCAGTGGTGAGATGCATCCAATCACATGTGAGATTAACATCATTACATGAAGTTATCACGTCCACAGTGAGACTCACCCTCATGTGGTCGAATGATATCCCCACTCTGTCGTTGAAGTCTTCACTGAAAAGGGGGATCTTGGCGTAACGCTGGCTGAAGTGGTTCAGCATGATGAACACGGCGTTCATCCTCATGCCGATACCGATGGCCTGGGAGGTTGTGCTGTCAGAAAACATGAAGCATAAAGTCAGAGATTTACGTTACGCTGCTCTCTCACTAAAGCTGCTTTTTTTTTTTTTTTTAACGGAGAGAAACTTTCAATGGGAGTATTGTTTTCTGTGGACATAAAAGATGTTTTTGTGGAGACAGACTCACTCTGGCAAAACAAAAACAAAAAAATCAATGTCAATATCTGTGGAGAGAAAGGAAGTTTAACAATGCACTCAAAAATAACTGCAACGTCAAACAGCCAATAAAGTGCTTTTTTTTTTTTACTTTAACTGCTGCCGTTTTCATGCATTTCAGTCATTTGCATAAACAGCATTAAAGCCCTGCAGAGCTACTTTGTGACAGTTTATTTTTACTCACCTGTGCCTTTTCTCAACAGCTTCCTCCTCCAGCCCATCTTCCAGCGTGGCCTCGTGGATTAGTAAGGTTGCACTCTGTCCTGCAAAAAAAATAAATTAAAAAAGCAGAATCAGAGGCCAGAATCACAGAGAAGCACTTACAGCCTCTTCCTGTCCCACAGGAAATCAATCGGGTAGTCGGCGTAATCAAGAATCGACACGCCCCGTTTGTCTGGTGAGCTGGGCCATCTATAATGAACAGTCATGGGATATACTCGCTGTCTCTGGGAGGCTCTGCTTGGACACAATCCAGTCAAGCAATTTAAGAAGAGTCAATGAAGTGGGATCCCCCAGGAACCATTATAAGAGCCTGCCAGCTACGAGAGTGATCGAAAGCATTAAGAAATATCGGATAAATTATTCAGAACAATCCGTGTAGTCAAGCTACAGTTAGATGACCTTATATGAATCAGTGCAATATTGTAAGCGTACGCTCAATTTGCTTTCACGTACAGTGTGTCAGTGTAGATACACTTCAGTGAAATGTGGACTTTAAATCATTCTGAGTGGTACTAACCGATGCGTACGAACGCGTCGCAGGGCATGGTGTCACCGGAAAAGGCCAGTTTCCAGCCTGACTGGTGAGTGAAGCTGCAGGCGAAGGCGTTCTTACAGTGACGCACTGTGCACGTCTGGAACTGAGACACACACAGAAACAAAATGATGAGTAACTTTAAAAAACGGTGACGCCTTTCACGTTGAAGGATGTGATGTTGAAGCAGCTGCAGACCTGTTCCAGATCATTCTTTTTCAGCAGCGCTTGGATGAATGACTTTGTCTTCTGCTTGGGCAACTCGGCACCATCACACAGACAGTTGTTAGGGATGAGGCTGAAACACAAAACAGACGACATTAAAGACGATGACGTCAAGTTCACAAAAATCAAAAAAACTCTACAGCTACTTTATGCTCCTACTCCACTACATTTATTTGACAGCTTTAGCTACTTTGCAGATGTCAAAAGCTTATATACACTGCATTGTTAAAGATTAAACCGGTGGTTCCCATCCTGTTTGGCTTGTGACTCCTTACAAATAAGCAGTCTTTAGTTGGGGTCAAGTGAAGTCAATTTTATTTATGCAGCCCAATGTCACAATCACAAATTTGCCTCAAAGGGTTTTACAATCTGTCGAGCTTACAACAGCCTCCTTTCTTAGAAAAAGTAGTAAAAAAAAACAAATTATCCAATATTTCACAAACAATTTAGATAAGTACAAAAAATAAATACAAATGTGTGTATCAGAACTTTGTTTTTTCTTCTTTCCTCTCACACTAATCATTAAATTGGGAACCACTGGACTAAACTAGCTAACTGTATATAAAGTAGTTAAAACTAGCTAACTGTATATAAATTCAATTCAATTCAATTCAGTTTTATATCATAACAAAGTTATCTCAGGGCATATATACACATATATAAAGTAGTTAAAACTAGCTAACTGTAAAGTAGTTAAAACTAGCTAACTGTATAAAGTAGTTAAAGCTAGTTTACTGTATAAAGTAGTTAAAACTAGCTAACTGTATATAAAGTAGTTAAAACTAGCTAAAGCCAGCTAACTGTATAAAGTAGTTAAAGCTAGTTTACTGTATAAAATAGTTAAAGCTAGCTAATTGTATAAAGTAGTTAAAGCTAGTTTACTGTATAAAGTAGTTAAAACTAGCTAACTGTATAAAGTAGTTAAAGCTAGTTTACTGTATAAAGTAGTTAAAACTAGCTAAAGCCAGCTAACTGTATAAAGTAGTTAAAGCTAGTTTACTGTATAAAGTAGTTAAAACTAGCTAACTGTATATAAAGTAGTTAAAACTAGCTAAAGCCAGCTAACTGTATAAAGTAGTTAAAGCTAGTTTACTGTATAAAATAGTTAAAGCTAGCTAACTGTATAAAGTAGTTAAAGCTAGTTTACTGTATAAAGTAGTTAAAACTAGCTAACTGTATAAAGTAGTTAAAGCTAGTTTACTGTATAAAGTAGTTAAAACTAGCTAACTGTATATAAAGTAGTTAAAGCTAGCTAACTGTATATAAAGTAGTTAAAGCTAGTTTACTGTATAAAGTAGTTAAAGCTAGTTTACTGTATAAAGTAGTTAAAACTAGCTAACTGTATAAAGTAGTTAAAGCTAGTTTACTGTATAAAGTAGTTAAAACTAGCTCCACCTTGAGCAGCTACAACAGTAAAATGCTTCTTACATATTTGCATCAGTATTATATGACAGCATATTAGGGCCGTCGTATAATAATAATGCTCTCTGCAGGTTACAGCAAGTACTTTGATCAATGTGGTAATTTTGTCAATGTGTGCATTTTTAATTAGTACTTTGTTTTTTACTCACAAGATAATACTGTTACCAAACCAAAAACACTTTCAGTACATGAAACTCCTTTGAACAGAGACCAAACTAAACTTTACATTAGATTTATATAATTTTCAAACTGAGCACGCACACACACATCCATAGTCTAGGAGCATAAAGGTGAAGTTGATGTTGTTATCTTAAGATGTCTTTGTGTCCACATACTTGATATGCTTGAGGATCTCCTCACAGTAATCGTGATACTGGTTGAGCCAGGTCATGATATGGACCGGAGCCACCAGGTAGATCGGGCTGAACGCCTTCCCCAACGCTGTCTAAGAGACAAACATTCAAGTTCAGTGTTTTGTTCAATGAATAATTATTTATTTTCACGCTGTTTTCAAACATTAAATAACCAAAGGAAAGTATTTTCTTTGACATACCAGTGCTCTTTCCCTCTGATACAGCAACATCAGCAGCCCCTGAGACAAAAAGGTGAATATATTGAGATGATCTGGTATTTCATATATTAAACCACAACTCAGTCATCATGTAAAGCTGCTTACTGTGTGGTGGTCAGCATGCATGTGTGAGATGAAGACGGTTGAGATCTTGGACAGGGCATCGTCCACGCCGTCCCCGTAGTGTCTGCAGAGCTGCCCGAAGGTTCCCTCTCCACAGTCCAACAGCACTGACTGGCTCGGGCTACATGTACAGGTGTGAACAGACAACAGACTTGAGAGGAGGGAATCAACACTGGACAAACACTGAATGAGTGCAGGTAGAAAAAAGAACAAAAAAAAAAAGACTACTGGAACCACTGAGTGCATCTTTGCAGCCTTATTTTAAATTCTAGTGACGATCCCAAAGTTTCAAATAATACTACTGTGTTTTTATTACCCTGTAAAGCACACTAAATTGCCCTGGTGTATGAAATGTGCTGTACAAATAGAATTGCATTGCTTTTCCTATTTTGTGTAAAATGTTGTGGTGAGTGTACACCAACGTGTTTGAAAAACTAAACAATGAAATTAAAAATCGTTCAATTTCAAGTGACGATAAAACTAAGACCAAACAATAAACTGTAAAATGAGCTGTGTTGCAAATGGTAGTTGTATAATCTGGATTATTGTCCACTTTTCATTTAATTGTATTGGAACTAAATACAAATTGCCAGCATTTTAAACCTGAGATCCATACCTGATATTAACTAAAGTGCCACTGACGTTTCTGATCTTCATTGGAAGAGCTGATCCTGTTCCCAGGAAAACCACCTCTGGGTAACTTTCTCGTTGCCCTGCAGCAGAAAACAGAACCGTATTTCTACAATCACTAAGGTAATGCAAATGAAAATGGATGCTAATATACCTTTTTTACATTAAACATCACTCAAAGGTCGTCCATTTTGTTTGTTTAGGCTTAAAAAACCAAAAAGACCTCACCAGAAAGCTGTGCAGCGTCAGCGGAGCAGATCTTCCTGCACTTGTCCGCTTCTTCCAGAAAGTTTGGGACCTCAGAAGCCTCTTTCACAAACTCCTCGGTGTTGCAGGAGGGGATGGCATCTCTAACGAATGAAACACAGAGTCAAGAAGACACACACCGCTGCCTGCAAACACACTGGAGGGGGAAAACAGACATACACATCTGACCTTGACCGCCTCTACAGTACTCGACAGAAACGGTGAAGAAAAAAACACTGACACGCATAAGACGAGGTTAAAAAAGAAGAGAGCGGCTGAGTGCAATGGTCCGTTCCAGATTGTTTTCTGTGACAAGGCAGCGCTCGGAGCTGCAGAGTAATGTTGGCTAAATTGGGGGGATTGAAGGACAAACTAACCTTTGCCACTCCATTACGGGTCGGAGCTGGAACTTGAGCAGACACTCGGCTCTGACGTTGGGGACGTGCAGGGTCGCCTGAGGCTCCTGGGGATTAAAAAAAAAAGAAAAAGACAAGGGTTTTGATGTTTTCTTAAAACTACCCTTCATGTTCCAGACTTTACATTGCCTTACATTTATCACTTTGTGAATTCTGCTTTTAAAGCAAAGTGGAAATACAGTCACTGAGAGCCACTGCAATCAATACTGTACTGAAAAAACAGTACATAAAACATAACAGAGCAAAAGGGAATGATTATAAATAATTTACAGTGCTAAACTCCAACACGTTAACTACGCAGAGAAAAGGTATTACATAATATATAATATTATATGTGTAAAATGAAAGCAAATTTTGTTGAGGAAAAAAAGGAACATAAATGCACAAAAAATGTGAAATCTACTGGTTATTTTTCAATTAATGTCATGATAAAATGTCAGAATATGTCCACAGTGACGATTACAAATATCTTGTTTTGTCTGACCAACAGTCCAAAACCCAAAAATATTTAGTTTACACCGATATGATACGGAGAAAAGCAGTAAATCCAAATATCGGAGAAGCTGGAACCAGTGAATGTTTAAACAATTAATCAGTTATTATAAATGTTGTGCATTCATTCCTGTCAATCGACAAATCAAGTTATTGACAAAAAGTTTCAGCTTAAAAAATTTGAAATACTAAACCCCAAAATCTGCAGCACAGAAAACCGCAGAGATTCATTTTAACGTGTACATTCAGACTTTTCACCTTATAAATATATTGAATTTACAGAAATAAGTTGTAAAAACGTGTGCTAAGAGCAGTCTAAGTGTTCCTATCAGATTACATCTTACCACCAGCGTTACCTTTGTTTTGTAAGACTTGAGTTCTGGAAAGATCTCCGGGTGAATCATGTTCAGCTGGGCCTGAATCTTGTGACTTCGGATGTTGTGGACCGTGCAGATGTGTTCATTGAGGATCAGGTGTTCTGTTGTGGATGGAAACCTACAGAGACGCAGAGAAAACCCTCAGCCTCAGCGTGTTAAACTGGATGTTAAAAACAAGCAGGATTCTCTATGGAGTCTGGTGTCAAAGTGGGAGAATACAAACCTCTCCATCCACTTTTTGTATTCATCCGTTTTCAAAACAGACTCTGGAGTCATGTGGACCACCAACGCAGCAGAGTCCTCTGTCCCTCCTGTTTGGTATCTAAAGGGGATGACAGACATTTTTACATACATTCAGTTTAGTTCAGATAGAGAGAAAAGCATTAACGAGTTCTTAAAATGTACATCTCAGATAATCAAACCGCTACCTTCTCAGCTGCCGATTGGTGCAGACAGCTTCGACAAACTCCTCAGACGGACACTCGACAATAATAAAGACTGGTCCTGGGTCAGTGGGAGTACAAACCTGCTCCGGCCGGATCTACGAGACAGAAAACAGAAATTGTGTCAGTAAATACAGTTCAGAGCTGGCAGCCAAACATCGGAGGTCATATCAGACTTTGATCTTTACACGGCACCTCTTTTCCTTCATGCGTGATACTTCTCCCGGCCTTCAAAGCTGCTATGAGAGGACCGATTGCTGCTGTGCCTCTGTGGAGAAAAAAGGGTTTCAACGACATTTTTCACTATTTTCTGACATTTTATGGACCAAACAATTATTCAAAACCATATTTGACAGATCAATAACAAAAAAAAAGTTGCAGTTACAATAATGGTTTATACAGAAAAGGGCTATAATAATAATAATAATAATAATAATATTCTGCGTCTTTAAATTTGACAATTTCCGTCCCATAAAATTAGGGGGAAAAAGTAATAATGAACTCGTTCACACAGAAACAGTGTTCACTCAAACCCAGATAACACGTTAATAATAACAAAACTAATCACACTAATACAACTAACAGCTGTGTGGATCTGATGGTTAAATCAGTCTTGTGTGCTTGTGTTAGTATTAAAGATCCACTCACACGGGCAAACCGAGCTCCTTGGCCTGAGCGACTAAGAAATTTCCTTTCTTGGGGTGAAGCTGTGAAAGTGTTTGAAAAGTAGAGAAAAAGAAAAAGAAGAAGAAGAAGAAGAAGAACGTCAGATACAAAAGTTCCTTCATGTGTTCATCAAACACAGGATGACAACACTCTTAAAGTTTCCTACCTTACATATGAAGGCAACCACCAAAGAGGTATCTCTGGTCGCTTTTCGTCTTTCACCTACAAAATATCACAAACAGGGCAACGTTACTCATACAGTCACTACACAATTTTCTCCACTTAATTCCAGCTGTATGCGGCTCCTTTATTTCCACTGTGCATTGCATTGTGGGACGACAGTGTCTATAGAATCACATTTGTGTCAATATAATCAAACATTAAATATCAAACAAAAATAAGAATTTGAGAGAGATTAAAACTTTCCTAGAAGTAGAAGAGTTTGAAGAAAAAGCTAGTTTAACGCAACAAAACGTCTAGTACAGAACGGACAACATACATGATCAATATTTACACTTTATTAATTTATCTTGTAGGAATCCAGTTTACACGATTACACAAATCATTTGTTTGCAAGTCATAAATGTCACTTTTGAGATTATATATTTTTTTGCTTCAGTGAGTTTTATTCTCTCTCAAATTCTTATTTTTGTTTGATATTTAAGAAGTTTTGTTTGATTATATCGACACAAATCTGATTCCATACAGTTTCAATCAGCACCCCACTCAAAACTCTAGTTATTCTACACTACATTCTTATTTATACCTCAGTTTGACTTTTTTTAGCCATGCTAGCAGCTGTAGGGATAGCAATGTCTGTTGGTCCAACACTGAAATAATAACATAATAATAATAATAGTGATAATAATAACAACTGGTGATCCCTTTACTTTTCATCTAGCGCCATCATGAGGTTTGTTTTATGACCAAATACCTGCAAAACTAATGACATTCCCATCAGCCTCAATAGTACTTTGTGTTTAGTGCTAATTAGCAAATGTTAGCATGCTAGCACGCTAAACTAAGATGGTGAACATGATTAATATTATACCTGCTAAACATCTGCGTGTTGTCATTGTGAGCATATTAGCATGCCAATGCTAGCATTTAGCTCAAAGTACCGCTGTGAGGAAGAGCAGACGCACAGAGCTGCTAGCATGGCTGTAGACTCTTAGGCTGCAGTCGATTAGTCAAAAATATGACGTCCTGTGTCTTTTCCTAAACACTTTTCCTTTCCTCGATGGAAAACGTCATGAGGTCGAGGAAAGATGTGAAGGAGAATTCATAAGGACTCAGGAAAAGACAGAATCCCACTTAAACTTTATTAGACCTGGCTCTAGTTGGCGGATAGACACAATCGTTGAGAAAGAATCTGTGAACTCCTCAAACTACCAGATAAAATTCACAAACAGTGATTATGACCCATGCTTCAGGATTTCCCCTTCAGTTTTTTGACACATGCAAAATCTGCTAAATTCCCTCCAGTGGCTCCTGGACTCACCTGGACTGCCTGGGTCGTGTCCGCGGCTGTTAGTGTGGATGTTGTCTATCCTGGGAGAGGCAGGACTTCTTGAGGGGCTGCTCCTGCCCGACTTGGGAGAGAGCTTTCCGCCGTCACCGCTCAACTGGGCTAAAGAGTGGAGACGGAAAGGAGTCAGCTGTGAACCAACACACTTTAAGAAGTCTGAGTGAATATCAAAAAGCAGGAAAAATTAGCTCACCGAATATTGGCACTTGATAAACTGTCATGGTATCGTCCGTGTGCGTCTCTTCAGTGTACGGTCGAACCGCTACAAGTGTAAGATACAGTAAACATCACACAAGACTGATATGATGCAAAGAAATAATGCTGATTCAGTTTGGTGAAATCAACATACACAGCTTGATGTCTTCCAGCGGTCCAGAAAATGACTTGATGGCGTTCAGGTAGTTCTCCTTTTGATGAAAGAGGCAGATGGAAAATGAATCCATGTTGCATTAAAAACCTGCTGCAGACATGTATGATTTGGGTTTCTCACCAGCTGTGGAGGTCCGGAGAGAACACACTCTGGGACACCAGTGTCCTTCAAGGTTAATATCATCCCTGCAGAGGAAACAGCACACATGGGGAAGCGTTCGGTAAACATAACAATCAAAAGCAGTCATAAAATAAATCTGTATAGCTGATGGCTAAGAATATAATAATACACTATATCATAACATTTAATTTTAGACTTAAATTTGTCAATACATGTCACTGGGAGTTCTGATCAACATCTATTAAATATTTATTTATCAGTTAGATTCTAGTTATAAAGATTCCTGTTATAATGATTTTAAATGGAAACATAAGACACATTTCCTTCAATATATTAAACTGTGACATTAATGAAATGTATCAACATATAATGTACATTACTTTTGTGATTAGTTACTCCCCTGAGTTAACAGTATTTATTTGTAAGAGGCCATTTATTGAAAACCATTAATAACCTTTTTAAAGACTTTTCAATTTAAACCTGCAATAACTGATTTTTTTGGCCACTTTGGGGACAGCGGACACAAGCTGTGAACACAACACTGACATATCATCACCTTCGTGTCCTCCTGATGAATGTGAGTCCAATATTGACTCTCTTTTAGCTCTGTTTTTGGTCTCCACCAACTCCTGAGGGAAATATCTGGCTAGTCTCTAACTGAGTCTGTCTGCTGTTTATAGTGCTCAGCAGGTAGTGGGCTGTGGGTTTTAACAGCTTTTTCTCTGAAAATAGCTGCCTGCTGCTGCTGAAAACGACACCTTTTTTAATGGGTCTTTTACTCTATTTTTCTGAACTTATTTTTTGTATTTTTTTTCTGTTGTGTTTTGTTTTTAGTGCCATAATGTAAAGCACTTTGAGCTGCATTTTATGTATGATTGGTGCTATACAAATAAAGTTATTATTATTATTACTATGAGAGCGGTGAGAGTGAACCAAAACAGTCGGACAGATAAACAATGAGCTGAAACTCACTATAAAGCTGCGTAAAACCGAGGTGATAATTCTCTGTAGGTTCATCACTACAAGCGACCCCCTTTCACATCGTCACTGTCCCTTCATGCATCGTTATTATAACACACAAACAGAGCGTTACCATGGAGCACTACAGTCAGTGACGTGGATTATTTGGGTGTTTAATCTCCCAATTTCTCAGACAGACGTTACCGACCTGATAAACCTCCCACATTCTCCCAGCTCAGTCTGGTCAGGAAGATGTTGTCCAGCCGAGCAGCTTTCAGTCTGTCAGAGGGAAACACAGGAATATTAACTCTCTCTGCCTCTGTCCATCAGACTGACTGAGGTGATAACTATATGTGTACGCCACGATGTTCAAACCCGCTTACTTGTGTTCCTGCATGAGTCTCTGTGTTCCTTCACCACAGTTGAACAGGTATCTGCAGCAGAGAGGAGGGACGTTTGTAATTGTTATGGTAAAGTATAGAATCAGGCTTTCTTTTCATATGTGTAATTCATAAGGGTCAACAGGTCGGACAGGAGACCCATACATTTATGTAAGACCCACTGGAGATTATTTTTGTTGTTGCATGTTTTTGTGCCTATAGTGGGTAGAAACTGAAATCTCTAAACTAAATCATTTGTTCATAACTTATTTTCAATCATGATAAACCTCATTTAATTGAGGACCACCTGAAAGCATCTTAAAGACCCAATCAAGGGGCACTCCATCAATTTTACATTTGCTTTTGATAGGCTTTTTAAAAACCCAGATGATGTCATCGGGGTTATCCTGGTTTGGGCTAGACTTCACATTTTTAACTGAAAGCCTGTGTAATAAACTGGGGGTGTGAAGTTTAAAAGATGTGGCTGTTTGCCACAAAAACACAATATTAGGTTGCAATATTTGAAGCATATTGTGCTTTTGTAGCTTGGCCCATACTAGGGATTAGTCTATACATCTCAGCTTCTGCTGCATCAATTTTGACCAGTCTTGTTGAAATTTGTCCCTCAAAATTCCCCCAACTGCATGGAAGCGTAATGCTAACTCACAGGAAAGGGACGTTAGCGTTGCACTTCCAAAGAGTAACTTCACACCAGCCTGCAGAGCTGTGTTTCACTGGTTTAAAGTCTGTTTCAGTGTGGTTGGGTGTAGTAAGAAGAGTTTTGTTGCAATTGTAGCCACGCCTAATGGTCATGTCACAGAGTACGGACACACCCTGAAGTACACTTGGACATCACTGCAGCAAGGTGACACGTTAAACCACTGGAGGTCAGCAAAAACAAGATATTTTTAGCTGCTGTTAAGTTGCTCTTTAAGAATCCACATATTACTATATTGCTTATGTTTTAATAATAGCAGCAATGTATGATATCTTTTCTTTAAAAGACAGTACTTTAATTTAACTTACAACACTTTAATATTTAGGCTTACACAGCCCTGGCTTCAAAGTAAAAGCCTACTGACACTCATGACATGTTTCTGTATAAATTACCTGTTATACTCGGAGAAGACATACAGTGACGCAGCGTTATCTCTGCTCCCAGCACCGACCACCTGCAGGTACACCGTGGATGGTCCGTGAACGTCCCCTCGTTTGCTCCGGTTCTCTTTGGCTTTCAGTCGCCGCAGAGGCTCCTTCTGCTTGGCTTTCTTCAACCCCAGCGGCGGGTTATTGTTAGTAGCCATTGTTCGGAAAAACTGGAAAACAGTCCGGTGGAAACGAGAATCACAGCGTGCGACAGCCGGAGGACCAGCAGAGAGAGCTCTGCCTTTAACGACCAGGAATGTAAAGGACCTGAGCTTCAGATGGACTGTATTCATAATAAATACGTCAAAAATAACCAGCGCCGGTAAATTACATGTAAAAGCACTCAGTTAATGCTTGTTCGTACATTTCCACACGCCATTTTAAAGTATTAATTACCTAATGGTAGCTGGGTACACATTCAGCAGGACTTTGGAGGTTGGTTGACACATGTGACACTTCTTCCGGTATCTAATGATGACGTTATCAAGTCTTACCGCTCATTGGCGCGTAGAATTATTTAGCAGGGCCTGAGGACCAATCACAGCGGCTTTTTGAGGAAGGGAGGCGGGGATAGAACCACTTCTCGAAGAGGGGTTTAACAACAACAAACTACTACAAAATAAAACACCTAAAATAATATCACACATATTCAGCTCTCATAAAATATCTTAATAACCCCAAACAGTATGCTTTTAAATTAAAAGAGGGTATAAACAATGTGATAAAAAAACAAAAAAGTTTAAAAATGATGTACATGACTCTACTTTTATACAGATTAAATTGCCAACTCATTATTCTCAGAAAATAAGAGGCAGTCCAGGCAAACATCCATCCAAAGTAAATACAACAAATATGTACAACACATGACATCTTCACCTACAATTACTTGATTTCTTTATTTAAAAAAACTCCCATTATCCTAAAAGTGATCTACTGTGTACATACAAAGACAGTCAAATGGGCAGGATATGTAATACACATTGCACATCACTGGAAAGTGAGAAAAATATGAATATATGCCCATTGTAGATTTGCAAAAATAGAATATATGTTTTCATTACATCCTGCATAAGCTACAATATGTGATTATATGAATATGAGATTTTAGGAGACATAGCCCACATTTCAAGAACTGGACCTTTGAATCAGCATCTGTGAAAATGACTTCCTGTTTCTCCAAAATCTAATAACTGAGAAGACAACAATGATGGAGCTTTGTCAGTTGAAGATAAAATATTAATGTTAGATAGGCATTAGATGTGCTTGGGTATGACAGGAACTTCACATAAATATGTCTGAATTGATGCAAATTTTAATTTAATATTAATATTAATTTTACTATGATTTTTGGGAGGACACATCGAGACACATTCACCAGGCAATTCCAACATCTAGAAGCAATTTTCCTGCTACAAAAATTAAGTTAATATCCTGCAGCTCCATTTAAAATCTTGTAGAAAACCTTCCAAGAGCAGTTCAGGCTGCCAAAGCAGCAGATTAATGTCCATGTTTTTGCAATGAAACGTTCCTATAACACAAAATGTAAGAGTGTCTGCATACTTCTGGCCGTGTATATCCTACTAATATCCTCCTAATAGCATAATAACACATTATGAGTCATCAGCTGAACCTCTTCTCCATAGAAATGTAGTAAAATGTAGGTTTGTATTTTGTTTTGTTTTGTTTGTTGAGGGTTTTCTTTAATTATTGACTTGTTACAGGTCACCTGCTTCCAGATGGAATAACAAGCTTGGACACCAAATACATAATATATACATAATATTTACTATAATTTATTATATACTATATTCTATGCTATATTGCTGTACTATACTGTACATTATGTTGTACTATATTACTACATTTCACCTTATCTTTGATATCCATTAATATATTATACTTTGCTATATTATGTTAACATGTTATTCTGTTTTATTACATCATGTACTACATCATATTTATATATTAATACAGACAAACACTACGTATAATTATTAATATATATTATTCTGGTGAATGATGTTATAGTAGCATCATATTACAACACTGTTCATGGGTACTATATGTGTACTGCTTTGCAGTATAAAAGCAATATTCAGTTTCAGAATACAGATACAAAACCCCTTTCTGTTCAACCCGTTCAGAAACAAGACGCGACACTTTCTTTCTCTTCCTTTATTCATATATCAGCATATAGTCGTCTGCAGAGGGAGGGCAGCAGCCTCTCAGCACTGACTGGACTGCAGGTCTAACATGATTCTGACCACCGACACTTTTAAACTGCTTTATACCCAGAGAAGCAAAGTTCCATTAAGATACCAAACACAATGCTTTCATTTACATACATGGAAGAGGTGGGACAATTCACAAAGAGCATGATTCCAGTATGTTGAAGAAGCTCCAAATCAAATACTCCACATGATTTTGGTTCTATAAATACAAGTTCCAGGTTTTTTTTTTGTTTTTCTTAAATCACTGTACTAACCACTGAGATGCGTCCTCATCAAGATGAGTCAAGACCATGATTGATTGATTCAGCTGCTATTATACTTACATGACTGTGCGCCTGTGTGTGTGTTTGTGAACAAGAGAGAAACAGAAGTGTTTAACGTTGATATATTATACAGACATGACTGAAATTAACACCACTTTTATTGCAAATGGTGTTTGTTTTTTTTAGGCTTTACAATTCTCTTTTAACACTGCAATAAGGGGACCAAGCAAATTTACACGAGGATTTGATTCTGTTTACTTTGTTGCCTTTTTTTTTTTTATGTCTTTACTGTTGCAGACTAGTGTATATTTATTGATGTGTTTCTATCTTGTCCTGCTATCAGTCCA
This sequence comes from Macquaria ambigua, assembly GCA_008360985.2. Classification (NCBI taxonomy): domain Eukaryota; kingdom Metazoa; phylum Chordata; class Actinopteri; order Centrarchiformes; family Percichthyidae; genus Macquaria; species Macquaria ambigua. The sequence continues at coordinate 265,887 of VMKM01000082.1, forward strand.
TATACATGGGTGAGCTGGGAGACGCCGGCATCTGATCCAGGAGCCTGCAGACGTAACCAGCTACGTCGACCGAGCGCTCCTCGTACATCTGGATGAACGGGTCTTTCTGGAGTGGGAGAAAGAAAATTCACGCATCAATACAAACTCCTACAAAATAAAACCTCTAAAGACTGGATTTGAGTCAGTTTAACACATTTTAAAGCGTTCATTTGGGGCTTTATGAGTGTAGCCTTCATGATGACTCAGTGTGAACTCACCAGTAGCTCCTTGTACTTTGGCCTTTTCGACTCATCCTTTGTAAGGCTTGAGAAAGGATGACAAAAGAAAAAAGTGTTAAAAGCAGGGAAGGTGCGGTTCAGCCATTTGTCCACCAGGGGGAGCTGGAGTTTGTACTCCACAAAACAACTGAAAAGCCAATTTCTAACAGGTTTGATTTCCGGACATTAGAACATCATTTAAATTCAAAACACAACTGTGGAGCGTTGCTGCCAAATGCATTCCCAGCAGCGTGTCCTTACCACACGTTGACAAAGGAGATGAATTTGGGAGAGAAGCGCCTCTCCTCCGAGTTGCTGAGTTGTGGCGGGTCTCCCCTCACCACCTGGGTCAGCTGGTCAAACACACTGTTCCACTTTGGGTAGGGAAACCGCCCTGTGGCCAGCTCATACTGAAATACACAATATAACATGATCAGGGCAAACAGGTGTTCTAAAACTGCAAATCAGGTGTAAAATAACACCAGAAAAACCATAAGAAGCCTAAAAAACCCCACCTGAAATAAAGACCACCTACACTAACATCATAAAAAATGAACACACTTTCATTTACACTTCTGGGCAAAAGAGCAGAGGTGCTATTTCTCACAGTTAATGCCATAAATTATTCATTAGTTATTGAATGCGTTTACATTTTAGGTCAGGATCTGGGGGGGGCTCACCACCTCTGCACTTTCATAGTATGTGATGTCCATGTGTTTATTAAAGCATACATGATGGGAACAAAAATCATGTACTAGACTCACCAATGTGATTCCCAAACTCCAAACATCTGAGCGGACGTCGTAGCCTTGCCTGGACGCACTGGGGTCTATCCGCTCAGGCTGGAAATGAAACAGGAAACAGATTCAAATTTGGGTTTAAAAATGACAGTAAACAACAAAGAAATCCATACGTGTCCTGAAAAACCAGGTGTGCTATTTGGTGCCCAGGATCCAGTATGTGCAGATGATGCATGTAAAAGATTCCCTGTGTGAGAAACCCTGAGATGATGTTGTATGTACTTTTAGATGTAGCTTTAAATAACCTTATTAACTAAACTAAACTACAGTGAGCAGCTGTTTTAGGAGATTACTGAGCATGTTTAAAAAATGCAACTTTATATTTGTGAGCTGTATTTAAAGATGTATGCCTTCAGTGGGCTCGGTTAGTTTGGTTAGTCACTGGTGCCGCAGAAAGCGCTTCAGTTTGACAGTTCTGCAGCTGAACTATCTAATGATGTGCACATTGGTGGGATAAGACGAGAGGAGAATGACAATGTGCACTAGAAAGACATAATCACAAGTATAGGAACCTGATACCAAGACATAAGGTAATAAAAGTAATATTTTAATGAATATCAATCTCCCACCACATTACATTGTGACTCATTTAAAATGTCACTTAAATATCGACCATGGAGTCAAAACACACGAGCCCACAGTGACACCGGGCCAACACCACACTATATGGAGGCTTATTGGTCAACACATGTACTAATTATTTTACTGCAGCACTTCTAAACAAGAGTATTGTACAGGGTTCATACAGCTTTTTAAGAGTAAAATTCAAGCACCTTTCAAGCACTTTTAAGGTACCTAAACTAAGAATTTCCAGACTCTCAAAGCCTTTATCATCACATCTAAATTGTTACTATAAATGCCAGGAGGCAACAAACAAATATGACGATGGGATCGTTTCATTTTTAAATATTAAAAGATGTTTGGTTCACACGAGTGATTGTGTCGATGATGAAACACCAGATTATGTTAAAAAGTCAAGTGTTTTTCAAGGACTATATTTGAATTCAAGCATATTCCTAACCTTGAAAACATAACGGTTAAAATTAAGCATTTTACAAACATTCAACACTTCGTATGAACCCAGATTGCAGATTTAATAAATGAAGCTTTCTGGACTTTTATTGCACACGTATGACATTGAAGGTTGTCGTGCTTTGGGCCCAGTCTTGAAAAAGGCTGCTGGAAGTTTTGCAAACCAGCAGATGTCACTGTGCCCCGAAGCTTCAAATCTTTTCTCAGCATTAACAGAAGGAAAGCCTCAAAGCTCCAGGAGGCTTCATCTGCCCGTCACTAGAGAACTCTTACAGTTAGAAAGTACAACGGTGCATGTAAACAACTTAGTAGTTTCAGGATGTAGAAAGTGTTTCATTTTCAAGCCCATGTGGAGACATAAAGTGTTTTTTTTATGGTGAATGAAAGAATCAGGTGTTCACGCCCAAACGGGGCCAAAGCAAACCCAGTGCTCGACAAAGTCGCCCCTGAAAATACCAAACCAGCTCATCACCTGTGGGCATGTTTTCACCTGCACAACAAGATCAGCCATCAGCTCTCTCTCCTGAGCTCAGACTCACGCAGCATGTTCCCTCATTCCTGCCTCTCAGGAGTACAGCGCGGCTCTGCCTTACACCGCCTCACGTCATCCACAAGCTCCCCTCCAGTTCATCACAAACCACAGAGCAACAGACGTGGTGCTGAAGAGTGTGGAAGGCTGCAGAACTCTGCTGCTGCTGCTGCTGCTGCTGCTGCTGCTGTGCAGAGAGCAGGACGCACCTCGCTGGCCCATTTACAGGCCTGATTTAGATGCTGTCGTCACCAGGCAGAGCGGGACAGTCTGTGCTGCAGCACTGATGGGTTTTATGGAACAGCAGCTGACTACTGCAGAGAGCCCGCTCACATCTGCCAGGACTGGGAGTGTTTAGTCTGTACGATCACGGCAAAGACGCTGTTTGAAATCTAAACAGCATTAGCGGGGAAACGATTAGACAAACCATTTTAATAATCGATTGATTGTAAAGTTCGAATAAAGATGTCACATTTGTAAGCTGGATTTGCATCTTTTCTATCTCTTATCTTTATAAACTGAATTATCGAGTCCAGGAGCTTTTGTCATAACTAGAGCTGCAACGATTAGTCGACTGAAAGAAAATTAATTGCCAACTATTTTGGTAATCGATTAATCGTTTCAGTCATTTTTCAAGCAGAAAAGTCAAAACATCTGCTGGTTCCAGCTCCCTATTCATTTATTGTAATTAAAAATGTTTTATAGACATTTACATTATTTTTTGTACTTACTTTAATGTATTTATATTCTAATATCTTATTTTACTTTATTTTATGTGTCATTTTATTATTATTAGCAATATTATCTTTTTTATTATCCCTTTAATGGATTTTATCTCTTTGTTTTGTTTTTGTCTTTTTAATAAATGTTATCTAGTTTTTAGTCCAGCTAACTCTATTTATTTTATGTTTTATTATTGTTCATTATTATAGCTTTTAAATCTATTTTATTACATTTTCATAATTTTTATGTTCTTGTGTACATTGGTCTCAAATTCTTAAATAGTTTCTTTTTTGTTGTTGATGTCATTACCGTCTACAGTTCTGTCTTATTATCTTATCATCTGTGAAGCACTTTGAACTGCACTAACCTGTATGAAAGCTGCTGTGCAAATAAAGTTTGATTTGATTTGATTGTGATGATTGAACGATTAGCGTGAAAATAATTGGCAGATTAAACGATAGTGAAAATAAGAAGATGTGAATAAGAGCTACTGGTTCTGTAAAATCTAAATTCCACATGCATCAAACACCCGGATGTTGCCTGAGGTAAAGATGCTGTCTGAACTCCATCGTAGCCACACATCCAAACAATAGGTCTGGCTCCACAGCTGTTCTGAGGTCAGTTTTTCTACGTCATTAAGCCGGCTGTAACCAGTGATCAAACACCTGGAGAGAAACTGGAGCTGAGATTCCTGCTGCCTGAGCTCACTGCCGTGGGAAGCTCCAACCAGCTCATGAATGAAGCTCCCTGCCTCGAGTGTGTGTGTGTGTGTGTGTGTGTGGTGGAGGTGTGCCGCTGGGTCGTGATGGTGCCTAACCAAATTTAGAATGGAAACTGCTGTGGAGAGACCGGGGGGGCTGAGAGGAGGAAGGGGGAGGCGCCCCCAGCTGAAGTAACCCCACAACAGAAAATAACCTCGAGTGATGACGACGCGGTGAGATCACCTCTGTGACCTGCCAAAGATCTGCTGCTCGTCAATTAAGTTGTGTGAACACGTTTATACACACGCACACACACACACACACACACACACACACACACACCAAAAAGCATGGTCTCATTAACAGGCAGTAGGATTTGCTGCTGTTCATCATTTTCTATCACTGTAATTGAATATATTTGGATGTTTGTCAAAGCAAGCGATTTGAAGACATCAGGAAATTGTGACGGACATTTAATCAATCAATCTATCTATTGATAACTGTCTTTTCTATTGAATGGGAACTTCAGTTTACTCATCATAGGGAGTCCCACTCAGCCTGTGAAAACAGCTGTATAATGTCTTCTGTTTCTGGAGGAGCTTCCCGAAATCTGAAAATATAACCCTGATGATGTCAGAGTGATGTCATCAGGGTTATCTCGGTTCGGGCTTGGACACAAAGGCCGTGTTACAAACTGGAGGTGTGGAGTTTGAAAAGAAATGGGCATTTACCAGACAAGAAGGCTCTAATGAAAAGCCTCCGGTCGAGTTGCATTATGGGAAATGTAGGATCAAGTGTTTTTGGAGCTTGACCCATATTAGGGACTAATTTGCTGCTTTTCTTTGTCATTTCTGACAGTAAATGAAGAGTCTTTGGGTTTTGGGTTGTTGGTCGGACAAAAGAAGCAACTTGAAGACGTCACTTTGGGCTCTGGGAAAATGTGATGAGCATTTATCACAATTTTTTGACATTTTATAGACTAAACGATTAATCGTGAAAATAATCGGCAGATTAATCGATAATGAAAATAATTGTTAGTTGCAGCCCTATTCTCACCAGTCCCAAACCTATATGAAAGTACAGCAGTCCTTTAATCAACAACACAAAGTATCATTAGCTGCAGCCCTAAATAGACACGTCAAATGTAAGTGAAATCATTTACCGGTCTGTCCGATTGTGTCTGTCATGAGTACAGTTTCCTTTTCCAATGCACCACATCAGGTCAGTTAATGGAATAAAGGTGCAATGGGTAATAAGATTATTCCTGCTCCACAGCACTAAAGGCACTTTAACACACAATCCAGCATCTGATGAAGCGCTGAGATTTCAAAACTCTTCTGGCTCAGACATCAAAAACTCACTACCGTTAACATTTAAAGACTTTTTTTTTGCATTTTCAAAGCTAACATACAGAGTGACCGGCCTCAGAAGACATTTTAACTGTGAAGGCTAAAAACCCCAAAATGTAAATGGAAAATAACCTATTGGTGCATTACAGGACAAACATCTACTGGACCTTTTAAGGTCAAACACAAGGCTAGATCAAGGCTGGATCATTCAGTGTTGTTCGTCAGCACCATTTAAACCAGCTATACTGACTCATCAGCAATGATCTTATACACACATCAAAATATAACCGCTGTCTCGTGGCAGCAGACGAGTCAGACACCTGCCCTGATTCACATTCCTGTTGTATTTTACTGAATTATGGGATGAAAATGTAGAACTGTTTGCTCTGACTCTCTGAGGGAGTCGTTTATGGACAGAATACAGTTGAGGAAGGAACATTTACTTTGGATGGATGTGGGCTTGCTTGATCAAACCTCCACCACTGTCCCTTTTACGGTTAAGATCTTTAATATGTAACCGAGTTCCAGAATTAAGATTTCTTTTTTTTGGTCAGTTCAGACCAAAGATTCGCAACGAGACGAGTTGAAACTTGCAGCTACTTGCAATGCACCGGTCTGCAACGTTCTGAAACCTGCCCGTTTACACCAATGCAACTAAACGAGACGGTTTATCATTTCGCAACGACTCTCTTACAAACTTCTGTTCTATCTGCCGGCTTTTCAGGCTTTTTTTTGTAGCTGGGTATAATTTGTAGCATCTTAAAACATAAATGAGGATAGTGATCGTGAGTTACTTGTTACAGATGCCTTTCTAGTGTTGATGAAACGGCGAAAACATTAAAAAAACGAGAGGGTCGAGATGAGCGGCTGACTTTGCTACGAGCTGATTGGCTGTTGAAGGAGGTGACAAGTTGAGTCGCACGTGGCGCCATCAGCCGGCTTGAGTCGAGCTGAGACGGGCCAGATCACACCGCTGCAACTTTTCCCTGCGACGTTCCACAACGGTTTCGTCTCGTCGTGAATCTACAATCTACCACAGCTCTCATTTCTCATCTCCCAAAAACCGACTGTGAGCGTTCACTTTACCACGAGCTCAGTGCTACTCACTGCCATGTAGGGTCTGCAGCCTGCATCTCTGGTTTTGGCGATGGAGTCCACCAGCTGACCGCTGATGCCAAAGTCACACAGCTTTATGTTGCCGTTCCTGTCCAGGAGGATGTTTGACGGCTTAATGTCTGAAGGGGAGTGAAGAGAAGAGGGTGATGAAAAGTCATCTGATGGTGCACAATAAGATTAGGAAGGCGTCTGGTATCGTCTTACCTCTGTGTATTATTTTCAAGTTTTCTTTTAAGTGGTTAAGTGCCTTCACAGTCTGCAAAACACAGAAAAGGGTTAGCAGCAGGAGTCGAGGATTAGGCTTCTTTATTTTTGAAAAAGTGGGACATGATGGTCACAAAAACTTACAGCTAATGTTATTTTCCCTAATATTTCCTCTGGAATCACGTCGTCTAATGAGCAATATACAAACTTGTAAAATTTGTCTAACGAGGTAGCCATAAGTTCCATACAAATCCAACAGTCACCCTGAAACACAAGAAATCCAGTCATGTGTTTGAGCAATAACAGAGTGAAGTAAAAACATATTGCTTTATTAATCAGAAGCTGAAGCTCATTTCACCTCTCTGAACAGAGCACCATAAAACTGCACGATGTAAGGACAATCACTACTTCTCACGACCACGTCTAAGTCCATCAGCAGCTGCTTCTGTTCCTTCTCATCAACCGTTGACCGAATTCTCTGTGAAGCAAACGCAACACGCAGTTTAATCAAAGACAAGTAGTCGACATGAAGTCTTTAATCTGCTTCTGGATGTCTACGTGTCCCGGGTAAATCACCTTGACCGCCATGATCTGGTTACTCGGCTTGTGCACCATCTTGTTGACGGAGCCGTAAGCCCCGCGGCCGATCTCGCCCAAATCTTTCAGATCCTCGGCCGTGAAGTCCCAGTGCTGCTCCGCAGAGATCTTCAACTTTCCCGATGACTCGATGCTGTGTGTTCTCAGCCTCTCTCTGCCGGAAACCACAGGTGTACGTGTGTGTTAAGAGGCACAGAAACAGGCAAAACATCTAAATGTAGATGTCATCATAAACAGTCTGAGGGTTTACTTACATGTGCGGGTTTTGAAAGGGCGGCCCTGCCGTGTTCAGTGTGAATCTAGTCGTGGGTTTGATCGGAGGGTTGGCAAAGTTCAGCTTCAGGGCTTTGCGTTTACCTGAGCAGGAAAACAAACAGTCATGTGATCAGATCTTACACGAAGCAACAGGATTGAGCAACACCAAAAAGCAAAGTCATCCCACGTGAAAGGTCAGAATGATGAGTGAAAACAACACAAACCATAAAAACAAGATAACAGAGGGAAACGAGGAGGCAAGTAAATTTAACCAAATTTACTGAAATCCACGGATGTCATGCTCACACAGAACAAGGGGATCAGGAGGCAACTTCTGCATCACCATATATGGATGTTTTACAAAATACATTCCAGATTTGCTGTCACATCTCCAAAAACATACTCACCTACGAGCCTTGGACAAGTGTGTCAACAAATCCCATGAAAAGACCAAAACCAACAATTGAACCTAGTAACAAGTCTTGTGTGTGTATCACACCTGATATCTCTTCTTCCTCTGAGCCCTGGAGCTCCATTGTTGTCCAATTAAAAACACATCAGTGAGCCTCACTGTTGTTCCTTCATCACCATGAACACACACACTGTAGTTTATTTTGACTCAGTCCCACACACACCGTCCTGCTGCCCCAAATTCTCACTAGAGCACCAAATGTGGATTCATCCGCCACTGAAAATAGTCCCCAACAAATGCTCTATTTCCTCCTGTTTGAGTCACGTTTGATAAAGATTACAGTGACCAGCTGTTTTAGGAAATTACTGAGCATGTTTAAAAAATGAAACTTTATATTTGTGAGGTGTTTTTAAAGATGTATGCCTTCAGTGGGAACCAGTGGGCTCGGTTAGTTTAGTTAGTTTTGATCTTTTCATGGGATTTCTTAACAATAAGAAACACGTAGAATAAGACCTTTAACACTTGTTGCTCTTATACTTTACATTACTCATCATTAAAGAATGAATGGGTGCTGTTCAGCCTTCAAGAGAGGCTTCTTTTGCAAAACAATGACTAATCCCTAATACAGTCAGGTAGGTTTGTATATCATATGTTAAAATTCTGTTAAGATTATGACTATAATCCAACTACCACACTTAGAATTTTAGTCTTACATTTCAAATGATGCTACTGGACTGTCCTTATATTAAGAGTAGGCGATCCTCTGTCACAATATATTTTTATATCTTTATTGTGCTTTCTATATTTGCATATTGCAATACTGGTATATATCATGATAAAGTACATTTTCTGGAAAACCAATTTGAATACCTCCACTATTTATCCTGCCCTCTGATTTGAAATATAATGGACTATGACAGTTGAATATGTATATCATCTCAGTGTATATATTGTCATATCTTAAACTGGCGTCACCTGTCCTAACACATTCAGCTACGTATCAGTGTGTTGCTCTAAGGCTTTCAGTAGAACTACATGTTCTTACCTCTTTCTTACATATATCTAAATCCTATATTTGATGCAGAAACAGAAACATAGCATGCTGCTAAATTCCCAAACACCCACATTCACAGTGCAGACACACCAACCCACACATAAACATAAAATAGGGGAGAAAGAAAACACTAAATACATGACATGCTTCTCAAGGCCAACTGCTTTGATTTCACCTTCAAACTCGTAGGAAAGCGCTCCAGTCCACGCTCGATCCACCCAAAATACCACAAGAATGTGTGTGCTTGAATTCCAGTAGGAAAACATCGTTCGAAATGACAACTAGCGAGTGTGTGCACCTTGTCTCGACAAGCAAGTGCTATGCTGAAGTGTACCCATGCCAAAAAAAAAAAAAGACAAACCAGCTGAAAACAAAAAAAGATAATGTGACAACACTACAGGCACTACTTTTGCTTGTTAGTCACACACTGAAAACCAGCAGTGAGGTAGAGCTTCCATTACAGCATTTAATTGGGAGTTTAATTAATCTTTAGTTGGGTCTCTTCTATCACACTGAGGGAGGACAGAGGGGTAAAAATCAGTTCAGACGATCTTGTACAGAAATATCAATGGAAGCTCTCATTTTGAGGCTTGTGCCGATGATAACAAATACACCTTACCTGTAACTGTTTTTCACAACAAGTTACTTAATCAGCCTGACAGTAAACTGCACTTTTAGGGCAGCAGAGAAATTCTGAAGTAGACAATTGATGTGCACAAGGTATTGATTTATCAAACCTCTTTGTAAAACACATAATAACTCCATAAGTGCAGGTGTCTTGACAAGCTGCAGCTTTTTCATACCCTGTTATCTGAGCAAGTCATTGAACTATTAGCTACCGGCACAAGCCTACTTGAACCCTTCAGAAGTCTTGACTTGGATTAGTTGAGAACAGCAGGACAGACTCCCCCATACCAGACTGTCAGGCGGAAACAAAGGGATGAGAACTGTTGGTGCTGAAGCAAAAGAGGTTTGGCTTACTTGGGGGAGCTCCAGACAGGTTTATCTGAAACCCTAGAGGTGAGAAGACAGCTTTTATTTTCTTCACATTTCACCTTCAGTTTGCCAGCTTGTTATGTCTTCTTCAAGAGACTGCTTTGTAAGTTAGACTTGATGTAACCTCCCCTCCCTAAAATCACCTCCTCCTGCAATAAAAAAGGTGTCCACTTCACCCCAACAAACCAGGAGGCCTGCAGGTTCAAGGTTGACAAATAATCACAGAAATTGGCCTTGCTTTGCTAACATGTCAAACATACTGGGGCATTGTATGGCAGGTTAAATGCATCAACTGGAGGGTAATGCATCAGCATGCACACACATTTATCAAACAACTACAAGCACTTGAGTAGAGTAGGGTGAAGTCATGTGTCAGTAAATGAAGGAGGCAAAAGGACCTGAAGATAAAACAAAAAAAGGAGGGGGATCTACAAGTGAGTATGAATCACCGCCATGAAATGGTTTTGGAAGGAAAACACATTACAGTTGAATAAACATTTTCTTGGGACAGCTCACCATCATTCAGCATCATGTCGGGAGTTAGGAATCATTAGTTAGCAGCATTAAGGTAAAAGGTGAAACATGGTCAGGGAAATGTGATTAAAAGCACAGGATTACACAACAGGGCTAAATGTCAGATACCTGATAACTTGTGATTATAGAATCAAATAAATCAAGGCATTTAAAGCCTGGGTTATTATTACTGTTAGGATTAATTAAAATAGCATCTCCTTCTTTTTAAAAAATGGGAACCAGGGATATAAACATAACATGCATCTCATTTATAAATCCAACTGTATTGATTGATTAAACCATCATGTGAAAGTAACAAATCCACCAAATTGCTAACTATACAAGCTATATTTAACATTATCATTGAGAACTTTTAAAACAAGCACCAAATGTAATGAAGCATTATACTCATTCTGTGGTATATGATTTCTAATTAAACTGCTTATCCTCCTCTACTAAGTCAATGAAGTGTGTAGCTACCTGTTTCACTCTGACATCTCCAGCAGGTGTTGGACTCTGAAAGTTAAAATGAGACATTGTTTGTACAAAAATACAGCACTGAAATGAACATTTGGTTTAGTTGCGTTGGGAACAAAGAGGCTGGTTTTAGATATTTCTGTTGACAAGCCCTGAAAAGGACAGAGCCGCTTCAGGTTTCACTGAGTTCACCCCATACAAGCAGGTACACACATGTACTCACTGGTGTATGATTAAGTTGTAAAGAATGGATTGAAACCCATCAAACTTCACAATCAAATGTATCAACTTGAATTTGGTTTTGCATATTGCCAATCAAGTACACCCAATGTAACATGACTTCACATAATTTCTTAATTGTGAAGGTGTTTTGATAAATTCGACATATTTAACACTAACATAGCTCTCATTGCAAAGAAGTGCAATCCACTGTATCTGTGTGGAAGAAGAATGAGGCTTAATTTAGGTATAACAGACGTCATGATTGTCAAGGGAGCTGTAATTCAAACACACGATGAAACGCTGATTAAATCTATGCGGAATGGTGTATCTTTACGGTTTGTAAGATTTAAAAAAGCAAGATTATTAATTGGCTTCTATGACATATGTAGCTGTACTTGCGACTATTAATTGCCAATTTTTAAGAACGGAGTTTGGCGATATTTTCCCCATGGAAGAGAAAACAGAATGTAACGGGGCTACAAAATGTCAAAATGGTACCAAGGGCATTAAATGCATTTTGTAAGATAGAAAATAATTCCTTTGCCAATTGATGAACTCGGGTAATAAACAATCAGTAGCTATCCCAATCTTGGGAAAGACACTGGTCCGTACGTTCCCTTGGGAATCAATTTTCAGTCCTGGGAGTAGCCTGAGCCTCCCACGGCTAGCCCTGCTAACATTAACCTTCACTGCAGCAGATTGTGAGCTCCCAGCTATAAGCAGATATTTTTTACATTACCTACACTTACCCTGCATGCTGCTCATTGTAGTAATGTGCTGAGACTGGGACTGGTGGTGGTGATTAGTTGCAGATCCTGCGTTATTGCTGCTGTTGTGGCTGCTAGGTGTTGTTGAGTTGTTAGGACTGGGAGTCGCCATTGTTGTGTGTTTGAATTCCATCAGCAGCACCGGGCTGCAATGCAGATACACGGAGAGCAACTTCACCCTTCCCTCCCTGCCACAATAATTACTGCCTCTCTAACGGCAACTTCAGGCCGCAAAACAAGCGGGCAGCGACCGTCGAACAGTTTAAAATACGTTAAATTATTAAGATTTTTTTAAAAGTTTTGGGCTACGTTAAAAGCTACCTATGTGGTAACGTTAACAAAAACAAACATCCAGCTAGGCTAAGCTAACTAAGCTGGCTAGCAGTACTAGCCAAGAAGCTTTACGACCCGCAATCAGCTGACCAACTGACACTGACATGTCAACACCCACAGCGTCCCGGAGCTAGCGACAGTTAGCCAGGACGAGACCGGATGCTATGTGGTGTGTGTTTCAGAATAAAACAAGAATACCGACATATTTGATACGAGTTTCTGAGACCTCTACAAATCATCAAAAACATCCGTTATTACCTGAAAAACATACTTGTATACAATCTGGCACATGTTAACTAACCGCTAGTGGATCATCAGTGCAATGCAGGAAGTAGAGGTTTTACCAGATTCAAGATGGCCGCTGCCTCCTTATTGCCTCACAAGCTACTAACTTTGCTAATTTTGAGAAAGTTATGGCAAAAGTAAAATTTGTAAGATGAACATTTGTTGGATTGAAGCAGCATATATTTACTAAAAATTGTGTACTTTATTTTGTCATAATATAATTTTGAAAATGTGTGTATCAAATATGATACAGTAGGTATTTTAGATTTGTTTTAAATCCCTAAATCGACATTGTTTTGCAATTCATAATGTTTTGCTGGTTTTTAATGTCATACACTCTTTTAATTCTATAATTAAAGACTAAAATAAAAAATTTTATAACAAATCTAAAATGTAAATTGGGGTGTTTATATATAACTTTGTATATATACCCTTCATAATTGTCATAATTGCGGGAACACCCGATTCTCTCCAGAAAGCTATATGCAGATACAATAAGTAGAGGAGAGTAAAGAATAAGTAGAAAAACAATAAATTGAAATTAGAAAGCTGACCCTAAGTCAGTGAACATAAATGTTTTTTTATGTGCATTCCTATAATATTTGTCCAGAAAACAGATTTTAACCAAAAGTGCTGTTTCTCCATATTCCTGACAAAAGTGGGATAGTGATAGATATAATAGCATATTATACAATATATAGTACTATGCTGGAATGAAATACACTATAATAAAATAACAAAATAAATATATAGATAAAAGTACATTTGATCAATATTTATAATATGCATGTGTGTATTACTGTATATATGTAAATTTAATTTAAATACAATACACTTAGACAAAACTGATTTAGAATTTAAAAATAAATGCAATTAAAAATGTATATTTTTGCTTCTAAAACATCCCAATTGAGAAAAAACTTTAAAATGTTTGGGACCTAATCGATTGTCCATAACTATTTTATCACAAGCCATAAACAAAATGTTTAAAGTTACAGTCAATAATGATTTTATTTTGTAAAGAGATATCGGAAGTGATATTTCGTCAGTGTGGCCACCTTGACGTCACTGCGGTCGTGGAGAACGTGCGCTCGTTTTGCAGCACGGGGCAGCCGGGGCAGAAAACCTCTACGATTTAATCCAATGTAGTTCAGTAAAATAAACGTGTACGGCGTCTTTTTTCCACATTAGCAGAAAGTTCTGTCAGAGGACATTTATAAAACAGTAAAAACTGTATCTTTGGGTGTAGTGCTGACAGTTATACAACACAAAATTACAGAAATAATAGAACATCAGCGTATAATGATGGTGTGTGAGCCCAAAACAAGTCAAAAAGGGGCGTGTGGCATTAAATAATGTATGAATTGTGGTTTATGTCCAAACATGTCAGTGCAACATGCAGAAGTCGTAGTTAATATCAAACAAACCCTCAGTGTTTTCAGACTAGAAGGACGGGGGGCCAGTGCGTCTGTTTTCTCATGTCTTTACGTCCCGCACGCCCGGGCGGGGAGGTGAAAGGTTAAAAGCAACAATGGGGGAAGTTTGTGAAGAGAAGAACACCAAGTCATGGCTCTCTCTGATTTGGCGAGTCTGCAATGCTTTCATGTCTTTATTCTTCGCTCTTGCAACATATGTTCAGGTGAGCGTTTGATTTGATTTTGATTTTTTTACTAATTATTTCTCTGCATGCTCTTAAATCCGGATCATTAACCAAAACCCTACTGTGTCTTGACTTCAGATTAATGATCCAGACGCAGGGTTGTGGATGGTAAGATAACAGCCATTTCGCATATTATTGATCTGTTTTGTGATTTGCTATTTACACCACGTTTCTGTTCCAGGTGGGTTATGGTGTTCCTGCAGTCCTGTGTGTGATTATTGGCTGGAAACCTCATGTGACAGGTAGACAGATAAGTTTGGATATGTAGTTGTAGTTTTTAAGTGTCACTTTACTCCATTAATTGCATATTAGGAATAAAAACCTTCCTAAAGTGACCATGAACGCAGTTACTTAAGGAGTTTCCAGTTTCCATGTTCCTGTTTTCCACACTTTACAGGCTGCTGAACTCTGCTTGAATGCATATTTCCAGTGATGATAGCGCCATCAAGTGGCTTCATCATGACTGTACAGCTCAGTAAAAGCTCACCCTTTACAACAGTATAAGAAGCTGCAGAGCTGATTTATACATTTGACCTTTTTCTGCATGTTTTTCTTGTCTTCTGTGCAGAGGCTTTGCCCTGGAGGTGTGTTGCTGATCTCCATGTAATGATTTCCAGCGCTGTTGTTGCCATGTTGGGATGGAAACTTTATAAAGAGCGAATCACAGAGATCTTCCAGCTGGAGGAGGGCAGGTAGACTCCATCTTACTGCTGAACTGTTTACTTAAAGTAGGTGTGGAGTCTGCAGCACTGCACTGATCTAACAAGCCTGTCAGACTTGTAGCATGTCAAAATATCTAAAACATATGCATTTTTAAAAAGAGACATTTCATTAAATGCTTACTGGGCTTCACTGTACTAAGGACACATTTATTTTCTTTTTATGATTGGAGTTCTCACTATTACACTTACAACAGTTAACACATGATGAACTTGGGGGTTACAAACCCAGTGCAGTCCTAATTAATGAATCTAATGAATGTCAGTAAAGTGAAATTATAAGCAGAGCTGATTCAGGTAAAAATAATATGCATTTAATATATATTTTCCCCCCTTTAGAGAATTTTCTGGTCTCATGTTGACGGTTGTTTGGCTTCTCCTGTGTCGCCACTCTGGAAGGTAAAATTAAGACGTAACTAGGAGACGTTTTTCAAATATTTATTCTCACAACCTTAATTTCTTCACACTCTGTCTGAATGATTTATGCACCTGATGATAAAACTGGTCTAATGTACTGCTATAAAAAGCTTTGTTTTTCTTCCAGTATGTGTTTCTTCCTAAACTTTACTGCACTCTTCTTCGTCAGGGCTCCAGTCGGGATGCTCAGAGTCTCAACAGCTGGTGCCATCACAGTCTTCCCATTTGTGGCCTGGCTTTACTACTATATCAATAAGGAGCTGAGATCGAACTGGCCTTCACATTGTAAAACTGCTATTTAGACATAAATTTCTTGCCTCTTTTTTGGCTGATTTAATATTCCTTTTGTTTTGTTCTTTGACTGAAAATCCTGGACCAAGAATGCTGCTTAAGTAAACCTTAAATGACGGCTTAGGTGCACTGAAATGAATGGTGTCATTAAAAAAAGTATTTCTCATCCAATGTTCACCTACAAAACTGCGTTGCATCAGTATTATAAACCCTTTCTTTTTCTTTAAAGCTCAATTTAATGTGTCATATCATCATCTGTCATATGAAGTACAATGTATAAATAATGTAAAAAGGTAAAATATAAAAAAAAAACTGAATCATAAAGTTACGCCTTTATTTTTGTCTTTATAACAAGATTTTTCCGCCCTCCAGGGGGCAGCAGAGAGCACACGGGGTGAAAGGATAGTAGAAGAAGATGTAATATACGTCACTTCCTCTGTTTAGTAACGGCTACTGGGGCGCTGATCTGAGAGCAGCCTTTTCAGTTTCGAATGACCCATTTAAAGCTAACACGAATCTGTAGAACCGACTCGAGATCAGCAGTTTGTATGCCGTATCTCCCTTCACTTATCACGTTTTGTAAACTCGTAACCGCTTCCCTGCTTGCTTCAGTAGCGGTCCCATCAAGGTCCGAACATGGCTCTGAGTGTCTTGTATCACAGCCGGGGCTGTCGGTTGTTTCACAGTAACGTTAAAGTCTTACAAAAATGTAGTCAGACCCAAGCTGTCAGACTCGTACACAATGTTTTACGGAGAGAAACTGGACTGAAACACACACTGTCACCGCAGAGAGTTCACTGCTGCCTGGTAGGTCAAAGCTAGCTATCGGTTTCAGATTTAACACCAAACTCCATTTAGAAATTTGGCAAATTAGCGTACGCATTACTGGTAAGTTCGTAGCCACGCTTCTTAGTTAAAACGCGACTTTAACCGTTCATAATCACTTGTCAATTTCCACCATGTACCACTAGTACCACTACTTTCAGTTGAACTTAACCTTAAACCCTTTTTTCTCTTTCGTGCATCACAGTGCATTTTTATGACAGTGGACTGTCTGAATATTAGACGAAACATTTCTTAAAGCTAACAACTTATTGAAATACTACTTGCAATAGCTGGCTGGATTGAAATAAAAAGAAAAACACTTTCGCCACCTGTCTTTCCATCATGCAACACCGTCTTAAATTGGCAATTATTTGAATGGAGTTTGGCATAATGCCTAAATGTTAAGGTTTATAGCCACTAAATGCTAGATATTGTGATGTAAGGCTTTAACTCCAACTACATCTTTTTTTTCTCTGTTTACTCATTAACAGGTGAGTGTGAGTCAGTGGAACACCTGCAGAACAACTCAATGGCTGTATCAACACTCCTCAAGAGCATTTTCCTCAATACCTCCGCCGCCCTCATCAGGGGATAAGAAGAAGAGGAAGTCTGGGGTAAGTGGCAAAAGTTTATGTTAAAGTTGTGACCCCTCAGTTTGACATGACCTTACTCAAATCAAATCTTTAATTAACTGTGAGTTCAGTTTTAATTGTCAAATTTAAGGGCTGCAGTTCTTCATGTTGCAGATGCAGTAAACAGTAACAGTTGGTGCCTTAATGTGCCAGCGTACTAGTGTGATTTTTGTGATTATACATTATAAGCAGTTTACAGGGATTTATCTGATGTGGGTTTACAAAGGCTAATGCTAATATTTTAGACTAATGCTTCGAAAAGTGGTTGTTTTGTTTGCATGTTTGTTATTATTAAGGCGGCAACCTGTTAACTTCAAACTCCAGGAAAGGTGACAGAGCATCTAGAGAAGAGATTTTGAAGATGTTTCATGTTGGCAGTAAACATGTCATCAATCGACCAGTTAGAAAAGGGTGTAAGGTTTCGATCCCCAGCTCCGCCCGTCAACATGTTGTCGTGTCTTTGAGCAAGAAACTGAATCCCAAATTGATCCTGACATGTGTTTGTGGGGGTAAAACATTTAGACAACACTGACATCGTAAAATAAGAAAGGTGAGACTTAATAAACACTTCTGAAGTGTCTTCAATCACAGAAAATGCACTGTGTTTTAGTGTTTCAAAACCCTCCACCACACCGATTAATGAAACAACAGCATGTAAACAGAAAAGTATTTTAAATTAGACCATTGTCAAGGCCTTTGAAACAGCATTTAAAATATCATGAGACATGTAAAATCGCCACTTAATCTCAAAAGTTATGAAATTATTTAACACCTGGGACCCACATGATAATTTGCTTTTTAAATAATAATTTATTTCGGACACTTACTTGACTGTTGTTTGAGCTGTGAGTCAGGTTTCTTTCTGACCACAGAGAGAATATGTCCAGTTTACTCTAACACATTAAATAAGCTCATTATGATCTCTCTTTTAACAAAACCTCATCAGAGTTTGTTAGAGAGGAGACTCTCTTTAACTCTCCATTATCTGAACATCTGCTTCAGGCAGTGTGGGGAGGGAAGAGCTTACAGACTGATTACCAGGGTTTAGGATAAATAAACCCCAAGAAGCAGTTATCTTGAAATGTAAAGATTCCTCTGTGATTTTGTTTTCTCGTTGTCTCCTCTTTAAAGCCTGTGACGTGGAAATCTTTAGCAATAACGTTTGCTATTGGAGGCTCTCTGCTTGGAGGGATGAAATATTTCAAGAAAGAAAAGGAAGAGCGTAAGTATTTGACCTCTCAATATACAGTGCACATGAAGTTCGAGTTCATGTGTAAAACATATTGGTGAATTTACTAAATAAAGCACATTTTTATCTCACATTGAGTGATAAAGATGCTAACCAACAAATCTTTAATTGTTACTTGTTGAACTTTGCAGTGATTGAAAAAGAGCGCAACAAATCAATTGGTCGACCCGCGCTGGGCGGTCCGTTCTCGCTCATCGATCACAATAACAAGCCCACCAAGAGCGAGGACTTCCTCGGTCAGTGGGTCCTCATCTATTTTGGGTTCACCCACTGCCCGGACATCTGCCCGGATGAAATCGAGAAAATGATTGAAGTGGTGGATGAAATAGGTAATAAAAAAACAGTTTTCATGAGGAGTTATGATGACACTCAAGAGAAATGTAATGTCTTGTATCCTCTTTTTCTCAAACATCTTGTTCTCGTTTGGTTTTTCCACAGATAAAATAAAGTCTCTTCCAAACCTGACGCCTATCCTCATCACTATTGATCCTGACAGGGACACACCAGAGGCCATGGCTGCATACGTGAAAGGTACAAAAACCACATGACCTGACCGTATCGGTATCTATTTTCTAGGGTTGAATAAGGGGAGCTGAGATCCGCATACATTCCGTGAATTCTCGCCAAAATCTTTCTGTGTGCGCCTGTGTGTTTGCATACTGAAGACTATCACATGTACTGAAACAAAGACACCTCTTCTCCAAACCTCATAGACACTATTATGCAACTGTTGTACCTAAATACTAAAGTCTGGCTTTGAAATTGGATCAACTTTCTTTGGTTTCTTCCAATTACTTTTCACTCAAAAATGGCAGCTCACAGTCACGCTGTGCAAAATCTGTAAAATGCAGGTGGTTCAATACAAGTGGGTTATTTCAGGCCTCCATCCCCAAATCAAACAGCAGAGCAGCATTCAACAGGTGGAGCATCACCTGCAGAAGATTGTACGAAAGTTCAAACTAAATGTCCGATAACATCCCGTGCCTCAAACCACCAAAACAGCATGCCAACAGCAAATCACTGCATGTGATGGATTTTTCCTCTTTGCATGTCAGGTCAGCTCTGTAAAAGTGATCAGGTGATAAGAGGACACGATTTCTTTCAAAGTATTAAACAATTCTATAAGCTTGGAATTGTATTCTTCCACCTCAAACATGCACTTTTATTATGGTGAGAGAAACAGAGTTATATATTCTGAGGAAGTAGAACTGCAAAAGACCAGATTAACTCAAAACACCAATGTGTCGAATTGTCCTCAAACGTGTCTCTGTTTTCTATTATTGAACCTCAGATCAAACCGCAGTATTTATCTACATGCTATACTTTATCACAGTTATCTATTATTAATGAATTAATATATAACTTGCAAAGTCTAATAGATAAATCATTTATTTTTCAGAGTTTTCCCCGAAGCTGATTGGCCTGACGGGAACAACAGCTCAGGTTGAGCAGGTTTCCAGATCCTACAGAGTGTATTACAGTCAGGGACCAAAGGATGAAGACAGCGACTACATTGTGAGTTAATACTTGCTCTTGTTACTCATAACAACACAAGGATAATATATAAGATAATCAATAAAAGGTTTTGTCCATGAAGAGGGATATCTGTCTGAATTCCACCTCTTGTTGTCTTCAGGTTGATCACACCATCATCATGTACCTCGTGGGACCCGACGGAGAATTTGTGGAGTATTTTGGACAGAACAAGAGAAGTGTGGAGATCACCAACTCAATAGCAGCACATATGAGAAAGTACAGGAAGGCGAAGTGAGCGGCGGCCCATTAAAAGCCCCAATGCACTGACAGGTTCTGTCCTCAGGTGTTCAGTCGCTACTGCCGTCTTATATTGGCGCTCTGTAATTATTTTGAATGTGTCTGCAGTTACATTCCTTCTGATGAGTGGTGTGCAGAAGAAAACAGGCTTGATGCCTGATGCTGTTCTCCATTATTACCCATAATACTCTTCACGCTGCCGCTGAATGGACATCATTTGGAAAAGGCTGCATCCTGCTTAAAAAAAGATGTACACATCAGCTCCAATGAGCTCAATATCTCTGATTTCTGATGCAAAGAATAAGGAAATACCTGAAGACAAATGTTGTAAATTAATTTAATTTTGTGATAAAATCCAAAATACAACTATGCATTGGATTTTCGTTTTGTGCTTGACAGGCAACACTTGGTTCCTTGATATATAAAAAGTGTTATTATTGCGTCCAAATGCATTAGTGAGAAACTATTGATCAGGCCTGAACCGAAAGCTTGTGTAGGATTTGAAAATGACTCTGCAGACTCCCAGTGGTTATAGTATAAAAGACACTACAGCAGACTGCAACAAGTTTCACCAGGATGTATGATTTATTTTTCCAACTGAATCATTTGACTAATGCTAAGTGCCAGTGTTCTTAAGAAAATGCATGAGATTGCTGATTAATTATTACTTGATATTCAACTTTAAAAGTATGAAAGTCCTATTAGTAAAAAGTTAAATCAGGGAAGAGGAGATTGTTGGTATTTAAAAAACTAGACAGTCAGATTAAGGTTTGAACCCCAGACCTTTTGCTTGGGAGGTAGCTGTTCTAACTATTGAGCCACAGGTATGTAGATTGATAGATTACTTTATTAATCCTAATGGGAAATTAAATTTGTGTTTAATATCTGCCAGGAAAACTGTTTTCACAGGCTGACAAGTAGCTAAAATAGCCAAATACCACACTAGTAGTCGTGTGAAAGTGAGGTATGGACATTGAAAGCCTTTAATCAGACAGTCATCATTGAGAGAAAGGAAGCTGGTGGGAACATTTTGATGTATAATATTTTATTCTTGTCTCAGAAACCAAAGCTTTGGTATGAGAAAATGTTTTATCTTTAACTTTTGTGGGGGATTTGTGCTCTAAGTTCTTGTTTCCTTTCTAACACTTGAACTGGGCTGTAATCGGTAATCGATGGAAAAAATCTCTCTGTTGGAAAAGATAAAGATTTAATCCAAAACCCTGCTCTTTTAATTTATAGCACAGACTGATAATTTCATTAAAGGCCTCACTGTTTATTGGAGGAGGCTGATGACTTCCAGTAATTGTTTAATTTAACATCCCTCACGTTGAGAGAAAAAAAAATATTCGAGGGGAGCTACAGTTTGTTTAGAGAAACAATACATTTATTCTAACCTGGACTTGCCACCAGCCAGTATTGATTTATTAATATCTTTTCCGCCTGCACAACTGTCGTGTTCCTCCTTTAGAAATCGGATTAGAAAAGCAAACACAGCAGTTGTTCAGCTCTCCACAGCCAGACACCGTGCTCATTCCTGGAGGAGAGAGGCCTTTCAGCTCCGCCCGCCGGCTCACGGAGCTCTCAAAATGGAACTAATTGATTTCTGGATTGATAAGATATTTTAAAACAACTCTTCAGTGTCTCCCTCCTGAGCCTTTAGTATGTTCGTTTCACTCGAAACAACACAAAGACTTTTGCTTTCCTGCTTTTTTTTTTTGTGATTGTGATTGTGGTGATATAAGTGAACACTCAGAAGATTAATTTCAACCACACGTGTTAGTTCTTAGCCCTCTTAGACTGAGGCCGCTCATCAAAACACAGGAACAGATCACAAAAAGCTGTTTCCTAATTCCATAATACAAACTAATTATAAAGAGTATGTACTGTGTTCACATTGAAAAGTGACAAAATTAAAAGAAAAAAACATTTTTGGGGGAATACTCATTCGCTTTCTTGCCCAGAGTTAGATGAGAAGATCGATACTTCTCATATCTGTACGGTAAATAGCTTTAGCTTAGCTTAGCATAATGACTGGAAACGGGGGTAAACAGCTAGCCTGGCTCTGTCCAAAGGTAGTGCTACCCACCTACCAGAAACCTTTAAAGCCTCACTGATTAACATCTTATATCTTGTTAAAAAGTCACTGCTCCCGGCTAAGAAATAGTAGTTTACCGCTGCAACGTGTCGTTTTTACACATCGGATTAACGTTAAACTAGAGAGCTAAAGACGATGTAACTTTTGCTAAACGTCGGCTACAATTACGGGATAAAGGTAAATACTAAAACACTGGATAACAATAGCAAAAGTAGAGAAGAGTCATAAATGTGAGTAATGTCTGTTACACTGTAATATGAAGTTAGCTTACTTTAGCTAACATTAGCCACCGTAAGCTGCTGGTCACACCAGACCAAACGCTGTAGCAGCAAAACCCCATGTGTGGTGAATTTCTAAGATGAAGAATTTGTTAATTTTTCTTTCAGAAAGTCTAACGTTAATTCTTTGGATGAACGTTTAGCTTTGTTTTCGTGAGGTTTACAGCGAATGACACGACGTTCTAAGGTCAGTCAGTTTGATGAACATCCATCACTTGCTGTGGTACAAAATGGGCGAAGTACATAATTTCTTGTACAATAAAGTAATGATATAAATGTACAGTTAGTGAATACTGTAAGTCTGTAGATCATGATGTGGTGGAAACACAACACAATACCAAAAACCTTAAAGGGATCAGCCAACGCTTTCTGCAACACTGACTTACATTTATTTGCCTTATTAGAGCAGAAACAGCACGGAGGGTAAAGTTCAAATAAACAGTGTGACCAGAGCTTAATAGTCAATAGATGTAAGTCGCAGCATATATTTTTTACTTCTCATATAAAACAGCTTTCAGTCGCAGCTTCTGCACTGTTACATCTTGTGAGCATAAATCTACCAACAACACTGAAAAAGCAAGAACTAAACTGCATTTGGATTGACAGCACGATTGATCTGCGAGGCCTCCAGGCTCCTTCCAACACCTCCCCACGAATCAGCCCCGCTTGTGGGCAGATCAATCGCGCTGTCAATCCCAAATGTAGAGTCAGTGCTTGCTCTTGTGGTTGTTGCAGTCTGGGCTCACAAATGATGTGAAGAAGCTGCGTCTGCTTGGAGTGCTGGATTCAGGAAAGCAGCCTATGAGTAATAAATAAAGCCTGTATAACGTGACTCAAAGAAACCTTATATGATGAGATGTTTTCCATCTTTTTGGAAGTTTTCTTTTTTTTATTTTTGAGACAGACATTTATCCTGTGTGTGGTTTGCAGTAGCTTTACTCCTGGGCCTTGTCTCTCCCGTTGACCCCCTAATCCTGTGCAGATGCACCCGTCTTCAGATCTATTTTCCCCATCGGCCTCTCTCCCACACAACCAGCTTCTTCTCTTTCTTGTCCTGTGATGCTTGAATCCACATGTCGTGGCCTCCTCACACACACACACACACACACATATTTGCTGCCGTGTCGAGACGTGACACAGGGGTCGGCGTATTGTGCCGTGCTTGTCTACCCAGAGCCAATTATAATCGCAGCTGTTGCCAGACCTTCAAGTGACATTAAGAGGCTATTAAATCAGCACCCATTAGACTGTCTGTGATGCACTGCCAGACAAAATGCCCGTATCATACAGCTCTTTTCCCTCTAGAATACCATATCATTTCCTCTGCTGGCCTGAGGGTTCAATCCAGCAGACTGAAATGTCTGTATTTACTTGAAAAAAGGAAGGCCAGCTAGTTTTTTTTGTGTGCAACAACAAAAAGTGAGGCAACAGTAAATAAAAGTGCATGTAAATTAATGTCACATAGCTAACAAAGGAAGTGTGCGAGAGGGTTAAAACCACGTCAGTGCTGGAGGGGTGTGTGGATGTCTGCATGAGGGGGTTTTAAGATGTGGTTTGATTGAGGCTTGAGAATAAGGCATTGTAATCGTCAAGACAGCAGAAGATAAGAGGCAGTAAAGTTTTTCCATGGCATGAGCAGACATGATAGAGCATATTCTTTCAGTGTTTTTTAAGTTAGATGGAGTGGGGTCCTCCAGACTTGCACTTCCGTAAAGCTGGGGGACAGGTGATTAACAGAATGATCAAAATGGATGCAGCAGAGCCCGAGATATCCTGATTTTTAGTTCCTAAGTTCCAAAAACAGTGGATCTTACATTTCCCATAATGCAACATGATAGAGTCTTTTGTCAGGGCTGTGGTATGCTGTTCATACAACGTGTTGTCTGTCCTCGTCGGACGGCAAAAGTGTTTATAGCTGTTCTGAACGGCAACACTCATAGAGAGGTGCGAGACGCAATAATCATTTAAATATGGAGATAACTCAGATTTTCAGACGGTCTCTCCTGGAGGGAATTCATAGTGTTGCACTCGAAAAGTGACAGAAGAGGTTGTGTCAAGAATCCAAAAAGAGAGCTGAGAGAGACGTTCAAACCCCGGCTCCTCTCTCACCTCTGCACAGCCGGCCAATCACGACGAGAAGTGGATGTGAATGTCGGACCGCCGGTTTCGAAAGTTAGGACACGGGTTTCCGAAGCTATTCAAGCATCCGACAAGCAGTTCTGAAGAAGCATACTGGCAGCTTTAGACCCTCTGTTTCTGGTAAAAGCCAGTATCCTTAAAAGTTGACGCTGCCAGTCTGGTTCACCTGGGCCTTCCAGGCTATAAGCTGGCCCATATGTTCACTCTGTCTCTCTCTTCCTACGGCTGCCATCCTCCATACATCCTCTTCATCCTCTGTGTTAACTTAGTTTTAATAAATGACTCTTGTTTTAACCTTGGATAACGTTTGATCCGATTCCTCGATCTAGTTTGTGACCATTTCCTGTCAGTATTTGATTCCTGTCTGGGGCACTCCAGTTTAAAGCAGCTTTTGACGGCGGGAACATTAAAGTGCATCTGAAAATTCAAGTTTAATTTACTACTTAATATCAGGACAGAGAAAAAAACCCTCACAGGATGAAAATAAACTTGCTGCTCACTCGGTCAGATGAGAGCGAAGATAAAACACAATAAGCAAAGCTTCCAGTAAACTCCAGCTTCACACTGCAGTGAACTTAAGAGCACATACTTGTGCTATATCAAGACGCATTAATAGAAACTCAGTCAGAGGATTCTGAATGGATCTGTGGAGTTATGCTGGGTTTATTGTTAACCTCGTTAGTTGGGATGTGGCTATACCGGGGGGGGGGTTTAGTTCTGGAGCAAGTCGGCATTTTATTTTTGTGTGAAATTATGTGCAGAGCTGGAAAGAGATCAATCAATCAATCAAACTTTATTTGTATGGCACCTTTCATACAGGTTAGTGCAGTTTTAAAGTGCTTCACAAGTGTAGACCGTAAAGACAACAACAAAAAACAATTTAAAAATGAGACCAATGCACACAAGAAAATACAAATGCAATAAAATAGATATAAACGCTATAATAATAATAAAAACAAAACAAAATAATTTTAAAAAAATCAAGAAAAAAAATCAAGAAAATAAATAGTTAAATAAAAGCTAGTCTAAAAACTAGATAAAATAGGTTAAAAAGACAAAAACAAAACAAAGGGATAAAATCAATAAGAGGGATAAAATGAATAAATAAATAAAATTTAAAAAAAGAAAAATGATGAATGAATGCAATGCTTTGCTTTGGATAGTGTCCTATGGTCTATACAGAAAATACATATATATATGTATATATATATATATATATATATGTATATATATATATGTATATATATATATATATATACGTAAGGAAGGTGCAGCTTCCCTGCTTTATATCTATGCTGGATTCACTTAAATAGTGATCAACTGCAGGTGATCGATTAGAACCACAGAGATGTCTTCAATTACGTCTGCACATCAGTTTGGTGAATCAGTGTTTCTGTATACACTGACATAATAGTATATATATATATATATATGTATATATATATATATATATAAATATATGTTGACATGATTATGGTGCTAGATGAAAGGTTAAAGAATCACCAATCTTACTACAGTTTCTGCTGAGGAACATTAATGTCTGAACCAAATTTTAATTTGCGATCCATCCAATAGTTTATGAGACTTTTCACTCAAAACCGCAAAAGTCAACCTCACGGTGGCGCTAGAGGAAAAGTCAGAGGATCGGCAAAGTCATTAGGATACATCGTCTGGTAACCATGAATGTCTGTACAAAATGTTAGGATCCATTTGTTGTCCAGGGACCATGATTGTCTACAAACTTTCATGGAAATCCATCCAAAAGAGACCAACATGGAGCCACACGGCTAGCCAGGGTTAAAATGTGTGTTTAAATTAATTAGCATGTTTCTGGCTTTTTGTTGATTGGCCTCAGTTACTTTAATTGACATTATCATGATGTAAATGTAGTGGATTTAGTTAAATGGCTCATTTTCATCTGCTAAAAGAAGCCAAACAGTCAAACACAAGAAAAGACACAAAAATGCAGACGAGCCCATGTGGCCAGATACATCATCTAAATATATTTTGCACGTTCAGACAACACTAAAGATTACAAAGGCAAAGCAAACACAGAAGACTCAGAACAAACAATAAAACAGCAGACTTTACAGACACTGATGAATATAAAGCTAAACATGCATCAGAGACACATTCAAAGACAAACATGTTTAGTAAATGTGGGTTAATGGAGACGGGCCTCTGTCTGGAATGTGCTAAATGTTGCCCGTCAACCCCGGCTGCTCCCAACACAAAACCCAAACAGTCGTGTGTGATCAGCTCTGCTCTCCAGACAGCCAATGCCAGAATTTCAGCGATGGCCTAACAGACCTAATCTTCCCTGATCCCAGAAAATGAGGCCCGTCGTGTCGGGGCCGTAAGCCCTCTAAGCTGTCGTCCTTAGCATTCATTGCTTTTTAATGGACAGTCTGAAGGATTACAATTGAAACCGTTTAAAAGTGACACAATATGGCTAAACATAGACAGTTCGAAATACAAAATGGGCATACTTGACTTTTCCAAGGTGGCATAGGAGCCAGATCTCCAAATATAGGAGAAGAAGGCGCCATGAAACAGGCCCGAGGATCGCTTATAAAAGCTGTTAAAGTCTTGTTAGGGTGAGAGATGTCTGCGGTGTTCTTCTGAAACAAGAGCGGGGAATCTTACTCAAAGGCTACGAAACATTTGATCATCTTGTGATCTTGTCCTGTTTGGTCTGCAGCGCTCTGGTAAGTTCTTCAATTCTGACTCACATCTCACATCATTTAGTTTTTAATTTAGTTTTGAAGCACACGTGTTTGTCCCGCCCGTGCAGATTGATAAAATGGGCGACGCCGAGATGGAAATATTTGGGGTTGCTGCCCCGTACCTCCGCAAATCAGAGCGGGAGAGAATCGCGGCGCAAAACACGGTGTTTGATGCCAAAACAGCCGTGTTTGTGCCTGACCTGAAGCAGGAGTACGTGAAGGGGAAAATCAAAAGCCAAGACGGCTCCAGGGTCACCGTGGAGACCGAGGATGGAAAGGTGGGTGTACTTCTTCATTCACAGGGAACATTTGTAGGCTGTTACTTAAATTCTGACGTCTCATATCCTTTTACTGGAACCTCTGAATCCACTCTCCAGGTGGTCACAGTGCACCTGGATGACGTCCGCCCCATGAACCCTCCGAAGTTCGACAAGCTGGAGGACATGGCCCTGCTGACACACCTCCACGAGCCGGCCGTGCTCTTCAACCTCAAGGAGCGCTACGCCGTCTGGATGATCTATGTAACCACAAATCAAACACACAAAATGAAAATAAATTATAATCCTGTTTCTAAAAGTTAGTCACGACCGAACCAACTATTTGAAAATGCGTAAAATGTCTTTATCATGCTGGTTCCTCTCCTCTCATGTATTCACAGACCTACTCTGGGCTCTTCTGCGTGACTGTGAACCCCTATAAGTGGCTTCCGGTCTACAACCCGGAGGTGGTGGCCGGGTACCATGGGAAGAAACGGCAGGAGGCCCCCCCACACATCTTCTCCATCTCGGACAACGCCTACCAGTTCATGCTCACAGGTCCGGTCCACAACACCCACAGGAACGGGTACTGAGATCTTTAGCAATACCACAGTGTAGAAATACTTTGTCACAAAAGTATTAGCATCAAAATATACTAAGTAAAAATACTCATCATGCAGAATTTCCCATTTCTGAATAATGTATATTATATTATTGGATTTGAATTATTGATGCATTAATGTGTTCATCACTTTTTAGCTCATTTTAATGACTTTATATAGCCTACTGCTAGCTTGTGAAGTCTTATCCTATCTTATTTTAACCTATAATAATACATCATATTTTATTTGTTGATTATATTTTGTAATTTTAATCTGAATCTGCAAAGTAACTAAAGGTATCAAATGAATGTAGTGCAGTAAAACGTAAAATAGTGGAATAGAAGTATAAAGTGACAGAAAATGGAAATACTAAAGTACAAGTACCTCAAAATTGTACTTAAAGGTGGGGTAGGCAGTATTTTTTTGGCGTCATTGGCCAACAAATCCATATTAACCGTGCAGCATGTTGTAATTCAAGTGGTCTGAGTGCAAACCTCTACTTCTGCCCCTCCTCTTGGCTCTGTTTTCAGGCTTCAGGAAATCTAGCCCGTGACGGGAGACTTTAGCCAATCACAGGTTATTTCAGAGAGACGGTGCGTTCGTATTGGCTAAGCTACAAATGCAGACATGCGTACACGTCCCTTCAGACGCTGAAAGCCTGATTTAATGGCGGAAAATCCTGCTGAAAATCCTGCAACTTGCGATACATTTCCACCTCCTTTGCCTGCAGCAACACGTCTCTCCACACGGAGCTTCAGCTCATTAGCTCAAGTTGTGGGTTTGGTGGGAGGGGCTTAGCGGAGTGATACGAGGCAGCAGAGAGAGAGGAGGAAGGTTTTGCTTAGGTTGCACAGATTTTGCCTCCCCCAGCTTTAAGTACAGTACTTGAGTAGCCTAAACGTACTTAGTTATTTTGTGCCTGACTGACTCCAGGTGGTTACGATTGAAGCTTCCTTTATGTTACTGAAACATTAAAAGCATCATTAAGTTTATTCTAATGATAGAATATCCTCAGAAGAAGAACTTGAAAATATATTTTCTCAATCATCTTCTATGAACAAACTGTTTTCTGCCGAAGTTGGAACAGTTTTGATTTCTGTATCTGTGTTTTTCTTGTTTGTCCTCTCTGTAGGTTAGAAGTGGGCGTGGCTCAGTCGTAAAAAGATGATGTCATGTACTTCCATGGACCAATCAGGATCTCTTTAAAAAATAATAACTTACGAACTTTAACTTTGATTGTTGCTTATTTAGTCATGAAAACTTTATGTAATGGAGTAATATTTAAGATTTTAATCCAAGTTTTCAGGGGTTTTAAGGCACAACTATCAGGGCGCTTAATGAAAGATCGCAAGATAAAAAAGACTAAAACTAAACCAAATTGTCTTACGTTTTAGACTAAAATTAGACTAAAATGCTAAAAACTAAAATGTGACTAAAACCAATTCAAATTTTCATCAACTATCTTAATGATAGTTAAGATGCTTAATGAAGGTTTGCTGCAAAGATGTCACATAATAATACGTCTTGACCAAAAACTATTAAAATAGAATAGAGACTAACATTTACATGATTTTTCCTGACAAAAACTAGACCAAAATGATGAAATATCTAAAATGTGACTAAAACTAATTCAAAGTTTATTTAAAATCCTAAAAATAAATCAAAATTAAGTGTCAAAATTACAGCTGAACTATACCAGTGTTCACCCATTTTCTTTCCCTGTGACAGATCGAGAGAACCAGTCTATCCTGATCACGTGAGTGCGACTGTATGTGCTGTTTACCAAAAAATAATTAATACAAAAATTATACACAATTTCCCCAATCACTCATGTCGTGCTGTACGTTTTGTCAGTGGAGAATCTGGTGCCGGGAAAACCGTCAACACAAAGCGAGTCATCCAGTATTTTGCAACAATCGCATCATTCGGAGACTCGAGCAAGAAAGAGCAACTTCCCGGCAAAATGCAGGTTCAGTCCACTTATCTTACATGTATTGATTATAAATGAAACCATGTGTTGCAACAGCTACTTTTAAAACACAGATGTTAAGTTTTTATTCCTGATTTGAGCCTGCAGGGGACTCTGGAGGATCAGATCATCCAGGCCAACCCTCTGCTGGAAGCCTTCGGGAACGCCAAGACCGTGAGGAACGACAACTCCTCTCGATTTGTACGTTTAGTACGGAAGCTCAGAGTGGCCATTATTGCACTTATTATTATAATTCATGTTTAATCCTGTTATCTCTTGATGATGAGAAAATGAATCTGTTATCACAAGAAAACAACTTTGTTACACTGATAAGGTCAAATTATATGGAATAGTTGTAATAATGAACTAAAAGAATGTAGTAATATGTGTAAATTCAAGAAAATTGTCTTTGTTTTGTTAATCTGTCTCTGTTTTATGCTGTTATGATTCTTTATTATATTTAGTTATTTACGTTCTGTTTGTTTTATTTCACTGCTGTTGTTTATTAGATATATTGATATTATTATTTAACCACTTTCATAACTGTACGGTCAGTGTGTTGTTAGTGTGTATAATCGACCGAAAATTATATTTAAAAATGTGACAAGATAATTTACTTGTGATCTTGAGATAAAAAAAAAAATAATAATGATCTCAGTTGTAATATATTGTAGCTCATAAGTCAAGTTTAAATAATAATTAAATAACGTTTCCAGGGAAAATTCATCCGCATCCACTTTGGAACAAAGGGGAAGTTGGCATCAGCTGATATTGAAACATGTACGTTTTTCTTATTATATTATTGTCGTTTATATTCCACTGCTACTCCAAGTGTTGCAATATATATGCAATATATATTTTATCTCTGTATATTTGTGATCAGACCTTTTGGAAAAATCCAGAGTGACCTTTCAGCTGCCAGCAGAGAGGAGCTACCACATCTTCTATCAGATCATGTCAAACAAGAAGCCTGATCTAATAGGTAAATATACTGTTTAGCGAGTTGTGAGTCTGATGATGCGCCCTTAATGCCTTATCAATGCTGCACTTTCACAGCTACTGTAGCTGCTGAGCCTGGACAGAGAGATCAATACTTTTCTGTGTTTCATTCCAGAGATGCTGCTGATAACCACCAACCCATATGACTACCCTTTCATCAGCCAGGGTGAAATCACTGTGCTGAGCATCGATGATACCGAGGAGCTGATGGCCACAGATGTGAGTGCATGATACGGATATATTTCATGATATTTAAAATGTCAAAATCACATATAAAATAATCAAGTTATTGTTCAATGTAGTGAGATTTTTCAACTCTTAAAAACTCAAACAACTGATTCTATTAGTTTTAGTTGATTACAGTTTGATTGGCTTCATTCATTTGGACTGAAAAGTCATGTTAAACCTTAAGAGGATATCTGGTTTATTGCCAAGTAGGTTTTCAGATACGAGGACTTTGCCTTGGTGTTTCGGTGCGTAACAATAAACAGACAAGAAAAAGAAAAAGTACTGCAAAAGTCAAGAACTATAAATATAAAATAGAAACGTTTACTATGCAAAATAGTATAAATATATCTGTTATCAAAATGAAAAGAGCTGCACAGTGTTTGAAGCAAAGAGTATACTTTATACCAGCCATTCTCAACCAGTGGGTCGCGGCCCAATGGTGGGCCTCAGAGCGCCATCTAGTGGGCTGCACAGGCAGTGGTACTGCCACTGTTACATTAAAATTTAGTTTCTTTTTGGTAATTTGGTATTTTAATATCTAAATGTGCTCAAGGAAACACATAAATGAAAAACATCAAATTAAAATGCATAATTTCAGTGACCAGTTGCGTTTGAATATCACCAGCCAATCACGACACATCATCAGGTAGAGACAAATGTGTTTTGCAGCTGTTAGCTAGCTAACGTTCCCTCAGATGCAGAGACACAAAACGGATCAGTTTTTGAAACAAAAAAATTGATGTGGGAGACAACCTGCACCAGTAAACGCTCCAAAGCGTGTGGTGATGAAATATGAGCCTGAATACATTAATATGGATTCATAATGGCAGACAGTACAAAGCACGGTGTGTTGAATGTGGTGAAATCCTGTCAAATGAGGCGCTAAAACCTTTGAAGCTCCAGAGACACTTAAACACAAAGCACCTGGGATGTTGTGTTTTTTTTCTTATTTATTTGGGAAGATGGTCCTCAGAAATCTTTTAACAATCAGAGGTGGGCAAAAGGTTGAGAACCCCTAATTTAAACTGTGCAATGTGCAGAGATAATAATCCAAAAAAATTGATTTAAGACACTTTACGTTAATGAAACTGTTCTTGTGGCGTGAGGTTTTGGTCTTGATGGACCTCAGCCTCTTGCCGAATGTAGTGTTTCAAAAACACTCTGTCCAGGGTGGGAGGGGTCAGCCATAATCCTTCCTGGAGACGTACAGGTCCTGGAGACATACAGGTCCTGGAGGGATGGCAGGTATTTTATTTTACGCTTCAGTGTGATCGAATTCCAATATTGTATTATTGTTAAACTAAAACTAACAACAGGAATCACAAGGCTTTAACGTCTGTGTCTGTTCCTCAGAGCGCCATCGACATCCTGGGCTTCAACACGGAGGAAAAGGTTGGCATCTACAAGCTGACTGGAGCTGTGATGCACAATGGGAACATGAAGTTCAAGCAGAAGCAGCGGGAGGAGCAGGCGGAGCCCGACGGCACCGAGGGTGAAACGTCTGAGCTGTCACTCTAAATTGAAAACCAAATTAGGCTTCAGTGTGGCAACATCACAGCTGCTTTTAAGCCTGGTTTGTGCTTCACGTGTCCATGTGTGATTTCTATCCCATAGTGGCAGACAAAGTTGCCTATCTCATGGGTCTAAACTCTGCCGATTTGCTGAAAGCGCTGTGTTATCCCCGAGTGAAGGTCGGTAATGAGTATGTCACCAAAGGTCAGACTCCGCAGCAGGTACAGTACGTTTTCTACATCTGAAAATGTGTGTTAACTGTGTTCAGAGTGAATACAGATTAAATGCAAAGATTATGTTTGATTATAGGTGAACAACGCCATGGGTGCCCTGTCTAAGGCCGTGTACGAGAAGCTGTTCCTGTGGATGGTCACGAGGATCAACCAGCAGCTCGACACCAAACTCCCAAGACAGCATTTTATCGGCGTCCTGGATATCGCAGGGTTTGAGATTTTCGAGGTAAACCGGATTCAAACCTACATGAAATAAAACAAATCTTTCTAAAAATGTCTATATTGCTTTAATCAATAACTTAATTCAGATGAACAGCCTGGAGCAGCTGTGCATCAACTTCACAAACGAGAAGCTGCAACAGTTTTTCAACCACCACATGTTCGTGTTGGAGCAAGAGGAGTACAAAAAGGAAGGGATTGCGTGGGAGTTCATTGACTTCGGCATGGACTTGGCCGCCTGCATCGAGCTCATTGAAAAGGTGCATCACCTTTGTATAAAGTCAAATATTTACATCAACAGTAGATGCACGCGTTCCAACACTAATCAGCTTTTCTCTCCTACAGCCGATGGGTATTTTATCTATTCTAGAAGAGGAGTGCATGTTTCCGAAGGCGACAGACGGCTCCTTCAAGAACAAGCTGCACGACCAGCACCTGGGGAAGAACAGCATCTTTCAGAAGCCCAAGCCCTGCAAAGGAAAGGCAGAAGCCCACTTCTCTCTGATGCATTACGCCGGCACTGTGGACTACAACATCAGCGGCTGGCTGGAGAAAAACAAAGACCCGCTAAATGACACCGTGGTGCAGCTTTATCAGAAAGCTTCCCTTAAGCTGCTCTGTCAGCTCTTCGCCACATATGCCACTTCTGACGGTCAGTTCACAGACATATTACAGAGAGATTATGTTGACTGTGTAGTTCACTACATCCGTCATGTTGTTTCTCTTGTGTTTCTGTAGCTGCTGCTGATGGAAGCAAGAAAAGTTTCAAGAAAAAGGGCTCTTCGTTCCAGACAGTTTCTGCACTTTTCAGGGTAATAACCAATCATTAGATTGATGGATTTATTCGGTGTCAGTGTGGACACCCCCCACCACCACCAGATAATTTTGAAGGGACCAGAAAATTGTGCAAAATTTACTATTAATTTAGATATTTTTTCCCATTTTTAATTTACTCATCTGCTTATATTTTTTGTGAAAATGTTTATTTGTGTGAAAACAGTTTCATGTCCAAAAGTTTCTCTACATGATGGTCTAAAAGCTCCACCATGAATTAATTCTAGTAGGAAAACCATATGTAACTTTAAATTATGTAAACTATAAATATAAAAATAAGGAATACAGAGGACATGACCTCTGTGTCAGTAGTAACTTCAGCCCTGAACAACTGTATATAAAACTAATCTCAGCTAATGTCCCTGCATCAGTCCCACATCCTGGCATATAACTTGTACCAACTTTCCTTTAAGTTAAGATCAAGACTAATTGTTAACGTTAAGAGATTATAATCTGTGTATCTCCTGCAGGAAAACCTGAATAAACTGATGGCCAACCTCAGATCCACACATCCACACTTTGTAAGATGCATCATCCCCAATGAAACCAAGACGCCAGGTGAGAAGAAAACAGAGAAGTTAAAGAGAGATGAGAAGATCGATACAGCTCTCACGTCTTCACATTTCAGTTTTTGATTAAAAGAAGGAGATGTAGCGTTCTAATTTGTGAGCTTTAGAGGTGCTGGTAGGTGGATTTTGTTACCTTTGTTACAAAGCCAGGCTAGCTGTTTCCCCCTTTTTCCAGCCTTTATGCTAAGCTAAGCTAACCAGCTGCTGGCTCCAGCTAAATATTCACCGTGCAGACATGAGAGTAGTATCAATCTTCTCATCTCAACTCTTGTAAAGAAAGAAAATATGTGTATTTCCCCCCAAAATGTTGAACTGTCCCTCTAACACGGGATGTTTCGTCCACGTAGGGTCCATGGACCACCATCTGGTCCTTCACCAGCTGCGCTGTAACGGCGTGCTGGAAGGTATCAGGATTTGCAGAAAGGGATTCCCGAGCAGGATCCTCTACGGAGATTTCAGGCAGAGGTGATACACACACACACACACACACACACACACACACACACGACAAAACACTGAACCTCAACGGTCTCTGTGACAGATACCGGATTCTGAACGCCAGCGCGATCCTTGAGGGCCAGTTTATTGACAGCAAGAAGGCGTCAGAGAAACTGCTCTCCTCCATTGATGTGGACCATGCCCAGTATAGATTTGGACACACAAAGGTATTTTATCAGAAAAACCTGACATTGTTTGTCGCTATATGTGAACTTATTAGGCCTACAGTTTCTTAAATATCAGACAGCAACAGCTCCTTACTGTAACCCATACACTGTGACATTACAAATTGAATTGTTTCATAATATGACACGTGAATTAATTAGATTAATTCATTCATTTAAAGGCCTAATGGATTCTAGAGATTGTCCTCCATATATCAGCTGCTAAACCACCTTAAAGAATTGCATCAGTCTGACCTTTAGTGGACCGTTTCCCATCATGGACTTTTCACCTAACTAAGACTACAGAATCAGGAAAGAGTCAGGAAATAGTGTTCAGCATGTCCCAAACAACCAAAACGATATTAAATTACTTTTCACTGACATGTTGTATCAGGTGTTCTTCAAAGCCGGCCTCCTGGGTCTCCTGGAGGAGATGAGGGATGAACGGCTGGCCGTGCTGATGACTCGTATCCAGGCCGTGGCCCGAGGTTACGTCACCAGGCTGAGGCTCAAGGAAATGTCGAAGAAAAGGTCTCTGACGAATCAATTTCTATTATATATCTTTGCAACTTTAGTTTAATGAATGCATGAGACATTTCTGGAATTTCTAGTGCAGGGAAATTCGGGGAATAACATGAGAAATATCAGGGACATTTAAGGATTATAGGACACTTTACAACTGGGTCACATTACAGTAATACAGCAGAACTTATTCTCTAACTTGTATCTCATATTCATTTAATTTGATGGTTAATAGAAGTGGAAAATGTGCTGCACTTGCTGTAAAATGTGTATTTTTATCCATGCTAGCAGCACGGCTCGATCCACCACTGTGGTCCCGACTGAAATATCTCTCTATTGGATAGATTGTCATGAAATTTTATACAAACATTCATATTCCTAATGATCCTCTGACACTTTGGTTTATGACCGAATACCTGCAAAACTAAAGAATTAGATGTACTTAGTGTTTAGTGCAAATAAGCAAATGTTAGCATGCTAAACTAAGATGGAGAACATGGTAAACAGTATACCTGCTTAACATCATGCTGATGTTTAGCTGGAGACTCTCAGTCTTGGTCAGTTTCTGCTGTGCAGTTAAATGTCTTAAAGTGACAAATCTTCAAATCGTTTCTGTTCTGACTCCATGAGAACTTTTTTCTTTTGTTCTTTTCTTGATCGTCACTTCACTCAGGCATCATAGGCATCTTTTTCCCTCTATAGAGAGTCCATTTTCATCATCCAGTACAACATCCGTTCATTCATGAATGTGAAGAACTGGCTTTGGATGAGGCTCTACTTCAAGATAAAGCCTCTGTTGCGAAGTGCGGAGGCCGAGAAGGAGATGCAGTCCATGAAAGAGGAGTTCTCACGACTCAAAGAGGAGTTTGCAAAGTCGGAGGCCCGGAGGAAGGAGCTGGAGGAGAAAATGGTCATGCTCGTCCAGGAGAAAAATGACCTCTACCTTCAAATCCAAGCAGTATGTAAACACTGACCCCCGGGTAGAACAAAGTGGTCTGTTTGTATTGATTTCATTCTGTCGGATGAAGAGATACAGAAAATACTTTTTTTCCCCGCTGAAATTCAGCAACTACATAATCAATAGTGATGTAAGATAAGAGGACGTGTCATTGATTCCTGCAGGGAAAGTAAAAATAAAATATAAATAGTAACTGAGAAGACGGGGGTATTACACCAAATCCAAATGTTGATGGTAACACTACAACATATTCAGAGAGAAATATAATAAATATTACTAATTATGAGATGATAGAAATGAAAAATGCCTTTGTAACCCTTTTAGATCACATCCCCGGCCATATTGTGCACCTGTATAACAATATATGCGTCTGCCGATCCTGTTTCACTCAGAAATACGTCACAACATGGAAGCTCGATACTCTCGAAATGATGTTTCATCTCAACTTTAAGACTCGCATATGAATCAGCCTTTAAAAATAATTTCTATGTCTGCAAAATACCGGATGTCCAATGTAAAAATATATACAGTATTTCAAAAACACCAAACAAATGGGATGCAATTTCAAAGGATCACCAAAGTCTGTAGGATTCATCCTCAGGGGACCATGAATGTCTGTACAAAATTTCCACTGCTAGCTGCTAGCATTACTAAAAATAAATGAAAAATGCAATATGCCCAAATTTAAAATAGACACAATATTCCAAACCAACAAAATATAAATAAAAAAGATGTAGAAATGAGAAAAATATGTTTTTGACAGCACTTCCACAGCACACAATATGTCAAATGTGCAGATGTCTATTATAAATAACTATATGAATCTAATAATATGTAACTATTAAGCTAATTACTATTATTTTACTTAATAACTATTAGGTAATTAATAATGAGGCTGTAACAACGAGACAAAAAAAGTTGAAAAAGAATGAAATTAACAAGAAAAACCATCATCTATATCTATATAGAACACTTTTACTGCACTGTTATAATGCACCACTGTGCCCCTGCTGTTAAGGAGAGGGAGAACCTGTGCGATGCCGAGGAGCGGTGCGAAGGCTTGATAAAGAGCAAGATCCACCTGGAAGCCAAAGTCAAAGAGTTCTCCGAGAGGATGGAGGAAGAGGAGGAGATCAACGCCGAAATCACTGCCAAGAAGAGGAAGCTGGAGGACGAATGTTCGGAGCTCAAAAGAGACATCGACGACCTGGAACTCACCATCGCCAAAGTGGAGAAGGAGAAATATGCCACAGAAAATAAGGTGCCTCCGATGATTTTCCTCATGTCACGGGTTTATAATAACACGCTAACTTAAAAAATGCTTCTCTCCTTAGGTTAAGAATTTGGTAGAGGAGCTCAGTACTCTTGAGGAAAATCTGATGAAGTCTTCAAAGGAGATCAAAGCTTTGCAGGAGGTGCACCAGCAGACGTTAGACGACCTCCAGGCTGAGGAGGATAAAGTAAACTCTCTAATGAAGACCAAGATCAAGCTGGAGCAACAGGTTGATGATGTAAGTGTGGAAATTATTCTCTCTTAATTGGATCGTCAAGAAGTATCTACCTTAATTAGTGTAATTTTCCCGGTTTGGTTTCCTTTGTTGACGTTGGTCATTAACGCCTCGTGCAGCTGGAGGGCTCACTGAAGCAGGAGAAGAAGGTGCGTGCAGACTTGGAGAGATCCAGAAGAAAACTGGAGGGGGATCTGAAGCTGTCCCAGGAAACCATCATGGAGCTGGAGAATGAAAGACAGCAAATGGAGGAGAGACTGAAGAAGTGAGTTGTTTGATTATTCAGCGTCGTACATCCTGAAACACAAAGCGGAGTCAATTAGGTTCAATAATTACCACTGAAGATTTAAGCATGTGAAGGTTATACTCATTACTGAAATATATCAACAATAATAATGACGATGATGATGATAAGATTTACACAAACTGACATAAACCCTCTTAAAGGAACATTCTGGCTGAGAGTTAGATGAGAAGACTGATGCCAGCAGCCAGTTAGCTTAGCTTAGCACAAAGACTGGAAGTGGGGGGAAACAGCTAGCCTGGCTCCGTCCAACAGCAACAAAATATGCCTACCAGCACCTCTAAAGCTCATCCATTAACATGTTGTATCTCGTTTGTTTCATCCTCACAAGAACTCAAGAGTAAAATCTCCGGTGGTTGCCTGGAAACCTCAAGGTCATGACAAGACTTCAGAAGATAGTCTGAACTTAACCCCCCTAAATTGGCAAATTGGTTACATTTTGGTTTTCGTAAGGATTAAACAAACCAGATGTAACATGTTAATTAGTGAGCTGTAGAGGTGTTGCTAGGCATATATTGTTACCTTTGGACTGGCTAGCTGTTTCTCCTTGTTTACAGTCTTTGTGCTAACACCATCTACATAAAAGAACAGACATGAGAGAGGTATCAATCTTCTCATCTAACTCACAGCAAGAAAGCGAATAAGTGTATTTCCCAAAATGTTGGACTATTCCTTTTAACTTCTTGGTGAAAAAAACACAAAAAACCTGCATTTTTAGCAATTTAATTGTAAAAAAATATGCCAAATGCAGTGAAACATTGCTCACCAGTAAATATTTTCTGTGCTGATAACAAAAAAATGAACTCTTTTCAGAAAGGACTTTGAAATCAGCCACCTGCAGTGCAAAATTGAAGACGAGCAAGCCCTTGGCACTCAGCTACAAAAGATGATTAAAGAGCTTCAGGTATGATTTATAACAATCAAAGGCGTTAGTACATTTCCTTTGATATCCCAAGAACCCACATTTTTACAAGTTAATACAATTTCACTGCAGGCTCGCATTGAAGAGCTGGAAGAGGAAATCGAAGCTGAGCGCTCGGCCCGAGCCAAAGTGGAGAAGCAGAGGTCTGATCTGTCCAGAGAGCTGGAGGAGATCAGCGAGAGGCTGGAGGAGGCCGGAGGAGCCACCGCTGCTCAGGCCGAGCTGAACAAAAAGCGCGAGGCCGAGTTTCAGAGGCTGCGTCGTGACCTGGAAGAGTCCACGCTGCAGCACGAGTCCATCGCTGCTACTTTACGCAAGAAGCAGGCCGACAGCGTTGCCGAACTCAACGATCAGATAGACAACATTCAAAGAGTCAAGCAGAAACTGGAGAAAGAGAAAAGCGAGCTGAAGATGGAAATCGATGACATGGCAAGCAACATGGAGAGTGTTCTGAAAAGCAAGGTAAGAGACTGTCTGTCTGCTGAATGACATTTTCTTTCTGTAGTCAGTTTATCTTCCTCGTGATAACCCATGCTCAATATTTCAGGCTAATCTGGAGAAACTGTGCAGGAGCCTCGAAGACCAAATGAATGAATACAAGACCAAAGCAGATGAAGCCCAGAGGTCTGTGAGTGATTATACTACACTCAGTGCTCGTCTGCAAACAGAAAATGGTACGTTTCTAAATGTAAAATGATTAAAAAAGATATAAAAGAGCTGATTAAGATGCACAGATGAGTTAGTTTGTGTCCTCTTTGTCCTAAACAGGTGATCTTACACGTCTGCTGGACGAGAAAGAGGCAACTCTGTCCCTGTTGAGCAGAGTGAAATCTGTGGGGAGTCAACAAATCGAAGAGCTCAAGAGACTTTTGGATGAGGAAATTAAGGTCTGAAGACACAGTTAAGTCTGATATACAATCTATTACAGCCACAGCAATTATTTAAACCTTAAAA
The DNA here is from genome assembly GCA_008360985.2 of Macquaria ambigua. Lineage (NCBI taxonomy): Eukaryota > Metazoa > Chordata > Actinopteri > Centrarchiformes > Percichthyidae > Macquaria > Macquaria ambigua. Next base: position 306,565 of record VMKM01000082.1, read on the forward strand.
AGGGAACTTTGCAGAGTAGCAGCTTGAAATCACTTGAAAATTTACAGTTAATAAAAATCCTGTGAGGTTACGTTAGTAAGCTGGACACAACGTGCTCATCAACCAGGCTGGTCCACCTTTTATCTTGACAGAATCAACGCTTGTAATTATTTCGTACAGAGCTGCAACGATTAGTCCATTAATCGATTAATTGAACTGTCAATTGACAGAAAATGAATCAGCAAACTATTTTGGATAATCGATTAATAATTTTAGTTATTCTTAAATAAACTTTAGGAAAAACTGTCAAACATTCTCTGGTTCCAGCTTCTCAAAATTAAGGGTTTGATGCTTATCTTTTCTGCATCACCTTGGTCTGAGGGAAATTATAACAGGCATTTTTCACAATTTATTCTATGGAGCAACTGATTAATCAATTAATCAAGAAAAGAATCGCTAGTTGCAGCATTATGTATCACCAAAACATAATGTGTGTATCCTCGAGGCCTAACATGCAGGCTGATTGGACTTTATGTTTAACCGGTGGCAGGATTGTGTTTTGCGTTGCCAGTGTTCCCACATGCTTGCAAACAAAACGTGGACCCACTTGTAAAAACATTCCTCCATACTAGAGGTTAATAACTCCACTGGGTACCTTTAATTGCATTTATACATCTTGCCAAAGCAGTTTTAATTCAGGCAATAAACCACTGTTGTGTATGTTCTTGCTTTTTCAGGCAAAGAATGCCCTGGCTCACGGTTTGCAGTCATCTCGTCACGACTGCGAGCTGCTAAGAGAGCAGTACGAGGAGGAACAGGAGGCCAAAGCTGAGCTGCAGCGCTGCCTGTCGAAGGCCAACAGCGACGTGGCTCAGTGGAGAACCAAATATGAGACAGACGCCATCCAACGCACTGAAGAGCTCGAGGAGGCAAAGTAAGAACTGCACTGCATAATTATTTTTTTTATGTCAGTGCTGATGGGTTTCTTACACTTTAACACAATTTATCTTGGGTTCAAAGGAAGAAGCTGGCCCAGCGGCTGCAGGAGTCTGAGGAAATGACAGAGACAGCAAATGTCAAATGTGCATCTCTGGAGAAAACCAAGCAGAGGCTGCAGGCTGAGGTCGAGGATCTCATGGTCGAGCTGGAAAGGTCTAATGCAGCCAATGCCACCTTGGACAAGAAACAGAGGAACTTTGACAAGGTATGTCGTTCTTTTTTACATTTCTCTCTCTTCAGGAACATGTCCTCATTTGCATCTTGTTGAGACCGCATTAATTAACCATGCTGTCTCCTCCTCTGTTAGGTTCTGGCCGAATGGAAACAGAAACATGAGGAGAGTCAATCAGATCTGGAAGTTTCCCAGAGAGAGTCTAGACTGCTTAGTGCACAGAACTCTTCAAGCTGAAAAATTCGTACGAAGAGGCTCTGGATCATCTGGAGAACATGAAAAGAGAGAATAAAAACCTTCAGCGTAAGGGGGTTCTGCTAGAAACAAATCATCCATTTGGTGGTGAAAAAAGTTGTAGTGTTTGTTTTTGACCTACGAATGTTTTTCTTTACATTTTCAGAGGAGATTGCAGATATCACTGAGCAAGTCGGCCAATCTGCTAAAACTATCCATGAGCTGGAGAAAGCTGCAAAGCAAACTGAACAGGAGAAGAGAGACACCCAGGCAGCTCTTGAGGAAGTTGAGGTTTGTATTATGTCCTTGAATGACATTATTCGGCCATAACCACAACTTAAAGTGTTCTTTCTTTCTGCAGTCTTCCCTGGAACACGAGGAGACCAAGATCCTGCACCTTCAACTGGAGTTGAACCAGATCAAGTCAGAAGTGGACAGAAGGGTGGCGGAGAAAGATGAAGAAATCGACCAGCTCAAGAGGAATCACCAGAGAACCGTGGACACTGCAGAACATGCTGGACGCCGAGACGCGCAGCAGAAACGACGCAATGCGCACAAAGAAAAAATTGGAGGGGGATCTGAATGAGGTGGAGGTCCAACTGGGTCACGCCAACCGCCAGGCATCCCAGACCACCAAACAACTGAGGAACCTGCAGACGCAGTTGAAGGTTTGTTAATGCACTGGTCAAGTGTTAGACCGATATATTGGGTCGATTTTTGGTGCATCTAAAGCGCCAAGCCTTTGCCTTCTGTCCCAGGACACCCAGGTCCATCTGGATGAAGCGCTCCACAGTCAGGAGGACTTAAAGGAACAACTAGCTATTGCAGAGCGCCGCAACAATCTGATGATGGCGGAGAATGAGGAGATGGTGGCAGCGCTGGAGCAATCTGAGAGGAGTCGCAAGCTGGCCGAGCAGGAACTGATCGACGTCAGTGAGAGGATTCAGCTGCTGCACTCTCAGGTTAGGAGATCATATATATATATATATATATATATATATATATATATATATATGACGATACAGGACAAGACAAGCCAAGACAGGAAAGAGCGTCAAAGGAAAATGGTAGAACAGGACAAGAAACACCAGTTCAAGACTGAACAGGACTGGACGGTACGAGCAGGACATGACAGGACGGGGCAGGACATAATAGTGAAGGGCATGGTAGGGCCAGGTAATGCAGGATAGGACAAGGCGTAATATAGCAGGACAAAACAAAACGGTACAGTACGGGGCAGGACAGGAAAAGTTGTCTCAAACGCAATTGTAAAAAGGTGGATCTTTAGCCAATCTATGGTTGTTTGCTTTCCTTTGAGCTGCAACTTTTAGTTCTTTAAGTACTTACAGCCAACCTGCCAGCCAGTTGTCCTTTTTTTGTCTGGCTGAGTGGTTCACTTGCTCACAATGTTCTGGGTCTATAAAGCCAATACATGTCCATCAAAAATTCCCTGATTGGCCCTGATCTGGATTTTGTGCATCGGCTTGGGACATCACCACCTTCTTTTTCATGTCATGTCAGCCGTGGAGATCAGCACATTGGGTTGAGGACACATGGCAGAAATCTGGTGTTTACATGCCACAGTATGCTGGTTTCCATCAGAGTCAACCACCCTGCATATTTGGGTTTCTAAAAACTGGGATAAAGACTTAATAGGTTTCTGACAGCACGATATGATGCATGTGCAAACACAAAAATGTGTGTGTCTAAAAAAAATGTCTAAAAAACTGATAATAGCCTGAGAATAACCAAGATGGTACTTACATAAAAACAGATTACTAAACCTTTTCTTTATGTATTTCAGTTAGAAAGCAAACAAGTTCATTCTTCACTTTAAACAGCAGTTGAGAGAACGATCTCACAAGACGGTCTCACTAAATGGACCTTGTGGTGGGATTATTTTCTCAACAACAATTGTAAAAAATCTGTAAATATGTGGAAAAATATCAATACTTGGCTGTGGATCCAAACCACTCACAATTTTAACTAAGGTGTCCTATTTAAATGTTACCTTATGATCAGAACTCCAGCCTCCTAAACACTAAAAAGAAGATGGAGTCTGATTTAACTCAGCTGCAGTCGGAGATGGAGGACACTGTGCAGGAGGCGAGGAATGTGGATGAGAAGGCCAAAAAAGCCATCATGGATGTAAGTCTCCCCTTTATCCAGTTTACCGCAGAGAGGCATTTCAGTGAGGAACTGCTGGACTTTGAGTTTGCAGATTAAATTTCACAGTGAGTTCACATTTGCATACAGGCTGCCGTGATGGCTGAGGAGCTGAAGAAAGAGCAGGACACCAGCGCTCACTTGGAGAGGATGAAGAAGAACCTGGAGGTCACAGTGAAAGACCTGCAGCAGCGCCTGGATGAAGCCGAGCAGATGGCCCTGAAAGGAGGAAAGAAAGAGCTTCAGAAACTGGAAGCCAGGGTATGAATCAAAACCATTCTGTGGAGAAAAACAGAATGAAAAGTGATTTAAAATAGCTGTCTTTTTAAGGTCCGTGAGCTGGAAAACGAATTGGACGCAGAACAGAAACGCAGCAGCGAGGCCATGAAAGGTGTGCGGAAATATGAGAGGAAAATTAAAGAGCTCACTTATCAGGTAAAAGGTATATCCTGTTATATAACTGTGAATTTCGCTAGATGAGATTTGACTGCTTGAATCTGAATAGGAAATGCGATGTGAGAGTAATCCCTCAAATGCTTTAGGGTGAGGAGGAGGAGAAGAATGTGGCAAGACTCCAGGATTTGGTCAACAAACTGCAACTTAAAGTGAAGTCATACAAGCGGCAGTGTGAGGAGGCGGTGAGTAAAAATACATGAATACTGTGTGAAATGTTAGCTTGATGAGTACCATCAACCACAGTCTCCTTTACTTTATTGTTTTCTGCGACACTCAGGAGGAACAAACCAGCATCCATTTGGCTAAATCTCGGAAGGTGCAACATGAACTGGAGGAGGCCGAGGAGCGAGCCGATATTGCAGAATCGCAGTTGAATAAATTACGAGCAAAGAGCCACGATGTGGTTGGTAAAGGGGAATAGAAATCTACACTGGTGCAAGATACCAATTTTATCTTTGTGATAGTGCATTTTTCAGCTAATCCAGTATGTTTTTAAATGGTTTATTTAGCTTAAGAAGTAACCTACAGTATAAAGGAACATTTAGTCTTTCAATTTTAAAAAAGCTGAAATCACCAAATTTGGAGATACATGGTTTTCTTTGGACAGTAACTGGGATGTGGACAAAATCTGTCAGTTTCAACATTATTTGAGAATTGGATGACAGTTCAAATCACGGTAAAAATGTAATAAACTGACCTTCCAGTAAGCTAAAATGTCATATAAACAGCTGATGTGATGCTAAATGACATTACGTTATTACATTAATGGGGCCACTTGTCATGAGGAGTACTACTCATCTTGGGAAAACACTTGTATAATGTCCTCATTGGCGCTTTCTCATGTCGGTTATTGTATCTTGGATTAGGCTTGAAGACTAAAAACCTTTAACAGAAAATCTGGGTTACAAAGGGCAGGGAAGGTTTAAGGAAAGATGCAAACAGGTTGCATTGTGGGAAATGTAGGATCCAGTGTTTTTGGACGATGACCCATACTAAGGACTAAAAGTCTGGATATGTTGTCCTTCCTCAATTTTGACCCCTCTTTTTAAAAGCTGTCTCTTGTGAGTCCTTCAACCTTTCTGAAAGTGACATACTTAATAACTGCAGTGGCCCTTTAACTGGTAAAACAACAATCACAAATAAATACACATTACAGACGTGTTGTCATACTATCCATCAACTTATTACATTGTTACAACTGTTGTTGTAATATACACAGAAAACATAAAGATACAAAAAGAAACAAAGCTAACAGTCTAACAGCCAAGCTAGCAGCTCTGTGAGGATGTGGTCCAGTGGTGCTTTGGGCTAAATGCTAACATGCTGATGTTAAGCAGGTTTGCCATGTTCACCGTCTTAGTTTAGCACGTTAGCATGCTAGCATTAGCTAATTAGCACTAAACACAAAGTACAACTGAAGCTGATAGAAAAACCATTAGTCTTACAAGTATTTAGTCATGCACCAAAGTATGTGACAAGTTAAAACTTTGACCTGCTGGTGGCGCTAAATGAAAAGTTAACTGATCACCAAAGTCATTCGGATTCATCCTCTGGGGAATATCTGTACCATGTCATGGCAATCCATCCAACAGATGTCAAGACATTTCACTCACATCCATGAATGTACAAAATATCATGTTTATCCATCCAATAGTTGTTGAGATATTTCAGTCTGGACCAAAGTGGACAGTAGACTGATAATGTCGTATGTAGAGTCATGCCGCTAGTGTGGCAAACAATTATTAATCTTTGTCACCATCTATGTCCGTGTAAAGATAGACTGACTAGTCAGAGCTGAAAAATTTTGAAAATGTTCAGAAGAAAGTTTCTTGCACACTGTATACACAGCATCTGGTCCTCAGTCTGTGTTGTTAAGCCTGGGATCAGTCGAGACCGAGCTAAGTCAACAGTGACAGCTCAACATGTTCCAGGAATAGTGTCTACACAGCAGTTATTTAAGCACTGACCCGAACTAAAACCTCATTCTTAACGAGACACAGAAAAATGTCTTTGTCAAGCACTGTGAAATGTATCTGAACTTTATGGTAGATTAATAATATTAATAAATCTCTAATGAATCCTCCCTGCAGACCGAACGCCATCACATGATCAAAAAGGATTTTAAACAGCATCTGGATTTCAGTCAATGATAAAGTAATAAAATATCCCAAAACTGACCAGATCTACATTTGTTTTGTTAAAGAAGTTAATTATTTAATCAATAAAAGAAACAAAAATATAAAGATATCACACTTTTGATTGTAAAAGGCTCAAGAAAGAGAAAAATGTATCTTCAATTTGGAGAATCTCTTCCCGTTACAAAAGAAGCTCACTAGTACTCTTGTCTTGGTACGTGCAATAAAAATTGATCACTAAAAGATGGAGACACTTTATCCACGTTCAACATTATTCCTTAAGCATCGTTTAGTCTCTTGAACCAATAAAGACCATAAAATCTGATGTTTATTTCCCACGAGAAGCTGTTTTATTTACATCCTGAATCTTATTAAGTATCCTTTTTTCTACTAACAACAAAAAGGAAAAGCATGTGGCTATTTGAGGAACTGAAATCTGATATGATTGATAACTAAATATATATTTTACCAGAAGGTATAACATTTTGAGATATGCGGTTAGTTAGTAATAAGAATACAGACACATTTTGCCAGTCAAAATCGATGAAATTAAGAAAAATGAATGCATTAAACCAGCATGGTTACACTCAGATGCTGCTACCACACTGTTGATTTGAACTAAAAACTGAAGCACACAGCTGATAATGAAAATCTGCTCATCAACACTGCAGTAACACACCAATTCAACTGGAAGAATCACATTAGCATCGGCTCACAGCTACAGCTAAAAAAAAAAACGAGATCAGATAAAAACCTGAATAATGCAGGCCTGACATTTGTGAGTTAAAATAGACCACATCAAAATCCACCTTTTTCACTCCTGTCAGCGGTGCACTAATCAGCAGCAGCTGGTATGTTCATGGCATTTGTAGAAATCCCTGTGAAGCAGGGTTAGGGTTACTGCGATGCACATGTGACTTTCAGCAGAGGAGGGTTACGTACGAGTGCTGGAGTTTAACCTCCAAGTGTAGAGAAACTACAAAGAGGAGGACGGGTGGTGCTTGAGGAGCTGACAGGTTGTTGTTTGCACAATCAGAAACAGGACTCCTAAGTGGACAAGCAGGGACAAAGACAGACCACCACCTCGTGTTATTCACTCACAGTGGAGAGGTAGGCTTGTTTTGTAGCTAAAATATTTATACTAAGAACATTACAGTATGCAAACACAGGACACTCAAAAGGAAGAATTCAGAAAAACTGGGGGGAAAAGGACAGTACACTGCCCTACAAAGCTTTAACGCAGCAACTAAATATTTGGTCTAAATTGAGTTAAGACCAGAATCTTCCTTTTTGACATTTTTTTAACCATACATATAGTTAATTTGCCATAAAAATGTGGTATTTCTAAAAAAGAAACATTCAAAATTTGCTAGAACTAGAAAACAGAGGTAAAAAAAAACAACTGCAGCGACAACACTCCGGCTAGCTAGGAGAAAGAGGGTGAATTAGCTTTGGCTAAGGCTAGCGGGTGAGCTACAACATCTTAATAATTGGGTTTTTATACCTAATATACCTAAAGTATATCTAATCATAGCGCAGAAAAAGAAGTAACACCAGAAAAACTAGTCATGCTAAAAGCTAACTAGCCTAGCTAGCAGAGTAGCTGTGGACTTGTGGAATTCACATGTGGCTAAGCTACATTTAAATCACATATTTAAATGGATTCATTCAAAGATACATTTATTAAACTAGTTCCTTGTTAAAATGTACAAGACAGCGAAGAAATAAAAACATACATATGTTGTTTATAGATACTGTGTTTTTCCTCTGTTCAGATTGTCCAAACATTGATTGCATTATCTAAATGTTATTGGGTGGTTTTTAGGTTTTATGTAAGGTCTGTGACAATTACAAAACAGCCTAAAAAGGCATAAAATTAAGGTTTTACAACTTATATATTTGTTACACAGTTTACTCCAAACTATTTTTTCTCAATTTTACTGTTTCTGTAGTTCCCTGTGTCACCGACAGGATAATCCATCCCAACGTGAAATAAAAACATTACAATTGTGGAGAAATCAGCAGATTAAAAAACAAATCTGCAACATTATTCATTTAATTAATTTTTTTTACACTTCTTTATATTTAAGTATATTCATGCAACCCTTTCTAGAGTATTCTGGGTTTTTTCCCCCAGTTTGTTAAAGTGTACAACTACAAACATTTATCTCCAAATTTGGTATAAAGAATTAAATGTTGGTTTATGGGCTGAGAAAATGATCCCACTTTTAATGTTCATCAAGTTTAAGTTTTGGAGCTACACGGTCTCTCCACTAAAATCCAGGATGATCAGAAATACCAAATTATTTCATTAAAATCTTCTTTTATGTTATGATCTTCTTATAAGCAAACACCACAGTTCTCATCAAGTCTAAAATTAATATGAAACCTGATGAGAGCTCAGGTTACACACAACTCTCCCATGCTTATTCTAAATGTGGTACAAAGCGGCCGCCATGTGTTGCTACCTGCTTGTGATGTTCACACACTCTTTAAGTAAAGCACACACACCGGACGCCGTTATGTGTTAACCTGTATACAAAGCAGACAAACTTCCCTCAAGGTGGCCGGCCATCACTAACCTTGGCATGAGATATACAGTGGCAAGAAAAAGTAAGTGAACCCTTTGGAATTTCCTGGTTTTCTGCATTAATTGGTCATAAAATGTGATCTGATCTTCATCTAAGTCACAAGTATAGACAAACACAATGTGCTTAAGCTAATAACACGCAAGCAATTATAATCTTTCATGTCTTTACTGAACACACCCACTAAACAATCGCAGTGCTGGTGAAAAAAGTAAGTGAACACTTGGATTTAATAACTGGTCAAACTTCCTTTGGCAGCAATAACCTCAAACAAGCGCTTCTGGTAGCCCCGGATCAGACCTGCACAACGTTCAGGAGGAATTTTGGACCATTCTTCCTTACTGAACTGCTTCAGCTCTGCTTCAGTTTAAGGTCTGGGCTCTGACTGGGCCACTCCAAAAGGCGGATTTTCTTTTTTTGAAGCCATTCTGTAGTAGATTTACTTCGATGTTTAGGGTCATCGTCCTGCTGCATCACCCAACTTCTACTGAGCTTCAGCTGGCGGACAGCCACTCTGACGTTATCCTGTAGGATATCTTGATAAACTTGGGAATTCATTTTTCCCCCGATGATGGCAAGCTGTCCAGGCCCCGAGGCAGCAAAGCAGCCCCAAATCATGATGCTCCTTCCACCGTACTTCACCGTTGGGATGATGTTTTCATGTTGGTATGCGGTGCCCTTTTTATGCCATACGTAGTGCTGCGTGTTCTTCCCGAATAATTCCACCTTAGTTTCATCAGTCCACAAAACATTTTCCCAGTAGCGTTGTGGAGTGTCAAGGTGCTCTTTGGCAAACTTCAGGCGTGCAGCTGTGTTTTTTTTTGGAGAGCAGCAGCTTCCTCCGTGGTGTCCTGCCATGGACACAATGCCTGTTCAATGTTTTGCGTATGATAGACTCATAAACAGAGATGTTAACCAGTTCCAATGATTCCTTCAAGCCTTTAGCTGTTACTCCAGGGTTCTTTTTTACCTCACTGAGCATTCTGCGTTGTGCCTTTGGAGTCATCTTTGCTGGGCGCCCACTTCTAGGGAGAGTAGCCACAGCACTAAATCGTATCCATTTGTAGACAATTTGTCTAACTGAACTGATGAATATCTAAACTCTTGGAGATTACTTTGTAACCTTTTCCAGCTTTATGTAAATCAACAATTCTTGATCGTAGGTCTTCTGAGATCTCTTTTTTTGCGAGGCCTTTCAAATTAAGCATTACATGTTGTGTCAGAGAGAGTTTAGATAACGATACACCTAATTATAATATTGCCATTGTTCTATATGCACATGAATTGTACTTAACCTGGAGAACCTAGGAAATAAATGTTTTATTATTAACCCTGATTAGACAGCAAAAGGTTGGACACATATTCAAAATGTGCCGTATCAGTGGAATCCCCAAAAAGAAACAATCTGACTTGTGCATTTGGCCAAAAAGCATAAAGTATTTCATTTTCTCATGACACGTTCCAGAAAAAAGTAATGTCGACATTGTGCTGACATTTGTCCAGAGTTTAATCCAGTTAATCCAAGCAAGGTGCCTTGGAGGCGAATGAGCAGGTGGTCCTCGAGTCCAGGATGAACATGAAGGTCACGATGCATCATGGAGACTCTGGGTTACTGTGGGAGAAAAATGGTTTATACCCATAAATACACACAATGACGCTTTCTGTCTCTAAATCAATTATGAATTATCACACTGAATTCATTGATTAAGCAGATCGTTAAACATGAGATGTAGTCCTCCTGAACAGCAAACACAACATAAACGTTAAGTAGCTAACGACAGTTCTTGACAGTATGGAAGGCATGTAAAAATAGTGCTTGAGGATCATCACCTGTCGCCGCTGACATGTTCCTATTACCACTGCGAGATCCTGTGTCATATTTAAGTGTTGAGCAGAGATCAATAATGCGACTTGATTGACATTTGAATGGAGTGACATTGCCAAGTTTGGAGCGTCCGGTTTGCTCCAGCAGCACATTCATCTTGATAAAAGGAGCCTCCACCTCCTGCTGGTGTTCACTCAGGAGGTCTGCCATTCACTGATCACTGGTAAGATCTATCGTTTGCCTCTCTGGAATCTGTCAACATCAGTGGCTCTGCAAGAAGATCTGATTCAATTCTACTGGGGTGTGTAAACCCGGTAAGTACGATACAAACGTATAAATAATTTGATTAGAAATCTTTTTTAATTTAGGATTAATTACACTTAACTGTGCCTTACTTTCTTGCTTTTTTATCTTCAGGTATCAACATGAGCAGTGATGCCGAGATGGCCCAGTATGGGCCGGCGGCCATCTTTCTCCGCAAACCTGAGAAGGAGCGAGTCGAGGCTCAGAACCGGCCGTTTGATGCCAGAACAGCGTGCTTTGTGCCCGATGCCAAGGAGCTGTACATCAAAGGTGTCATCCAGAAGAGAGAAGGTGGCCAAGTCACCGTGAAGACTGAAGCTGATGAGGTAAATATGTCTGTACACAGCATCGGTGATTTATTTATCCCTGCATACTTTAAATTACTGTTGATGCGGTGCAGACTTTTCAAATCAATTTGCACTTACAGCTGAATTACCAGTGAACCAGTGGCTGCCTGGAAAGTGGAAACAAAACACATTAAATAATCTAAAACACTATAGCATGCTTTAAAACTGTAGTTTAATGTAAAGTATACATGATTTGTGATAAATGGGCTGTAACATGCAAAAACAGGTATGTGATTTTAAGCCTCACCTGGTTTGGTGCTTTATTTGTTTAAATAAACCAATTTATTCATTTTGAAATTTGTTTGTTCTCATTTTTCTTTTCTTGTTGCTGAATCCTGTTAAGTTCTGCAGCAGGAATATCATATTTCCTCCAGTCAATATCATTTCATCTTCTCTTCTCACTTCATTTTCCAGACTGTAACAGTGAAGGAGGAACACTGCCATCCTATGAATCCCCCAAAGTACGACAAGATTGAGGACATGGCCATGATGACCCACCTCAATGAGCCCTCTGTGCTGTTTAACCTCAAAGATCGTTACGCAGCGTGGATGATTTATGTAAGTAATGAGAGGGACATTTTCACCTCTTTATTTGTCTTGCCTCACACACTGTATGTTCTCACCTGCAGACCTACTCCGGGCTCTTCTGTGCCACTGTGAACCCCTACAAGTGGCTGCCGGTGTACGACCCACAGGTCGTGGCAGCCTACAGAGGGAAGAAGCGCATGGAGGCCCCGCCACATATTTTCTCTGTCTCTGATAATGCATATCAAAATATGCTTACAGGTAAGAAAGAGCAAGGAGGTATTTGAGCCTCTCGCAGGATTACAGAGGCTGAAGACTTTGTTTAAAGAAGGGCAGATGTTGACGCTCAGTATCAGATATTCGGCCAGATACAGTGATGGAGGAAGTATTAAAGTAAAAATACTAATACCACACTGTGAGAATACTCCATTACAAGTAGAAGTCATGCATTGAAAATGTTACTTAAGTAAAAGTATGTAAGTATAATCATGTTATACTATTATATATTATATCATTAGATTATTACCACTCATGCATTAATGTAAAAGCAGGATTTTACTGTTGGAGTTGGTTGAGGTGGAGCTCATTTTGAGCTATTTTGTATCAGACTGCAACTAATTATTATTTTCATTATGAATTAATCTGCTGATAATTTTCTCCATTAATTGATTGATTGTTTGGTTTGTAATACTTCTGAAAATAGTGAGAAAAAAGACCCAGAACCCAAAGTGACACCTTCACAATGCTTGTTAATCCTAAACTCAAAATTATTAAAAATAAATTAAAATTATTAAAACAATGAAAAGGAAAAGCAGCAAATCTTCACATTTGTGAAGCTGGAAACGTGAAATGTTTTTGCATGAAAATTGACTTAAACCCATCACTCACAGTAAGTGAGTGAGTTTTTCAGGCTTTTAAGCGACTTTGTCACTTTAACCAAACTAATGCGTCACTTCATTGAGGCAAAACTGTCACTGAAGCTTGTTCATATTTTTGGTCACCGATAGATCGTGAGAACCAGTCTGTCCTGATCACGTGAGTCATGTTACGCATTAGTAAACATCTCTCTTATAATTCAGTCAATAACAAATGTACAGTATGATTTTTTGGTTGTCTTCAGGTCTGTTTTATTCTGTGTTCACAGTGGAGAATCTGGTGCAGGGAAGACTGTCAACACCAAGCGTGTCATCCAGTACTTTGCGACAATCGCAGTGGCTGGTGGAGACAAGAAAGAGCACTCGTCTGGCAAAATGCAGGTAATCCCTCATTAAGATGCTGTAAGTCTGAAAAAAAAACCCTCAATGGGATTCTGATGAAGCTGACGGTGTTTTCCAGGGGACGCTGGAAGATCAAATAATTTCAGCGAACCCTTTGCTGGAGGCTTTTGGGAATGCCAAGACTGTGAGGAATGACAACTCCTCACGATTTGTAAGTATGAGCTCTCAAATCTTTGAACAAGAGATGGTTGCTTTATTTAACAGCCCACAAAATGATTCAAGAACTGTAACCTTGTCTTCTTCTTTAAATATTCCCAACATTTGTATAATAAACTTTCATTCTTTCTTGTGCGATTTGCCAAATTTCACAGAGGATTTTATATTTCACAGGGTAAATTCATCAGAATTCACTTTGGAACCACAGGAAACTGGCTTCTGCTGATATTGAAACCTGTAAGTTTGTTTTTCCACATCAGTAGTGTTCATTACATTATATGTATACTTACAATTGACAATCATTATTTGATATATAATTCAACGTAGATTTGCTGGAGAAGTCGAGAGTGACATTCCAGTTGTCTGAAGAAAGGAGCTACCACATCTTCTATCAGATAATGACCGGCCACAAAGCAGAGCTTATAGGTATGGTGAGGACATTATATCTTGCAGATTAAAGGGAAACTCTGGGTTTTTTTTACAAATTTAGGGGTGAAAATGACTAATACTTACCAAAAGTTTTGGAATTTGTCCAGTTTCCCTTTAAGATATTTTGAAGAATAAATTCAGAAAGTAAGTAATTCTTTTTGTGTCTCTCTTCAGAAATGCTTCTCATAACAACAAACCCATATGACTTCCCCATGATAAGTCAGGGGCAGATCTCCGTGGCCAGCATCGACGACAAGGAAGAGCTGGTGGCCACAGATGTGAGCTGCCTCTTGTCTATCACTTCCACACACATGCATTTTAATGGCTTCTACTAACACTGAATTTAATGTAACAGACTGCCACTGATGTCTTGGGCTTCACCAACGAAGAAAAAGTCTCCATCTACAAGCTAACTGGCTCTGTGTTGCATTATGGGAACATGAAGTTCAAGCAGAAGCAGCGGGAGGAGCAGGCGGAGCCTGATGGCACTGAGGGTGAGACTTCTCATTTTGGTCTTTTTGTTATCAATGAAGACATGTAGACGATATTAACAAATATTTCATGTTTATCTCAGTGGCAGACAAAGTCGCTTTCCTCATGGGTCTGAACTCTGCTGACTTGTTGAAAGGCCTTTGCTACCCCCGAGTGAAAGTGGGGAATGAATATGTCACCAAGGGCCAGACAGTCCCCCAGGTACGGTGACAGCTCCAAGGTTTAACAAGTGATAATGCATGACAAGGTGTACTAACAGCTGGAAACATCTCATCAGTTGCTAGACCTGTACGTCAAATCATCCAATGTGTTTAATTGTCCTGAAAAACGTTAAATTAACTGCTGCTACCACAGCTTCAGTGTTGACTGCGACTGATTGATTAGGGCAATCTGAATCTCTGCCCTCATCTCCAATGTGTTCAGTAATTTATGCCCACCATCCTCCTGCATAACTTGCTAGCTACCCAGCTAAATCCATGAAGAATAGCCACAGAGCTAAAAAATTACAACAAGCATGGATGAGGTTGACGATTGATGACTCTTAAGCTCCATAAACTGCTCCTAGCAATCGCTTGCACAGCCGGGATCAAATTGAATTGAATTGAATTGAATGTGAGGTTGGTGGGATGGATATGTGACTCCCTACTGATTGGTTAGGGCAAAACAAATACCCCCCAACCCCACCCACCCCAAACCATGTCCAGTTTGGACAACTGCCAGCCAATGAGAAATAGTTTTTGTTTTGTCCCGTAACCACATTATAGCATTTAACAACCCTGTTTGCATAAAAATCTATATTTTGTGTTAGTGATTCATGTATCTTCAAAATCTCCTGATCAGGTCACCAATGCAGTTGGTGCTCTGGCCAAGTCTGTCTATGAGAAGATGTTCTTATGGATGGTTATACGAATCAATGAGATGCTGGACACAAAGCAACCACGGCAGTTCTTCATTGGAGTGTTGGACATCGCTGGATTTGAAATATTTGATGTGAGCTTGGACTCTTAAGTTCATTTTGATCAGTCAATGGTGATTGTTTCTCAGTTTTATGTTGATATGTCGTAAGTTTATGGTTCATTCTTGTCACAGTTCAACAGCATGGAGCAACTGTGCATTAATTTCACCAATGAGAAGCTGCAACAGTTTTTCAACCACCACATGTTCGTACTGGAGCAAGAGGAATACAAGAAAGAGGGAATTGAGTGGGAGTTCATTGACTTTGGTATGGATTTGGCAGCCTGCATTGAGCTCATTGAAAAGGTAAGATTAATCTACTGCACACATCAGTTTACTCCATTTTAGGCACCATATATAATGTATGTCTGTGATCCATTTAACAGCCAATGGGCATCTTCTCCATCCTTGAAGAGGAGTGTATGTTCCCCAAGGCCTCAGACACTTCTTTTAAGAACAAACTCTACGACCAGCATCATGGAAAAAATAATGCTTTCCAAAAGCCAAAGGTTGTCAAAGGCAAGCCTGAGGCTCACTTCTCCCTGGTGCACTACGCCGGCACTGTGGACTACAACATCTCCGGCTGGCTGGAGAAGAACAAAGACCCTCTGAACGAGTCGGTGGTGCAGCTTTACCAGAAGTCATCAATGAAATTGCTGTCTTTCTTGTATGCTTCATTTTCTGGTGCTGAAGCAGGTACAACATTTGCAAAGTTTTGGAAAAAATCTTACTGAGGTCTTTAATACAGAGACCAGCGGGTGTCTGGGGTGGAAACGACCTACCGGGCTTCATACCTTTGCAAATGTCAAATAATACTTCTGTTTCTGCTTTGTAGAATCGGGTGGGGATGCTGGAGGTGGCAAAGGTGGAAAGAAAGGAGGAAAAAAGAAGGGTGGCTCGTTTCAGACAGTGTCTGCTGTTTTCAGGGTACACAAGTGATAATAATCTATTTAGATATGACTTTCTTGCCCTACATTGATCCCCAAAGATGCTGCCTCCACACAGTTCAGCTTTGCTTCCAAAAAGTTCCATCAATCAAATCGTAACGGTTGGTTGGATTGTTGAACTTTAAGGAGGCAGGACTTCAGTCTTTGGCATTCCAAAAAGATGTAATGACAATTGATCTCCTGCAGGAAAATCTCGGAAAACTAATGACCAACTTGAGGAGCACCCACCCTCACTTTGTGCGTTGCCTGATTCCAAATGAGATTAAAACACCAGGTGCCACTTTACAAGAAAAACTGTATATCTGCAAATACAAACTCTCAAACATGATGTTGAAATATGCTCCTAGTGTCTGTTGCCAATCAGTTGATGTTGACTTCACTGTAGGTATCATGGACAATCACTTGGTCATTCACCAGCTGCGCTGTAACGGTGTGCTGGAGGGTATCAGGATCTGTAGGAAGGGATTCCCCAGCAGGATTCTTTATGCTGACTTCAAGCAGAGGTCAGCATTGATTCCTACCTGAAAGAACTACATAAAGATAACTAATGCTTGACCTGCATATAAATGATTCCAGTTTGTGATAATCAGTCTTAATACTTATTTGAACAGATACAGAATCCTAAATGCCAGTGCCATCCCTGAGGGACAGTTCATCGATGGAAAGAAAGCTTCTGAGAAGCTTCTTGGTTCGATTGACATTGACCACACACAGTACAAATTTGGGTCTACAAAGGTATGTGTCTAAAGGCCTCATAGGGTAAAGTTCTAAACGTTTTTTTTTAATGTCTGGGTATAGACTTGGACTGGACTGGATGCCGTATTACGTCACCATATTGTTGCAGGTCTTCTTCAAAGCTGGCTTACTTGGCACTCTTGAGGAGCTGCGAGATGAAAAACTAGCTTCTCTTGTGACCCAGACTCAAGCGCTGTGTCGTGGTTATCTCATGAGAAAAGAATTCTCCAAATTAATTGCACAAAAGTAAGATCAGCACCAACATTGCTCCTGATAGAATGATAGGAACAAAACCAATACCACATAGACTAAAAGCTGCTGTTGTATATCTTACAGAGATTGTGTCTGGATTCTGCAATATAACTTGCGCTCGTTCATGAATGTGAAACACTGGCCGTGGATGAAGCTGTTCTTTAAAATAAAGCCACTTCTGAAGAGTGCAGAGACCGAAAAGGAGATGGCGACCATGAAAGAGGACTTCGTCAAATGTAAGGAGGATCTGTCAAAGTCAGAGTCCAAGAGAAAGGAGCTAGAAGAGAAAATGGTTTCTCTTTTGCAAGAGAAAAATAACCTCCTCCTGCAAGTACAATCTGTGAGTATCATGGCAAATAAAAGACATTGATGTCAGTTAAATCACTTTTCAAACGATGATACATTAGTGTTGTTCTCGCTGTCTTTTTCTTAGGACTCAGAAAATCTTTGCGATGCAGAGGAGAGATGTGAAGGCTTGATCAAGAGCAAAATCCAGCTCGAGGCCAAACTCAAAGAGGTGACCGAGAGACTGGAGGATGAGGAGGAAGTGTCCGCTGAGTTGACCGCCAAGAAGCGGAAGCTCGAAGACGAATGCTCTGAGCTTAAAAAAGACATTGATGACCTGGAGATAACCCTGGCTAAAGTGGAGAAGGAGAAACATGCCACAGAAAACAAGGTAGGTAATTTCACCTGGACTGTTTGGTTGGTACCTCCTCCATGTATCTCTTACTTAATGTTTTTGGTCCCTTGTATTTGCTTGCTTGGTGTTTTTGGTGCAGACGGAGCCGCCATGTGGCCATTTATGAAGCACTTTGCATTTTCGCTCATAACACCTAAACCACACCCCCATTTCTGGCAGATTTTTTGGGATTTGCACGCTTTCTACCACTCTTCCTACACTTTTCATCGAATCCTTATTAGCTACATTACATGTTTAGATGATCCTGAAGAAACTAACGTTTTCCTTTTCCAGTAATTGGTTGCTTGCTAAATTGGGCTACGGGACCATAATTATTTTAAATGGTCATAAATTATTGGTTAAGAGTCTAACTTTTTTCCATATTTTTCACAATTAATCCTTGTACCAGGATCTATTTTTCCTGATCAGGCTTGGTATTCTCCAAAAATCAACATGATAGCATGACATTTTCTATAATTAAAATAACATTTTGGAGGATTAGTTAGCCTTGGCAGAACTATGCGCTCTCTGAGTGATTTCTAGTTGTACTTTTTACTGTTTTTTGCTCATATTGGTGTGTATTCGTACTACCTCTTGCAGGTTAAAAACCTAATGGAGGAGCTGGCTGGTCAGGATGAAAACATTGGTAAACTGACCAAGGAGAAGAGAGCCCTTCAAGAGGCTCATCAACAGGCACTGGATGATCTTCAAGCTGAGGAAGACAAAGTCAACTCTCTGACCAAAGCCAAGTCTAAGCTTGAACAGCAAGTGGATGATGTGAGTTTCTGTAGACAATGTTACATTCAAACACTTGTGTTACTTAACATCTTAATTAACTTTGTGCAATTTGCTTTTTAAGCTTGAGGGTTCACTGGAGCAGGAAAAGAAGATCCGCATGGACCTGGAAAGAGCCAAGAGGAAGCTCGAGGGGGATCTGAAACTTGCGCAAGAATCCCTGATGGACCTAGAAAATGACAAACAACAATCTGAGGAGAGAATTAAGAAGTAAGCTCATGCACTGATCATGTAAAGCGTGTGTGAGGAAAATAAATCTTGGGTTTAAACTGACATCTTCTTGTCCTCACAGGAAAGAATTTGAAAACAACCAGCTGCTCAGCAACATTTCAGACGAGCAAACAATTAATAACCAGCTTCAAAAGAAGATGAAGGAGCTCCATGTAATGAAACTCAGATTAAAGTCATACATTAATCAGACTGATTACAAAAGATTGTCCCCTCATGATGGTTTGTATACTGTATTATTCATTTCAAGGCTCGTATTGAAGAACTAGAGGAAGAAGTCGAGGCCGAACGAGCTGTCCGGGCAAAGATCGAGAAGCAGAGGTCTGATCTCTCCAGGGAGATCGATGAGATCAGCGAGAGGCTGGAGGAGGCCGGAGGAGCCACCGCCGCTCAGATCGAGATGAACAAGAAGCGGGAAGCCGAGTTCCTCAAACTGCGGCGTGACCTGGAGGAGTCCACGCTGCACCACGAGGCCACGACCGCCGCGCTGCGCAAGAAGCAGGCGGACAGCATGGCCGAGCTGGGAGAACAGATCGACAACCTCCAGAGAATCAAACAGAAAATGGAAAAGGAAAAGAGTGAAATGAAGATGGAGATTGATGATTTGGCCATTAATATGGAAACAGTAGCAAAAGCCAAGGTGAGATCTTTAAATCTGGAATATTGCATTAGCATAAAGGAATGCAGAACTCACTTAACTGGATGGTTTTGTGTTTTTTTTTACACACTTTCAAGGTCAACCTGGAGAAGTCGTGTCGTTCACTCGAAGATCAGCTCATGGAGCTAAAGACCAAGAACGATGAAAACATGCGGCAAATCAATGATCTCACCAATCAGAGGGCCCGTTTTCAAACTGAGAATGGTAATTATTTTCCTCCTTTTTATTGAAATTTATAAAGTTACAGAGTTTTAATTGAAGTGTATTTTCTTGTTTGGCTTGTGGTAGCTGAATTTTCCCGACAGATGGAAGAGAGAGAGAGTCTCATTTCCCAGCTGACGAGAGGAAAACAGGGATTCACAACAAAAATTGACGAGTTAAAAAGACTGATCGAGGAGGAAACAAAGGTAAGACAAGTTTGCAAACAGTGATGATTTTCTGGTTTACTTGGCTTTTTTCTCATGAAGCTGCATATTGGTGTCTTCCTCAACAGGCTAAGAACGCCTTGGCTCACAGTTTACAGTCAGCCCGTCATGACTGTGATCTCCTTCGCGAGCAGTTTGAGGAGGAGCAGGAGGCCAAAGCTGAGCTGCAGCGCAGTTTGTCCAAAGCAAACACTGAGGTGGCTCTGTGGAGGAACAAATACGAGACTGATGCCATCCAACGCACCGAGGAGCTTGAGGAAGCAAAGTAATTATACACTAATATTAGATCAATAGATCCGGCTAATGTTGGCTTCAACTAAATATTAGACATCAAACAGTCATGTGGACAGTCCCTAATGTGATAAAGAGTGCACATTATATTTCTTCATTTATTTTGATTAATATGACATTGAAAAAATATTAATTTGAAGGTAGTTATCAACCCTCAAGAGCTTTTTTCTCTTTTGCTTTTTCATACTGATTCAACTCCACAAGGTAACACTTTATTCTGCGGGTCCATAATTTACTAATCATTTTCTAATAAATTTGAATGTCTTGTGTTTATTTGGTACACTTCCAATTAATTAAGTCCAATTAACTGCTTGCATAACCTACAGAGTCTTGTAGTCAGCGCACAGCCACATACAAAAATATGAAATGTTTCTACAGACAAGCATTCAGTTCAACATGTAGTGTATGAAGGATAAAGTTCCCAATAATAACTGTTTATGATTGTATGCATTGTTCTCTGTAATTTAACAACTGGTTTTAAACTCAACACAACTAATTAAACTCTAACTAAAATAACTGCAATAACAGAACGTTTTTCTCTCTATTTCTCTTTATAAGTTGTTCTATATTACATTGTTATTCCCAGCAAATGTCCAAAGAAATTATTAGAAAATTACAGACCCGTAAAATGAATCATTAGCTTCCAAAAACACTGATAGTTGTCATATTGGTTGCATTTGAATACTGACTTTTAGTCCCTTATAAAATGGCACAATGGTAACAATTTTAACAATAGTGGTTTCACCTTTGACAGGAAAAAGCTCGCCCAGCGTCTCCAAGAGGCTGAAGAACAAATCGAAGCAGTGAATTCAAAGTGTGCCTCACTGGAGAAAACCAAACAGCGACTTCAAAACGAGATGGAGGACCTGATGGTTGATGTGGAAAGGTCCAACAGCTTAGCTGCCACCCTCGACAAGAAGCAGAGAAACTTTGACAAGGTATTTTCTTTTACAACGAATGCTTAATACCACATCAGTTCATTTATACTACATCATTAATTACTACTGGATAATGTTTCAATGAATTCAGATTCTAGCTGAGTGGAAGCAGAAGTATGAGGAGTCTCAGGCAGAGCTTGAAAGCGCTCAGAAAGAATCTCGATCCTTGAGCACTGAGCTTTTCAAACTAAAGAACTCCTACGAAGAAGCCCTGGATCATCTGGAGACGATGAAAAGGGAAAACAAAAACCTGCAACGTAAGTCAAATCTTACTGTGAGAGAATAAAAAAAAAAAACAGTTTGTGAGGAAAATTTTAAATCAATGATTTCAAAACCCACTCTGTCAAACACAGAGGAGATCTCAGACCTGACAGAACAACTTGGGGAGAGCGGGAAGACGATTCACGAACTGGAGAAATTCAAGAAGCAGGTGGAGACAGAAAAGTACGACATGCAAACTGCGCTGGAAGAATCTGAGGTACAACTGATAACTAACATAGCCATCAAATATGTCCTCAGTAAAAACACAGCATGTAGCATTGGTGTAAGTAGCCACTGATAATTAAATGGACAAACGTTTTTAAGGCCACCCTGGAACAAGAGGAGTCTAAGATCCTGCGCGTGCAGATGGAGCTGAACCAGATGCAGGCTGAAGTTGACAGAAAAGTGGCAGAGAAAGACGAAGAGATCGACCAGCTGAAGAGGAACAACCAGAGAGTGATGGAGTCAATGCAGGCCACTCTGGACGCTGAGGTCCGGAGCAGGAACGACGCCCTGAGAGTGAAGAAGAAAATGGAGGGGGACCTCAACGAGATGGAGATCCAGCTGAGCCACGCGAACAGGCTGGCGGCCGAGTCCCAGAAACAACTGAGGAACATTCAGGGGCAACTCAAGGTACAGCAACACAGAGTGGTGCGTTAAAACATGAGTATGTAACTTTTGAAAGAAGCCAAAAATCGCACCATTGCTCAGTTCAATACACTCAGGA
This sequence comes from Macquaria ambigua, assembly GCA_008360985.2. Lineage (NCBI taxonomy): Eukaryota > Metazoa > Chordata > Actinopteri > Centrarchiformes > Percichthyidae > Macquaria > Macquaria ambigua. The sequence goes on from VMKM01000082.1 coordinate 328,538, forward strand.
GTTTTGCTGCAGCAGCAGGACTAAGAGTCACCAGCCATGCAAGCAGCTCTGTGACGCTGTACTTAGGCGCAGCAGTGCTTTGAGCTAAATGCTAACGTCAGCATGCTAACATGCTCGCAGAGTCAATGCTAACATACTGATGTTTAACCGCTATAATGTTTATCATGTTCACCATCTTAGTTTAGCATGTTAGCACGCTAGCATTTGCTATTTAGCAATAAACACAAAGTAGAGCCGAGGCTGATGGGAATGTCATTAGTTAAGTCCGGACCAAACACCAAAATTTCAATCCCTGGAGCTGCTAGCATGGCTAAAAAGTCACCAACAGTACAGTACAACTTAAGACCCCACTCTCTCTACAGGCTGCAAAGTTAACTTCCACACCTACATTTTAAAGTGTTGGACAGAACAAACAATTTACTAATGATGTGGCTATTCTTAAAGCCTTACAAGTGGTGGAGATAAAATCAAATGGGTTCATCCTCTGGGGAACATGAATATGCATGCTAAATGTCATGGCAATCTGTCCAGTAGATTTTGATTTAATTTCTTGTGTGCAAGTAGAAATTGTGGCCTCATGATGGTGGTAAAGTAAAGATCAGGGGATAAGTAAAATCACTAGGAATCATCCTCTGGAGCTCATGAATATCCACAGCAAATTCCATGGATATCCTGGTAGTAACTAAGTTTTTGTTTACCATGGACTAAGCATGTTGGCCTGATGGTGGCACTAGACAAAATGTCAGTGGGTCCCCAGAGTATCTGCAAATCCTGGAGACTATGAATATCTGTCCCGTATTTTATTCCAACCTGGCCAGTACTTGTCAACACATCTTGTTCTCGACCAAAGTGTTGGACAGACAGACTGACAGCCCAAAGGGTCGGCATCACTAACCTTAGGCCCCATCGATAGCAGGGCTAAAAACGTCAAAACCATACCAGCTTAACAACGGATGAATGCATTTTTAGGATGCCCAAATCCACCTGGATGACTCTACAAGAGGGCAGGATGAAATGAAGGAGCAGGTGGCCATGATGGAGCGTAGAACGGCCTTGATGCTGGCTGAGGTCGAAGAGCTTCGAGCAGTTGTGGAGCAGACGGAGCGAAGCCGCAAAATGGCTGAGCAGGAACTGGTTGATGCCAGTGAGCGTGCAGGACTTCTTCATTCTCAGGTTGGTTGTTCACCAGCATCGACTTGTCGAACAAATCCTTTTCGATTTGCAGGATTTACAGGTCACGTGTCCTTTATCTTTGGCAGAACACCAGTCTTCTAAACACCAAAAAGAAGCTTGAGGCGGATGTAACTCAACTTCACACTGAGATAGAGGAAGCCGTGCAAGAGGCCAGGAATGCAGAGGAGAAGGCCAAGAAAGCCATTACCGATGTACGGTGCTCTTATTTCAGTTAACACAGACTTAACAGAGTTTTTAAAACAATCAATACTCCTGTTGTGTGCACCTCTAGGCCGCCATGATGGCTGAAGAGCTGAGGAAGGAGCAGGACACCAGCGCTCACCTGGAGAGGATGAAGAAGAACCTGGAGGTGACGGTGAAAGACCTGCAGCACCGATTAGACGAGGCTGAAAACTTAGCGATGAAGGGCGGAAAGAAGCAGCTTCAGAAACTGGAGGCTCGGGTATGTATACTGTATCTAGACATAATGTTTCACAGTAATAATGATGGAGAATATCTGGATCCTATAAGGGAATGTCCAGGCTTTCTACAAGGACGAATTGTGCAAAATGCAAAGACAGTCAGACTTTTAACTACTGAGTTATTTAATTCAAATACATTTATGTTTTATTTATTTTTCAGGATGGCTTTGAATTGATTTGTGCACACATAATTTAAATATGGCTGCGACTGCACAATACATCCAAAGGTTAACACAAGTCCAAAAGGCCACGTCTACAAGAATTTGGTAACCAATCATTGGAAAATGGCAATTGAGTAGCTTATTTTCTCATTTATCCATATGTGTTTTGTACCAAATATTGTGAAAGTTGGCTGAAATTTCTATTGAAGATGGTGAAAAAAGTGAGTAAACTGCCACATGGTGGTTGTAGTGGATTGGATCCAAAACCTATTAACTTTAACAACTAAAGTATATATTAATATACATGTAGCACAGACTGCAATAGCACCACATGTCCATCCATTGAAGGTGAAAAGGGATCTGGCGCCAATCGCAGAATACTGTATATCTGGTGAAAGACAGGGCAACACGCAACTTACAATCAGCTGTCCATAAAGGTGACAACTAAAGTCATTTTTCTGACAGAAGCAGTTCAACAAAAGACCTAATAAAAATCCTTGAGACTCATTGTAACATCAACATGCTTAAAAATCATAGAAACGATCATGAATCGCGCTCTTGTTTGCAGGTCCGTGAGCTGGAAAGTGAGCTCGAAGCTGAGCAAAAACGTTCTACGGAGGCCATCAAAGGAGTCCGTAAATACGAGAGGAAGGTCAAAGAGCTAACGTATCAGGTGACGCTACAACAGCTTTGTTTTTGTTAAGAATTAATCGAACCTATAAGCATATTGTTATTGTAAAAATGATAAAATAAGGAAGTTTGTCTTTACTTCTTTCAGTCTGAGGAAGACAAGAAAAACAACATCCGACTGCAGGATTTGGTGGACAAGCTCCAGAACAAGATGAAGGCCTACAAACGACACGCCGAAGAAGCTGTGAGTGAATCACAATCAGCAAAAAAAAACGTATTCAGTGATTCAGTAACGTGTCACCGATCACCAATACGCTCAACATGATTGATTCCCAGGAGGAGCAGTCTAACATGCACATGGCCAGATTCAGGAAGGCTCAGCATGAGCTGGAGGAGGCTGAAGAGAGAGCTGATGTGGCCGAATCTCTGGCCAACAAGATGCGAGCCAAGAGCCGCGAAATGGGGACGAAGGTACTGAGGGTGTTTTATCTGTACAGTAAATATTAAACCGTAGCAGCTTCTTTGAAAAGAGACCACCACTGTCTGTGAAAAAACTTTATTGTCTGTATGATTGGAAGTCACAGTTTTAGTTGATAGGTTGAAAATAAATAATCAAATACAGTAAATAATCTGTGTTTTTGTCCCATAAATATGCTCAACTGTGTGAAAGAAGTGCTTTTTCAGTAAAGTATTTTAATGATCAAAGCTGATGTTAGGAATGGGGCCTTTTTGTTGAAATGATATATTAATATACACTGTTTTTGCATCAATGTGTTTGTTCTGCAGGCACAAGAAGGACAGGGCGAGTAGCTGACTGCTGGACTTTACCTCCACCTGAACACCAGCGGAAATAAATGTGCATGACAGAAGTGTTTGACAGCAAATGATATATAGTAGTTTACCATATTAATATCATCTGTCACATAAGTAAACACTGTCATTCATATATATTGAATTACATCCAGCAGTGATGTAGATGCTGTTTTTGACAAAAGCTGCAACATGAACAGCATCATGACCTGTAGCTATAATATTTATAATATTATAAAATTAATATTAATAATGTGATTTTAATTGGAGCATGAATGAAAAATAAAGAACTGTTCAATTGTTTTGCAAGACTATTTTGAATCACTCTCCACTTCTAGTTGTTGTATACAGGTAATATATTAAATATTCGTTATGTTTTAGCAAGACTGGTTTACCAACCGAGCAACTGCCTGAGGGCCCCAGAGCCTCAGGGGCCACAAAAGGCCCTGAGTTCACTGTGATGCAGTTGGTTGCCGTAACCTAACTGGAACTTAATCCTGCTTTAGTTCCTGGTCTTGAGGCCCTGTTATGAAGAGGGTCCCGTGTCAAAATCTACTTTTAAAACCTTCATTAACTCAGCTCATACTGTGCTCACATGTTGCATTATTCCTAAATAAGAGTGTTTAATCAAATTACTAAACAATATTCCAGCACAGGAATACTGAACACATTGCACAGAGAGTGAGAGGAACTGGGGGGTTATTAGGGGTCTTTTTTTTTTTTTTTTTTTAGTTGCTTTCACTGTCAGTTTAGTTTTTTATCTAGTCTTTGCTGTTGTTTCTAGTTTTAGAACATTAATAAATGTTTGTAAAATTAAAGTTCATTTCTCCTGTGTTTGCTTGATCACATTTCACTCACTAAACAGGTAAAGACTTGTGCTTCCCTTCTACATACAACAATAAACAGATACATAACAATAATAATAATAATAATAAATCAAGGAGTTGAATCTTTTAAGATTTTATTGAAATTAAGGCAACATACATCCACTACCACAATGCAAACACTTCCTGGTGCTCATCATTTTGCACCCTTTCATATTTAAAGCCACTCTGTGTAGGATTTGAAATGTGTGTTTCCATCCACCAGTTTTTATGCACAAATTGAAAATGCGCATTAAAAAAACTGAGTGAAAACGGCGACAATTCGAAGAAAAAAAGTGTAAATATTGTAAAAAGTTTTTACTCATGGATGAGGCAAACAAAATGTGACAAAGTGAATAAATGATGACGTACGTGAAGCATGTGACTCGAGCTTCCAGTGGCGAGACGAAAACATCGGATGTGTGTGGAGCGATGAGGAGGCTGTGACCTTCCTCACAATAATACATGAAACTAACACAAATGTCTTTTTTCCATCATGCTTTAAGGTTTGGCTGGAGCTCTTTTAATTACATCATCTCGTTGCGTCTTCTTCTTCTTCTGCGGTGGTTTAATGTCACCCGACTGCAGAATTAGCGCCACCAACTGTCGATACACCAACTCCTAATATTCACACAACAGTCATGGATGGAAACACACATTCACTCGCATTTTCTTTTGCAGATTTAATAGAAATTCAGCTACAATTTGTGCAACATTTGGATGGAAATTTGACTACTGTGGCAGACAGCAGCAGGCTGGTTCTGACGTACTCAAAGTCAGTTTTATTTTTCCTACAACCAAAAACTTTGACCGTCCAAATGAATTTAAAAGATACAATTATACATATAATGGCTTTAAATTAAGAAATAAATCCATATTCTGTTAAGAGTATGTTGAACACTAGCTCAGCGTCAGAGACACAGCAGACTTCATGGCAGCCAAAGACTACTCCCCACTGTCCTTTGCCTGGTAGACGAGGAAAATGAGAGACATTAACGGTTATTATCAGTGACAATAAGATACCAGAAGCTGACTCACCTTGCCCATGTCACGACTCTTGACTTTCATCTTATTGATCTGGGACTCGGCGATGTCGGCACGCTCCTCAGCCTCCTCCAGCTCGTGCTGCACCTTCCTCAGCTTAATCAGATGAGTGTTAGCTTGCTCCTCCTGTCAGATACCAAAATAACCCATTAATAAAAATCTCCTGATGTGACGTTAAACCATGTTTCAGTCTCAGCGTTGACAGAAGACGTCACTCACAGCTTCTTCCGCCTGCCTCTTGTACGCTTTGACCTTCAGTTGGAATTTGTCCGCCAGCTCCTGCAGCCACAGCAAGTTCTTCTTGTCCTCGTCAGACTGATGTTCAGTGACAGGAAAGAAATACTTCAGTAGTGGAACGTGACCAAGTACATTTACTCAAGTACAAATTTGAGGTACTTGTACTTGAGTATTTCCATTGTATGCAGCTTTATACCTTTTACTCCTCTACATTTGTCTGACAGCTTTAGTTACTTTTCAGATTACAAGTTTTCATACCCTTCCTGTCCAGTGAAAACCATGTATCTCCAAATGTGGTGATTTTGAATGTGAATGTGAATCCTCCTCCTTCTTAAAGCTGCAGTGCAGAACTTTTGCACTGCACTGCACTGCAGTCTCCCCCTTCTGGCAGTGAGAGTAACTACATAAACGCTGACGTCTGTCTACAGGGGAGCTCGCTCGAGTTTCCACAGTTCCAAGACAATAATCTGTTATTTAGACATAGCCTACTCCAAATATTTTACAAAGACCAACCTGTCCAAGAGCAGTAAGGCCACATCCTGTCTGCCCTCAGTCCCTGCTCTTCTTTCAGCCTCTCCAACCAGGAAAAGCTACACCAGTGGTTATCCGTGTTTGTCCTCGCCGTCCATCGCTTTCTTGTTTTCACTGTAATCCTTCCTCTGAACGCAGAGTTTCTTTTTTATCTGGGGCATCAGAAACTTTTCTTGGAGCTTCTTAGGTTTTTCCTCCAGACTGCTAGTTGCTGTAGCTACTCCGCCGCTGGCAAACCAGAGCCATGCAGAGAGAACTATCTCCAGTCTAATCCTGTGAACATCGAGCATTTTGAACTTCTGTTGACGCGACTCTCTCTCTACATGGCTCTGGTTTTACTACCGATGTGACCACAGACACCGGATTTAAAAACTCTGGTACACTGCGACATACAGGGAGATTTATCTGGAGGTGATCGGCTGAATCAGCATTGTGTGAACTCGTCTGGCAACAATGTAACAGACGTTCATTTATATGTTAAAGTCCTGCACTCTAGTTTTAAGCTAAATAAACTATTTAGACCCTCCTTTGATCAGCTGGAAAATGCATCATCACAAAGCTGAAAACAGCTGTTTTTTTCTGAGCTCGTGAAAGGTTTTTAGAGATACGTGGTTCTCACAGGACAGCAACGCTACAAACACATGATGATCTTATAGATTATGATGCATTGCTGTAGATAAAAAATAAACTAGCCAACTAGCCCTGAAACATCTACAGCAGTAAAATATAACACACACATTAATGCAGCAGGAATATTAATCCAGACTTTTACTTAAGTTTTTTAAGTTTTGAATGCAGGACTTTTACTTGTATCTGAGTATTTTCAGTGTGGTATTGATACTTTAACTCAAGTAAAGGATCTGAATACTTCTTCCTCTTGACCACTAAAACCTCACACAACAATCTGTTACAAGGTATTGTATGAGTTCACCTGATAGGTGAGCTCCTTAATCCTGCGCTCAAGTTTGCGAACGCCTTTCACAGCATCCGACCCGTGTCTCTGCTCTGCTTCAAGCTCATTCTCCAGCTCTCGCACCTGCAAAAGAGAGAACGTATTATATTTTGATTGTAGAGATAAAACCAGCTCTGGTCATCCTCACCTTTGAGATCAATGGGCCACATGCAGGAAAAACGTCAATTTTAGAGCAGTGCTTTTTTACATGATTACACACTTTCCTGAAATAAATGGTTGAATAAAGTCACAAATGTTACAGAACCACAACAATTTAAACAGATGAATTAATGAAGCAGGATTTATTGGTGATCAAAGGACAACACGTTACTCTTGCTTCCAGTTTTTGGAGTTGCTTCTTTCCGCCCTTCATGGCCAGATTCTCAGCCTCGTCGAGACGCTGCTGCAGGTCCTTCACCGTCACCTCCAGGTTCTTCTTCATCCTCTCCAGGTGAGCGCTGGTGTCCTGCTCTTTCTTCAGCTCCTCAGCCATCATGGCAGCCTGAGAAATGTAGTGAAATAGTGAAGATACTGCTGTTTGGGCAGGTGAGAATTAAACAAAATGCCAGATACACTTACATCAGTGATGGCCTTCTTGGCTTTCTCTTCAGCATTCCTGGCTGCTTGAACACTGTCATCCATCTCACACTGAACATGAGAAAGATCAGCCTCCAGCTTCTTCCGACTGTTGAGCAGGCTGGTGTTCTGTAAGAAATGTTATTATATGACAACATAACGCTGAAATACGACTTCAACGTACAGAAAATCACGATACCTTGGTACATTTACTGTCAGAAAAGTTATGAATCAGTTTGAGACGGATTCATTTTGAGCCGTTCTCTTGCACCACTCGCTGGGCTTTGACTGGTCTTTTTCTGATTTTTTTTTTTTTTAACTCGGAAAAGTTGCATCTGCCCTGGAAATTTATAATAATAGAAATTTAAAGTACTTCAAGAATCATTATTTGTAAGAGCAATTTATCCATTTATTTGCCTTTGTTTATTTTGGTGTAATGCACCTTTTGTACACTAGGGGGCAGTCACCTACAATGGGACTGCATTTATACAGGAAGGGGAAATACAGGCAATGTGTAGGATGCTAGGTGAGGCATACAGCAGCGGTGTCTCAATTCAGGGGCCACATCCTTCTAAGGACAGAGTCTACGAAGGCACGGCATGAAATATTATTTTCTAGTTCCATTTATTGTGATTTTTAATTTATTTTCCTGGAGCAACATTAGAATTTATTTGGAGTTGTGTTTCTGGCTTTCTGAATAATGTAAGTTTAATTACACTCTCTTTTTTTAGCTCTGTTTTTGGTCTCCACCAAGTCTTGAAGGAAATATTTGCCTCTTTAGCTGCTAAAAGCTCCACTATGTTCACCAGCTAGCTGCTAACTGTGTCTGCCTGCTGTTTGGTGCTGAGCAGGTAGTGTACAGTGGGTTTTTAGAGTGAACCAAAGCAGTGAAGTTGTAGGCCAGAAAACCAAAACAATGAGCTGAAAGATGCTATAAAGCTACATAGAGCTGAGGTGGGTGATAACTCTGTGTGGGTTCATCACTATGAGTGTCCCCTTTCACATACAAGTAAACGGTAAGTCATATAGTAGGAAGTCTATGAAGTGAAAATTGCAGGTAGATTTGAACCTGTGAGTGAAGCAGCTGCACTCTCTCGCTGGCGTCCAGCAGTTCATGCTCTGCTAGCTTGCAGCTCCGCTCAGTCTGCTCCAGAGCCGCTCGGATCTCCTCCATTTCCGCCTGCATGAGGTTACTCCTGCGCTCCGTCATGGCAACCTGCTCCCTCATGTCCTCGCTGCTTCTCAGAGCGTCGTCGAGGTGAATCTGAACTTCCTGTACGGTAGAATGAAAACAGTGTCTTTCTGCTATTTGTGTTAACACAGCAAACATTGCTCCGTCTGTACATGTTCCTGTTTTATGTGTCTCACCTTCAGCTGAACTTGAATGTTCCTCACTTGTTTCTGGGACTCGGCCGCCGTCCTGTTGGCGTGGCTCAGCTGGATCTCCATCTCGTTGATGTCCCCCTCCATCTTCTTCTTCACTCTCAGGGCGTCGTTCCTGCTTCGGACCTCAGCGTCCAAATTACTTTGCATCGTGTCGATGACTCGTTGGCTGTTTTTCTTCAGCTGGTCGATCTCTTCGTCCTTCTCGGCGACCTTCTTGTCCACCTCCGACTTCACCTGGTTCAGCTCCAGCTGGACTCGCAGGATCTTGGATTCTTCGTGCTCCAGGGAGGCCTGAGTACAGATGTGAAGTGCAGTCATATTGACCAGACATGTTTAAATATATTTGATTTAGATGAATCTTACCTCGGCCTCCTCCAGAGCAGTCTGGGCCTCCAGCTTCTCCTGTTCAGCCTGTTTCTTTGATTTCTCGAGCTCGTGGATGTTTTTTCCCGTCTCTCCCAGCTGCTCGGTCAGATCCATTATTTCCTCTGGAAAAGGAAGCACGATGTGTTTCTATCATTTCTCTGCATTAAAACTGGCCATGCACAGCGTTACATGCACAGGAGGGCGCTGACGTACGCTGCAGGTTTTTATTTTCCCGTTTGAGCGTCTCTAGTTGTTCCAGACATTCCTCGAAGGCGTTCTTCATCTTGAAGTTCTCAGTGCCCAAACAACGCACCTCCTTTGTAGCGGACTCCAGCTCTGCCTGACCTTCCTCATATTTTTGCTTCCACTCAGCCAGAACCTACAGGAAGGGATATTAATGTTGAATATTTCAAACAAACTACAACTACTATGTTGAAAGTTTGACTTTACGTGTACTTTTATGTCGACCAGAAAAGACTAGGTTGCCTCTAGGGAGCCTGCTAATGTTTTAAACCTTTATTTAACCAGGTAAGTCCCATTGAGGTTGGAAAACTCCTTTCCAAGGGACACCTGGCCAAGATGGCAACATGAGTAGTAGCAGACAAAACAATACAAAATCAGGCTACAGTAAGGCTAAATCAGAGACAATAAAATACTCTGCAACTACACGGAAAAAGCAATGAAAACATTTTTTTTTAAGTTCTGTAAAGGTTTAGCTTGAGACACTGCAACAGACCGTCTTGGTTTTGGCAGCGTTGTGTTGGAATTTAGGGTACTGCATGTTTCATTTGCAGTAAAATGTTCACCTGCTGCAGGTTTTGCAGATTTGCTAACCCTGATGGTGCTGTCGAGCATTTGCCAAACCAGCCAATTAATCCTCATCGTGGAAATCTTTTCTCTTGTAAAACACTTCCAATAAGTAAATTCAATAAATCTCACCTTTGTGCGGCTTGTCCAACTTTGTTTTTGAGTGTGGCTCATTGTTGCCCCTTGTGGCCAGTAAGGGAAACTCACCTCTCACCAACAATAGTTGCATTACATCGTATTCGCATCATTACGATGCCGCACGTGAAAACTTACTTTGACAAGCCGCCACACAAAGGTGAGGTTTGTGCTTTAGCTGCAGTGTTTTCAAACAGTATGTTCAGGTTCTACAAGAGACAAGACTTGGAGGATGAGGACTAACTGGTTGGTTTGGTGAATGCATGTCTGGTTATCTTTCCCACCGCTGACAAAGTGCAGCGCACAGCAGCTTCCCTAAGCTCTTCAGTGGGAAGCACCCGGTCCCAAAAAAGGCTATTTTACCAAAATAAAATAGTATATTTAATACCATTTTATTTTGGTAAAAAAATGGTGTGTGTTCCCTGATGTCGACAGCTACTACACCAAACCTTTCACTATAAATACTCCTGCCCAGGTGATTGATGTTGCTTCCTCGTCATCATCTCAATTATCAGTCACATTAACATGCATTTACATGACATTTTAGGAAGTGTCGAGGTCATAACCTTATCAAAATTTCTCTGCTTCTTGTCCAAGGCAGCAGCAGCAGCATTTGACCTCTCGACATCCATCATTAAGTCCTCCACCTCTCCTTGCAGCCGCTGCTTCGTCTTCTCCAGAGAGGAACACTTGGAGTTGACGGCCTCCACAGCTTCTTCTGCATCCTGCAGACGCAGCGCCAGCTTCTTCCTGCGGGAGAACAGACGTCATAAGATCTCATGAGAATATCTCCTGTTTTGAACTGCTGTGGAGGTTTTTCTTACTTGGCCTCTTCGAGCTCTTCGGTGCGTTGGATGGCATCGGTCTCGTATTTGGTTCTCCACTGAGCCACCTCGCTGTTTGTCTTGGACAGGCAGCGGTGCAGCTCAGCTTTGGCCTCCTGTTCCTCCTCGTATTGCTCTCTCAGCAGCTCGCAGTCGTGACGGGCTGACTGCAAACCGTGAGCCAGGGCATTTTTGGCCTTTAAAGAAATTACAGAACCAGCGTAAACACTAAGCTACATCCTCAAACTTTAAAACTTCTCATTGTGATTGTCTCTTTTGTCAGACTTTACCTTGACCTCCTCCTCGTGAAGTCTTTTCAGCTCCTCACTCTGCTGAATAAAGGCTTGCTTTCCCCGAGTTAGCTGAGACATTAAGGATTCTTTTTCTTCTAGCAGGCGAGACATTTCAGCTGTGTGATGAGTATAAAAACAGATTACAGCTTGCCTCGTCCGTGAGTGTATGTGACCACTGGCTTTATTGCTCTGATACGATGAAATATTCCTCACCATTTTCTGACTGCAGCCGGGTTTTCTGACTTGAAAGGTCATTTATCAGCCTCTGATGCTCCTCCTCTTTGGTTTTTACCTCATTCAGTTGATCTTCAAGCGAACGGCACATTTTCTCTAAATTAATCTTGAAATTTGACAAAGAAAGCATAAGCTTGTTATGTCTTTACATGGAACTGAACATAAAAAATCATGGAGAGTGTGATAACCGACCTTTGCTTTGGCCATGCTTTCCATATTGCTCACTAAGTCGTCCATCTCCAGCCTCAGCTCGCTCTTCTCCTTCTCCAGTTTCTGCCTGACCCTCTGGATGTTGTCCAGCTGTTCTCCCAGTTCAGCCACACTGTCCGCATGTTTCTTGCGCAGAGAAGCAGACGTGGCCTCGTTCTGCAGCGAACACTCCTCCAGCTCTCTGCGTAGTTTGAGGAACTCGGCTTCCCGCTTCTTGTTCAGCTCGGCCTGAGCAGCGGTGGCTCCTCCGGCCTCCTCCAGCCTCTCGCTGATCTCCTCCAGCTCCCTGGACAGATCGGACCTCTGCTTCTCCACTTTGGCTCGAGCCGAACGCTCAGACTCGATTTCCTCCTCCAACTCCTCAATTTGGGCCTGCAGATGAGAGACTGCAATGATGTAATCCTGGAAGAATTAACCCGCTGAAGTAATTAAGCTTTGTAATATCACCTCAAACCCAAGCCAGTGATTGAATTCTTCACCTGGAGCTCTTTGATCTTCTTCTGTAGCTGAGCACCGAGAGCTTGTTCATCTTCTATCTTCGACTGCAGCTGTGACAACTCAAAGTCCTTCCTGTAAAGTGAAGTGAAGCTCGCTGTTAATTTAAACCCATCTAGCAAAGTGAGAAGTAGTACTGTTGTAATAATGTTGTTCATTTTGAAGCATAAAAACATGCTGAGAAATCTGTTACTTCCAGTTTGCTGGCTCTGTTTTGAATTAACGCCATTGTCAAACAAGACAAGGCACGGCAGCTTTATTTATATAGCACATTTCAAACACAGAGGCAATTCAAAGTGCTGTACATAGGCAAAGAAAAGCATTAGAAAGACATTCAAAACAATAAGAATAAAATCAATTAAATTAAAGACAGGTAAGACCTGATAAACCGAGACATCATCAATAGAGAGTTGTACTGAACTCGGCCATAAAATGTAAATTTTCCACAGGGAGTTTCTTTCCAAAAGGCTGAATCATGATACTGTCAAAAATGATCGATTTCACTGAGCAGTAAGAGCTAATCTGGAAGTAGAGTGGGATTTAAGCTCTCCATACGAGGATGTTCTAAACATTAAAAGTAATTTTGTAAAGTTTATAATACTCTACAGGTGGATATATCACACCTGCATTAAATAAGTGTTTGTTTTTTTGGCCACTTGGGGGCAGCGCAACAATCTGTAACACTGACATCACGTTATAAATTTGTTATGAAGAACGCATTAGCGACATTAACCATTCGTCTATCAGGACACCCTTCTATAAAAGATTTGGTAATGGTTTTGTTTTGAACAAAACTTATTGGCACTGTCAAACAGCACAGATGCAACTCGAAAAGCTGTGACAAACATTGCCAATATATAGACAAACTATAACTTTGCCAATGCAGACCACCATACAATTTATTTATTAAAACAAAAAAAAGCTTTTTCACAGAGAACTTACTTTTTTAGCTTTTCATCCAGCTGCTGCTTCTCGTTATCCAGATCCATTATGGACTCCTGAGCAAGTTTCAGATCCCCCTCCAGCTTTCTCTTGGCTCGCTCCAGATCCATACGGACCTTCTTCTCTTGCTCCAGTGAACCTTCCAGCTAAAATCACACATGCATCAATAACAATAGCAACATACTGTACTGTATGATTATCAGCCTCTCCTGTGTGTACAGTAACTCACCTCATCCACCTGCTGCTCCAGTTTGGCTTTGGCTTTGGTCAGAGCGTTTATTTTGTCCTCCTCTGACTGCAGGTCGTCCAGTGTTTGCTGATGAGCCTCCTGCAGGGCTTTCTTCTCCTTCGACAGCTTGGTGATATTTTCATCCTGGCTCAGGATTTCTTCAGTCAGGTTTTTCACCTAAAGTCATTATTAAGAAACTGATGTGGCAATCCCTCCTTAAACACGATAATATAGCAACAGTAAGCAGCACGATGTACGTGACATTACCTTGTTTTCCACAGCATGTTTCTCCTTCTCCACTTTGGCCAAGGTGAGCTCTAAGTCGTCGATGTCCCTCTTCAGTTCAGAGCACTCGTCCTCCAGCTTTCTCTTCTTGGCAGTCAGCTCAGCGTTGACCTCCTCCTCATCTTCCAGTCTCTCTGACACCTCCTTCAGCTTGGCTTCCAGCTGGATCTTGCTTTTGATGAGTCCTTCACATCTCTCCTCCGCATCCTGGAGGTTGTCTGCCTCCTGATATCAAGTGTGTGCACCAATATTAGAGCTAAAACCAATAATGCAGACTACGTGGCCTTCTACTAACTCTGTCTGTGGAGTAACTTACCGTCTGGACTTGGAGAAGGAGGTCATTCTTCTCTTGTACGACGGAGACCATTTTCTCTTCGAGTTCCCTCCGCCGGTTTTCTGATTTGGCCAGATCTTCTTTGAGCTTTGTGAAATCCACCTTCATCTGGGCCATTTCCTTCTCAGCTTCAGCGCTCTTCAGGAGAGGTTTAAGCTTAAAATACAGCTTCATCCACGGCCAGTGTTTCACATTCATGAAAGAACGGAAGTTATACTGGATCGTGTAGATTGCCTCCCTGTCAAAGTAAAACTTGGATAAGTTTACTCTGCAACTTAGCTTCTATAGAACTACTTTTCTTTACTGTTTTAGGCAAAAAACACTACATAGATGAAATAAAAATGAAAGGAATGGAAGTATTCACCACAAAAGTTATAAATGGTTGGCAGATCATATTGTAATGAGATAAAGTTTGATGCAGTTGCTTTGAGCTAAATGCTAACATCAGCATGCTAACATACTCACGATGACAATGCTAACATGCTGATGTTTAGCAGGTATAATGTTTAGCATGTTCAGCATCTTAGTTTAGCATGTTAACATTTGCTAATTAGCGCTAAACAAACCACCGTATTGGACAAAATGGAAAGTTTTACTGGATGATGGCGTCAGAAATGCTAAAGTTATTACAGTTAATCCTGTAGCGAACATGAATGTCTGAACCAAATTTCTTGTCAAGACATTTCACTTAAAATCATCAAGTAAGTTTTGACCTGCTGATGGCGCTAATTAGCTAATGCTAACACGCTACAATAAGATGGTGAACATGGTTAGCATTATACCTACTAAACATCAACATGTTAGCATTGTTATTGTGAGCATGCTGACATTAGCATTTAGCTCAAAGCACAGCTGTAGACTCTTAGACTTGTTTTAATATATTAACATTTTTACAGAGTTTGGTTGATGGCTACAGAAAAATCCTGTTCTGTTGGGGGAACATGGACTTATGACCTCAGTATTTCTAAAATCCTGGTTGACGAAGCCTCTTAAATGGATCAAAGATCCGGTCCAGATGCATTTGGCTTAATATTTCTAGATGCCAACATGTAAAGTTGCAGCTTTAAAGCGGTAAATATCTTTACTTTCTGGCCATCATCT
Organism: Macquaria ambigua; assembly: GCA_008360985.2. Taxonomy (NCBI): domain Eukaryota; kingdom Metazoa; phylum Chordata; class Actinopteri; order Centrarchiformes; family Percichthyidae; genus Macquaria; species Macquaria ambigua. Next base: position 343,638 of record VMKM01000082.1, read on the forward strand.
TCTGGTACTCCAGTCGAACGAGGTAGGCCCGACACAGAGCCTGAGTGGACGTCACAACCTGGGCTAACCGCTCATCTCTCATCTCCTCCAAAGCGCCCAGCAGACCAGCTTTAAAAAACACCTGAAATGAAAGGTAATTACTCCTCTGTGCAGCTCATTCAACTCTTAATATCGCTACCATTTAACACCATGTGCTGTAACAAATGAAAAACCTTAGTGTGTCCAAACTTGTACTGTGTGTGATCCACGTCGATCGAGCCCAGAAGTTTCTCTGCAGCTTTTTTGTTATCCATAAACTGTCTCTCTGGAACAGCACTGGCGTTAAGGATCCTGTATCTGTAGGAGGAATAATATGTCTGAGTATGGGACCAAACACTATGAAATATTTTAATGTAAAGCTTTATTTACCTCTGCTTGAAGTCCCCGTAGAGGATTCTGCTTGGAAATCCTTTCCTGCAGATCCGGATGCCCTCCAGCACGCCGTTGCAGCGTAGTTGGTGGATAACCAGATGGTTTTCCATAGCACCTATGATGAAGGCAATAATTAGTTTTATGCATATTGTTAAAAAGTATATATTATGTCATAATGAGAGGATTAGCAAAACTACCTGGTGTTTTGGTCTCATTTGGTATCAAGCACCGCACAAAGTGAGGATGAGTGGTCCTCAGATTGGTCATCAGCTTCCCGAGATTCTCCTGTAAGAAAATTTATGTGAAATGTAGAATTTGTTTTTTGTTGTTGCTAGTTTTGTTTCATTTTCTAATATTCAGACATGTTTCTATTTGACAGAAAAGCAAAAGCAAAAATATTGAACATTCACATCATGCGTATATGAAACTTTCTGAGTTCTCTCTTACATAACTGGAAATGTTTTTTTTCTCCATTCAGTTTTAGAGGATGAGATTATGATTTTAGTTAAAGTTTAGTTTTTATTGGCTTTTTCAGACATTTAACCTGCTGGATGGATTCCCATGACTTTTGGTTTAACCATTTATGTCCGTTTAAGCCTTTGTGTCGTGGCACCACTTTGGTCCAGACTAAAATATCTCAAAGACTATTGGATGGATTGCCAAGAAATTTGGTACAAACATTAATGTTTCCCTCGAGATGAACTGTAATAATTTTTGTGATCTGTTAACTTTTCATCCAGTGCCATCATCAGGTCAACTTTCAAATGAAAAACTAAAGACATCCCCATCATCCTCAGCTGTACTTTGTGTTTAGTGCTGATTAGCAACTGTTAGCATGCTAATACGCTAAACTAAGACCGTAAACATGGTAAACATTATACCTGCTAAACATCAGCATGTTAGCTTTGTTATTGTGAGCATGTTAGCATGTTGACATTAGCATTTAAGAGCTGCTAGCATGGCTGTAGACTTTTAGTCTTGTTTTTTGTTTGTTACAATCTTAGATGTTATGGTTTCAGAAAATTTATTCCTGACCTCAATGTAATGTGTATTTCCACAAACTTCTATTATCATCTCACCCTGAACAGCGCCGACACAGTTTGGAAAGATGCCCCCTTCTTCTTGGATCCTTTTTTGGTTCCTCCTGCAGCCGCCTCTGCATTGATGCCACATTTAACACCAACATACAGTAACAGTAGTGTCTCACTTTGATAGATAATGTTCACTTTGCATGTACAATATTTCTCCATATGCATCCATAAACACAGATCACCACTGTACTCGCAAACCAACTCTGTCAGTATATTTGCTTTATATTTCTGCATTTCCACAAGTATACAGAACAAATTATAGTAAATATTAATTATAATATGGAGATGTTTGGTGGAGAATCATCCACAACTAAATATTCAGGAAAACCCACAATGGTTAGACAAATGAACTTACCATCTGATCCAGAAAAGCTTGCATACAACATCGCCAGTATTTTTACTGATGACTTCTGGTAAAGCTGCACCACCGACTCGCTCAGCGGGTCTTTGTTCTTCTCCAGCCAGCCGCTGATGTTGTAGTCCACCGTGCCGGCGTAGTGCATCAGAGTGAAGTGAGCCTCGGGCTTGCCTTTGACGGTTTTGGGCTTCAAGAAGCAGTTGTTCTTTCCGAGATGTTGGTCATACAGTTTGTTCTTGAAAGAGGCGTCTGTTGATTTTGGGAACATGCACTCTTCCTCGAGGATGGAGAAGATCCCCATTGGCTAGGGAACAAACCGTTCTTATTAATATTAATTCCATTTAGACTAATATTTGAAATTACACCGTATACAGTACCTTTTCAATGAGCTCAATGCAAGCTGCTAAATCCATACCAAAGTCAATGAACTCCCACTCAATCCCTTCTTTCTTGTATTCCTCTTGCTCCAGTACGAACATGTGGTGGTTGAAAAACTGTTGCAGCTTCTCATTGGTGAAATTAATGCACAGTTGCTCCATGCTGTTGTACTAAAGACACACCGTAAAGATCAAACATTATTCAGCTGAACCTCTGGGGGAAAGAAAATACAACATACAGACTTTGAACACCCACTTCAAAGATTTCGAAGCCAGCGATATCGAGAACACCGATGAAATGTTGTCTGGATTGTTTTGTATCCAGCTGCTGGTTGATTCGTACGACCATCCACAAAAACATCTTCTCATAGACGGATTTCGCGAGAGCACCAATGGAGTTGTACACCTGAAAGAGGGAAAGTTAAAGACAGACGGGTTTCTCATCAATATACAGAACAGAATATGTTCTTAGCAGAGGTGGGACCAAGTCATTGTCTTGCAAGTCACAAGTCAAGTCCCAAGTCAAGTCTGACAAGTCCTGAGTCAAGTCCCAAGTCAAGACTGACAAGTCCTAAGTCAAGTCCCAAGTCAAGACTCAAGTCAAGTCAAGTCAAGACTCAAGTCAAGTCTCAAGTCAAGACTGACAAGTCCTGAGTCAAGTCCCAAGTCAAGACTGACAAGTACCAAGTCAAGTCCCAAGTCAAGTCCCAAGTCAAGACTGACAAGTCCCAAGTCAAGTCCCAAGTCAAGACTCAAGTCAAGTCAAGTCAAGACTCAAGTCAAGTCTCAAGTCAAGACTGACAAGTCCCAAGTCAAGTCCCAAGTCAAGACTCAAGTCAAGTCCCAAGTCAAGACTCAAGTCAAGTCCCAAGTCAAGACTGACAAGTCCCAAGTCAAGTCCCAAGTCAAGACTCAAGTCAAGTCTGACAAGTCTCAAGTCAAGTCCCAAGTCAAGTCCCAAGTCAAGACTGACAAGTCCCAAGTCAAGACTGACAAGTCCCAAGTCAAGTCCCAAGTCAAGTCCCAAGTCAAGACTGACAAGTCCCAAGTCAAGTCCCAAGTCAAGTCCCAAGTCAAGACTGACAAGTCCCAAGTCAAGTCCCAAGTCAAGTCTGACAAGTCTCAAGTCAAGTCTCAAGTCAAGTCCCAAGTCAAGACTCAAGTCAAGTCCCAAGTCAAGACTGACAAGTCCTAAGTCAAGTCCCAAGTCAAGTCCCAAGTCAAGACTGACAAGTCCCAAGTCAAGTCCCAAGTCAAGACTCAAGTCAAGTCTGACAAGTCTCAAGTCAAGTCCCAAGTCAAGACTCAAGTCAAGTCCCAAGTCAAGACTGACAAGTCCTGAGTCAAGTCTCAAGTCAAGACTGACAAGTACCAAGTCAAGTCCCAAGTCAAGTCCCAAGTCAAGTTCCAAGTCCTAAACTTTGAGTTTTGAGTCCTAAACAAGTCATAATGTGCTCTTCACCAATGTAATTTTAACAACAGAGTAATAATATATTACATTTAAACAAAGTAATGCTTTTTATATTTTGTATTAAACAAGTGCAACTGAACTTTATCATAAAAAAGTAGTGTTGACATTGCACTTTCATAGCATACAGCACAATTAACCACAACAGAATGAACTGTGTATGTTTCTGTCTTGGTGTATTTAAATAACAGACTTTTTAATCTTTGGGCTCGGGGGGGGAGGTATCAAGTATTTTAAAGTCAAAAGGCTCAAGTCCAAGTCGAGTTGCAAGTCTTGTTTGATTTTGTCAAGTCGAGTCTAAAGTCTTTAAATTTATGTGACTTGAGTCCACACCTCTGGTACTCAGTGTAGTTATTTAAAGATAACGGCACTGTCCATAACCTCGTTATGGATGATCTTCTGCAGTGCATCATTATTATATATCCATCTGATAGTGTGTCTTACCTGCTGAACATTTTGTCCTTTGGTAACATACTCATTTCCAACCTTCACTCTGGGATAACAGAGGCTTTTCAGCAGATCAGCAGAGTTCAGGCCCATCAGATATGCTGCTTTATCAGCTTCTGCAAAAACAAATCTTAACAAACAAAGCAGGATATCTTTTTGTTAATTTGGATGGATGATCCTCACCCTCAGTGCCATCTGGCTCCGCCTGCTCCTCCCGCTGCTTCTGCTTGAACTTCATGTTCCCATAATGCATCACAGCTCCAGTCAGCTTGTAGATGGACGTTTTCTCTTCAGCAGTGAAACCCAGAATATCTAAAGCCTCCTGTGTCAGAAGATGGACAAAGTCAGATGTAAAGTAACTGAAAGGACAGAACGAGCTTTGTGCCCTTTAACCGAGTTAACTCACATCTGTAGCCATCAACTCCTCAGCGTCATTTATGCTTTTGACACTGATTTCTCCTTGACTGATGAAGGCAAAGTCGTAGGGGTTGGTGGTGATGAGAAGCAGATCTGAAGAGAAATAAATCAAGCTAAAATCGCTTTGTATCTGAGTAAAAACAAAAGCAAAGAATAATGATGAAGTAAGACAAAACGGATTCATCAGATTACCAATCAGTTCAGGCTTCTTGTTGCAAGTAAGCTGATAAAAAATATGATAGCTCCTCTCAGCCGCCAGCTGAAATGTCACTCTTGATTTCTCCAGCAGATCTTTAAGGAAGAAAAGAAAAAATTAACTTTATTTTACGGCAACATCATTTGTCAATAATATTCTATGCAAATGTGTATAAACTTACATGTTTCAATATCTGCAGATGCCAGTTTACCAGTTGTGCCAAAGTGTATCCGAATGAATTTGCCCTATTTAACAAAACAGCAACATCTTACTCTCCGTGTTCAACAAAATTCTTGGTAAAAATCAAATCAAAGCGAAGTCGCTCAGGCTGACTCACAAAGCGAGAGGAGTTGTCATTCCTCATAGTCTTGGCGTTCCCAAAAGCCTCCAGCAGAGGGTTGGCCTGGATGATTTGATCCTCCAGAGTCCCCTGTCGAAAAGCAAACATGTAGCTCTGAACACCCACTCCTCTCTGAAAAACAAAAGCTGACTCCACCAGCTGCTCAGCCTGTCAGAAGTCGCCGTGAGCTCACCTTCATTTTACTGTTCATCTCCTTTTTCTTGTCTGCAGACACTGCGATCGTCGCAAAATACTGAATGACTCGTTTAGTGTTGACAGTCTTGCCTGCACCGGATTCTCCACTAAGCAAAAACAAAATATTTAATTAATATGTTTGAATGTTTTATTCTTCAATAGTCTGTCAATATATATGCAAAATCTCAGCTGAACTCACGTGATAAGTATAGACTGATTTTCTCGATCTGAGGACGTAAAAGAAGACGCACGGTTAGGTTACATGGTGAAAAAGGAAATTTAACCATTCAGTTGTGTTGATTTTGGTCGGCTAACATACCGGTGAGCATGAACTGGTAGGCATTATCAGAAAGGGCGAAGATGTGAGGGGGGACCTCCATCCTCTTCTTCCCTCTGTAGGCCCGGACCACCTCTGGGTTGTAGACCGGCAGCCATTTGTAGGGGTTCACAGTCACACAGAACAGCCCAGAGTAGGTCTGCATGGAAAAGAACAGCTACACATTTTCAGCCATGCTAACGGCTCGGTCGTTCCACTGAAATATCTCAACAACTATCTGCTGGATTGCTATAAAATTCTGTACAGGCACACATGATCCCCAGAGGATGAATCCTACTGATTTTCGTGATCCCATGACTTGTCATCTAGCGCCATCATCTGGTAAAATACCTGCAAAACTAATGACATCCCGCCTCAGCTGTACTTTGTGTTTAGTGCTAATTAGCAAATGATAGCATGCTAACACGCTAAACTAAGATGGTGAACATGGTAAACATTACTCCTGCTAAACATCAACATGTTAGCATTGTTACTGTGAGCATGTTAGCATGCTGATGTTAGCAGTTAGCTCAAAGCACTGCTGTGCTTAAGTAGCCTCACAGAGCCATTAGCATGACTTTAGACTCTTAGTGGAACAAACATGGATTTTTGTTTTAAATAACATCACATGTTGTGATCATAGCAACTGATTAAAATGCACTTTCAATGTAAGGTGAAGACATTTAAAGGACATTATTTTAAATTTAACATTTAACGTTGTTCCCTAATCCAAGCTGTAAATTTGTGAAATTGTAGAAAGGTTAATTTCTGACTGTTATTCTAGCTTTCACAAGGCAGTAAACGCATAATGTCTTTGTCTAAGCCCAATTTCTACAGTGTATTATACAATTTTATCAATATAAATATCAATTTCAGCAAAAGAGATTTCTTAAAATAAAGCACAAAGTGAAGAAATCTGTCTCATTTAACCCATTTCAAGTGGAATAATCTCACATCACTGGCAGTTTTTTCACATATTTTAAGTTTTGGCTTCCATATTAAGGCCTCTCCCTGTTTTAGTCTAAACTGTGTCCGTCTGATTGGCGTCATATTTGCTGAAAGACTTACGTAGATCATCCATGCTGCGTATCGCTCCTTGAGGTTGAACAACACTGCAGGCTCGTGGAGGTGCGTCATCATCACCATGTCCTCAATCTTATCAAACTTGGGGGGGTTCATGGGAAACACTTGGTCCTCCCTGACGGTCAAAGTCTGGAAAAACAGAAACACACACGTCTGTCGAACATGATGCTTAAAATTTAAAACACTGTGAGTAAGGTTAGACAAATGTGGGTCTCCAGAGGTCACCAAAAACTGGATATTCACTGTCTTCATAAACTTTAAAAAACGTAATGTGAACTCAGGTTTTCTTATTACTCTCGTGGAAAGTGAAGCAGCTCATTTGGAGCTCCAGGGGAGACTAAATGTCTCTGTTGAAATCCAGACTAATAAAATTCTGCTGATTCTTTATTGCAGGTTTTACAGACAGACACCCTGAAGCTGCATAAAATCCCTCCACATCACTGGAATAAAGTCCTGCTCAGACATCCCATATAACCAAAAAATCACATTCACTGTCTGTGTTCAGTGTCTAATAAAAGGTCAATTTATCAGCATAACCCTTCAGTCCACCCACTCTCTCGTCCACGGTCTTGACAGTGACTTTGCCGTCCTCCCTGTCCTGGATCTCAGCCTTGACATACAGCTCTTTCTCATCGCTGACGAAGCACGACGTCTTGCTGTCAAACGGGCGAGACTGAGCCTCCGTCCTCTCCCTCTCAGACTTGCGGAGGTACTGGGCAGCCGGCCCGAAGATTGACATTTCCCCATCTGTGCTCATTTTCTCCTCCTGAATTAAAGACAAAAAAATATACCACTGTCAGCATCTCTTAAATTCTTTTACACAGTGGATAATGCTTGAAATTGAATCCAGAATCCCATAATACTCACCCACTTTCTGCACCAGGAAGTTCAGGAATATAACTGGACTAAAGCTGGAAACAGAAGTTTTTAAAGAGATGCAAACACAGAGAATAAACCTGCACAGGAGCTGTTACACACTGAAGGATTGTGGACTTTACAAACAAATACAACTAGTCGCACTGTCCCTTTTTATACCTCACCATCGTCCTTGATGTGAAGCCTCCTTCCTTTACATGGGCATGCAGTGGTAGAGTTACACGAACCTGTTGCTCATCATGGATAAGGATGGATCATGGATTAAGCCCAAGATGCACTGAGGTTATATATAGAGTATCAGCGACACCAGAGAGTCACATTTCAAGAATAAGCTCAAATAGAATAAAACAGTGCAAGATATCAATAAATACTCTAATATTCTAATTTTAAAAGAAGCAATTTAAAAGAAGAAAGTGATTTGGTCCCGTGATGAGTAATAAAGCCCTCAAGACTATTTTTTTCTTTCTTAAAGCAATAAAACATTTTGAAAACAGGGTAAAATGACTCCAGCTGTTCTCTGAGGTTTCCACTGTTCAGGATTTTCAAGTAATAAAATGTCAACAAGACAAAACAATAAGGCAGATTGCTGCAGTAGAAACAAGAAAATGACACTTAATTCCACAAAAAAATCTTGAAACAAGCTCGTATGTGTTGGAAATAAGTGAAATAATCTCATTTTATTGGCCAAAAGTTTTGTCATGTTAAGAAAATATGTTTTGGGACACAGTAACTACATGTCATGTTAGTTTTTGGCAGTTTTTCTTCTGTTTTTTCCTCTATACTTTCCACATTTTCTCCATATTATTTAGAGTAAATCACGTTTTCTTGTATCGTAGCTCTGCTTAGCAAATGAACCGACCTCGATGCGTATTTCTGATCCTGCAAATTAAAAAAGATCAGCCGGCCTATTAACAGAGTCGACATGAAGCTACGCTATCTGTAAGATCTCCTCTGCATTCACCCAGAAGTAAGCTGAATATTCCCTTTGATTACCCAACATGTTTTGAGGGTCTTCACGACTGCAGCTATTTTGGTGGATAAAGCAGACTGAGGTGATTAGTGCCCGGACATGAACAAGCAGACAACCTTTAAAAGTGGATTTAAAGAGGATTGATTATATTCCTTTTAGAGGATTATTGCAGGCAGCTGGTGGGCAACATAAAGGCCATCAAAGCCTGAGTGGGATACAGCTGTTTAACAATGAGACTGTGGCAGCGGTCCAGAGTAAACAGTCCAGTGTGAGAAGTGCTTTGTTATTCATGTGCGAGGACGCTCGGTTAGCCAATCACAGCTCAGAGTGGATGCCTCTGTCAGTTGTTTGTGGCTAACAGTTCCAGCGAAGCTCTCGTTGTGTAATGTGTAATGTGTAATGTCACAGCAAGGTGAGGTAAGGGACAGGACTGAGCGGCTTTGCTAGCAGGTTTAGATTTCACTTTGATATCAGCCGGACGGCAAACATTTCGTCTTTGAACTCACTTGTTTCACCTCGTTTTTTCCTTCCAAAAAATGCTTATAAAATCGTGAAACACCAAGGAACATGTAAACCTTTCAAACCGTTATAGGTTTCTTCAGAAGCACATAAAACTTGATCATGTGTAGATGCTACAAAAAGGGTTTTAATTCAGCAACAGCTTGGAGGTTACAGGAAGAGAGAGGAGAAGGCTGGAACGTCCTGAGTCAGCAAGTAATGTATTTTTCTGAAGTGGTAGATAAAAAGTGGATTAGTTATGACCCCTTAATTTGGAATTATCGTAAAGAAAAAGCTCCATTAAAGAGTAATTCCAGTATTTTTAAACCAGGGCCCTAGTTTTACATACTTTGGGGTCTAAATGACTAATAGGTACACCGTCGTCTTCCTGCAACAACTCACCTCAGGTGAGATTTCAGAGCAAGACTTTCTGTTTCTGTTAACAAAAAAGATCTTACTCTTTAACAAAAAGCTGTGTCTCTGTAGGGATCCTTTCCATAAAGTTGTCAGATACTTAGAATAACAGTCTGAGCCTGTCAGAGGCAAAAACAAGCACTTTTAGTGGACGGACTTTGACGGACGCAGTTCCTCTCAAGGATTACGTTGCAGCCGTTGCAGCCTGTTTCGCGGCTGCGAGTCAGGGGATCCACAAAGCCAGTAGGATTCATCCTCTGGGGATCATGAATGTTTGTACAAAATTGTGTGCCAATCCATCAAGTAGAGGTTGAGATATTTCACAGGATAAGTGAAGAATCTGACCTGCTGGTGGAGCTAGAGGAAAAGTCAGCGGATCACCAAAATCAGTAGGATTCATCCTCTGGGGATCATGAATGTTTGTACAAAACTTCATGGTAATCCATCCAATAGTTGTTGCTTGGAGCCATGCTGCTAACATGGCTAAAAACTGAAAATATAAGAAAATGAATGCTAATTTGGTTAAATCTGAATCTGATCCTTGATTATTGTTCATGGTGGATTAAATTAATTAATGCAACACAAACACATCAAATTGTTCTACACTGCCTTTTCTGTATCAGCAGGTTTTGTGTTTTCACATTTTCCTGATACACCAGAGAGGAGTGACCTTTGACCCTCATCAATCACTATAAAAGCTGAATGCTGTACATCCTCCTATTGACAGTGTATAGAGAGCAAACAGTCTAGAAGATGCCTGAGGGTGATTTATTACTAATTATAACACGCTGCAGTGCTCCTGCTTCAGTAGGACAGAGCAGGTAGAAGTGAGGTAAAGAGTGAGATAAACATCCAAATCCTGCCGTCAGAATGAATTCATATCCAGTTTTCTTTAAAAAAGAGACATCACTCAGATCTCTTTTCTTTATCAGCGTGAGATAAACTCAGTCTCGTATGTGGTCGTTTCCCTCGTCTTCGTCTTAAAACAGCTCATCTTGAAGACCTCTTAGAAGATCTCTTCTAGGATTTTGCTTTCCAGTGAGACGTCAAACTGCTTTTGATCCAAAATATATATTTAAAAAAAGAAAAGGACAGTGTGACAAAAATAACCTAGTTTTCTTTTTACCCTTTTTGTTTTTTCTTTTTTTGGCTCTTTCATTTTTAACAGAGCTACTTTGTGGGGAGTTGACAGAATGAGGAGGAGAAAATACAGATTCCTTGTATTCTGTAAACCTACTCAGCAATAAACCTGATTCAGATTAATGCGTTTAAAGGCTTCTCTGGAAACTTATCATGTTCTCTTCAGTCGCGACGATCACGAGGTAAACAGTAAAATACAGCGTTCACTTTACAAAGTGTGCAATAATAAATGTATAATAAATAATCAAAATGTGAATTATCTCTATGTTTTGTCATATTTAAAGAACCTACAGATTTCGAGGTGCTTTAAGTTATTATAGATTATGATTTTAGGAGTGTTATACTGTATTGTATGCATGAGTCTAGCAGAAAAACGAGTGTAACAAATACATTTGGTGAGTGATTTAACAAAATTTGGGACTTGCAGAAGTAATAACCCCAAGTAAATGTTTGAAATGATACTAAACTTTAACATTTGAGGGTTAAATAACAATAAATTTGGCATGTGCAGATGCACATTTAGTACCAAAATTTGCCACTTGTGATTACTTTAACAAATTTAATACAAAAAAAATGTACTTATTTATTTATAATAAGACTGATAATCCATTTGGTAGCACCATACATGTACTTGTCATTATGACAGTTGCTTTTGAGTGATTTAATTGCCATAAATTGTAGTTATGAAAAAAACTGGAATTAAATACATTTTTGAGGCACTAGACCAAAATTTGGAGACTTTAATTCCTGTAACAACATTTATTTAAATGTCCACGTTGCTATTTTTGGATTTTTGGGGGATAAAATCAGGGAGTGTATCTTAAAGCTTTAAAAACATGTTTTTATTCGTATTTTTGCACTTGCCATTAGAATGACAGCTTTTTGTGTGTTTAACTCGTCATTTTTTTCCTCTTTGACTGACTTAAATTGGAATAGATTGCAGCTGTAACTGTCGTCGTGCACATCTGCACGTTGGAAAGTAAACTCTCAAATCTTGCTTTTAGGGTCCCCAGAGGCCCGACGCTGCAGTGTAATCACAAGCGGCTGCATTCTCCTGAGAGAGACAGACCTCATCTGTTTGGACTGACTGCTCTCTACATGCAGAGTCAATTCGATTTAACAGACGAGAGCAAGCGGGCGAGACAGAAAAGGTCCTTGTTGTGTCCGAGTACATCGCAGCTCCGTCTGACAGTGTCCTCTTTTGTGTGAGAACCATTTCTGCTCAACAAAGACTCATAGAAAACGTTCTTGCACTGATCAAAACCAAAGCATGTCTGTCTGCCAGGCCCTTTTATTTTTTATGGGGGAAAAATAAAATGGCGCTTAGCTTGAAAGATATTCAGTGTCTCTCCATTCGCTCTGTGTCCTGAGCTGTGACCCTGCAGGCTTTGGATCATTCTGGACAGTAATGAGATCCAATAATCCCGTCTGTCTCTTCATTCATGTTTCCAGTGGCGGGCTGACTGATACAGTTCTGCAGCACAGCAGCGTAGCAGCATGGTAAGAGCTTCTTTTAATGGCCTTGTGTGTTAGTTATATCTATGTCAAGCAGAGCCAGAGGTTTATTAGCGAGCAACATATTTTGCTTCCAGCTTCTTCGAGTTTCGTGATGAGCGAACATGAAGACGCTGGATGTGAAATGTGTCGTTCGCTCCCAAAAAGACTCAGAGCAGAAACTTTTCTTCCAGCATCCTGTAGAAGAATAGTTTAAGTGTTGGAGGAGTAAGTAAACGTTCGAACTATTCAGACATAAAAAGAAGTATTTGTTTTTTAATTTCTTTCAAAAATTTTAGCCATGCCAGCAGCCTGACTGAATTATCTCAACAACTATTGGATTTTATTGCCGTGACATTTTGTACAAACATTCATTTTCCCCAGAGGATGAATCTTAATGACTTTGATGATCCTCTGAATTTTCCTCTGGTGCCACCATGAGGTTGACATTTGTAATTTGGAGTAAAATATCTCAAAAACTGTTGGATGGATTGTCATGAAATTTGGTTCAGACATTCATGCCCCCCTCAGGATTAATTATAATAGAGTTCTGCAGGAATGAGTCCTAAAACCCGGAAATGAGTTAGCATGTTAGCATGTTAGCTCCTCCTGTTCCCTCGCCTGGAAGTCAGTGGGTTTCTTGAATGGGTTTTTGGTTCGATGCCTGGAATAAGGTCTGTGGTTAACACAAGCTGAAGAGATTTTCACGTTTTGTTCTGCAACATAAAATCCGTCAGTAAATACTCCACTGGTGAGTTCTGAAGCTTTTCCATGTCTTAAAAAAGGCGGTTGCTAACAAGTGTCTAAATGAGACTACAGAGGTTGTCGGGGACATTAAACGTCATCACGCCGAACACAGAAACTCATCTACTCACTCGTCCGCCTTTACAGCCTCGTTGGGTTTATACTGCAAACTGTTCTAACTCAAACTTTCCCAAAGGCTTCTGTAGAAGAGGTCAGCGCTGGAAGCTCAGTGGTGGAGACGCTGAAGTCATGTGACCGTGGTGTAGCTGGTTTATAGTCTAACGTTAGCTTTTTACTTCTGGAGATTGACTTTACGCTTCAAACATCATAAAGTGGTGTTCATTTGTGAAGACTATCTTGCTGAACAAAACGTGTAAGTATCATAAACTTCTGTTTGATTTCTGCAGTAATCCAAAATCCAGTGGAAGAATCCCATTGGCTTTTTGTCGAGGGAATCAGGGCGATGCTAACTTCAGGGTTGGACTACAAAAATACGTCATCCCTGCAGAACTCTATAACTTTGGTGATAACTTAATGTTTCCTCCAGCGCTATCATCAGGTCAAAATTGTAATTTGTCAAATATTTTGGTTTATGATTAAATTTCTGCAACACTAATGACATTCCCATCAGCCTCAGCTGTACTTTGTGTTTAGTGCTAATCAGCAAATGTTAGCATGCTAACACGCTGAACTAGGTGAACATGGTAAACATCAGCACGTTAGCATTGTCATTGTTAGCATTTAGCTCAAATCAGAGTACAGCCTCACAGAGCTGCTAGCACGGCTGCAGTGTCTCTTTTTTTATCTTCTGCCACACAGTCGCACTGTCAAAGTGTTTTTTTCAAGCAGCTGGTTTTAAGATGCTTCTCTGTTGACACTCTCGGGCTCAGTACAGTCTCTCCTCATTTACATCCTCACCAAAGCTCTGCCTCCCCGGCAGGAACAAAAGCCAACCTGCCAGCAGGCTGAGTAATGCGCTGCTATATGCTCATTTAGCCTCTGAGAGAATAAAGGCCTCGCTGCTTTTTTTCCTCTCTATTATTTTTTATCAGCATCCTGTGTGGACTGAGAATACATTCCTCTATACGGCTTCCTCTTGTTTTGTTTTTTTAATTGCTGCTGTTTGAAACTCTCAGCAGCTGCCTCGGGGGGGCACAGAAACAAACCGTGTAAAAAACTGTGCTTTTGTCGAAGCCATCTAAAATTACACACACAAGCTTTTCCTTTTTGATCATTTAAGATTATAAAGTGCATTCGGGTTCTAAAATAGATTTATGATAATGAAAAACTTTTTTTTTGCTATGAGATGTCCCATTTTTTAACTTGCTTTGCTGCTAAATTTCTTCTTCGTGTATAAAATGGATACGTGTGAACTGTTCAGGGTTCGTACAGCTTTTGAAGAGTAAAATTCAAGCACTTTCAAGGTACCTAAACCAATCATTTCCAGACTCTCGAAGCCTTTATCGTCACATCAAGATTGTTACTATAAATTCCAGGAGACAACAAACAAATATGTGACTGTGTTGATGATGAAACACCAGATTATGTTGAAAAATCAAGCATTTCTCAAGGAGTATATTTGAATTTCAAGCATATTCCTAACCTTGAAAACATAACTGTTACAATTAAGCATTTTCCAAACTTTCAAGACTTTGCACGAACCCTGACTGTTGGACATGATATATAACCCTGTGAATAAGGTGCAGAACTGGTGGACAAAAGCACAAAAATGTAAACATCAGCTCTTCTCCTGCACCACCGTAAGAAGGTTGAGGTTCATTAATATCCTTTTCCAGGTAGAAAGGGATCTCTATGCTTTCTTTCTTTCCCTGTCAGCCCTCATGAAGAAGCTCAGTAAAGCAGCGAGAGGCATCCTCCCTGCTGCGGGAGTCTGACACAGCCTGTCTTGTTAGTTTCCTCCTATTCAGAGAAAACTGAGCTAACGCGAGTGGAGTGGAGATCCTGGTTTCAGGAGTTACATTGAGAGCAGCGCCCCAGAGGATTGTGGGATTTGGCAACGGGGATATCTTCCAGATCTGTGTTTCTTTTTTTAAAGAGTTTCCATAAAAGCTCATTCGCCTGCGCTTCTCCTTGCAAGCCAGAGGACGTGTGAAATCAAACAACAAGGAGATCAGTGGGTGGTGATATAAATCTCCCGATAAGAGTGTATCTTTAAACCTTTGGATCATTCGGTAACGACGCAGGAATTATTTGATTTTGCTTGCTAGTGAAAGAAAATGTAGCATGGATGCTTTTTAGTGCTTTCACATTTAAACCCTTTAATTTGTCTCCTAGAAATTATATTCAGATGAAACTCTTCTGCTTTAGTTATTTAGTTTATATCCAATAGTGTTCCAGCAATACAGGAAGTAGTTTGACATTCATGTAATGCAGTGAAAAATAAGGGTGAGGAGGTTTGTCGTTGCATCCCGTCTGACAATAGCTGTCGGCATTGATTTTTATCATTTGACGATGATGACCTCAATCTTTCCGCGACCTTGTCCAAGTAGTTTTAGTTGCCTAAACCAACATTTTGGTTTATGTCCAGATATCTGCAAAGCTAATCACATTCCCATCAGCCTCAGCTGTACTTTGTGTTTAGTGCTAATTAGCAAATGTTAGCATGCTAACATGCTAATCTAAGATGGTGAACATGGTAAACACATAGACTGTATAAAAGAAGTGGACGTAGCCACCGTGACGTCACCGGTTTGAGGACTACCGTTTTGAAACCCCAAATCCGGCATTTTGGCCGTCGCCATCTTGGTTTTTTGAAGCCAGAAGTGACCATATTTGGACGAGAGGGTGAAGCTGGTGATCTGAGAACCCGAGGACACTATGCACGTCCACCTATACCGGCAACCCGACTGCACCTGGGGTGGTCTTTGAGTGTCTTTTAGTACAACCGAACGCCTCCATCCTGATTGACAGGTCGCCATGGTAGTGACTTGTCAATCACAAGGTAGCCACGCCCTAAAGCATACCCAGCTTTATCGTCTATTTTACTCTAAATGGGACGATAATTTACAAACTGAACATCATGCTGTATTGAAGAAGACTTGAAACTAGCGAGTGAGACCATAAACTCATTAGCTAAATGTTTACTGAGATTATAAATCAATAGACTTCTAAACAATCAGACTTCTTTTTGCAACCAGTGGAGTCGCCCCCTGCTGGCCATTTGAAGAACTGCAGGTTTAAGGCAGTTCCACATTGGCTTCACTTTTCAGACCTGCAGGTTGGTGCTTGGGTAAACATTGTACCTGCTAAACATCGGCATGTTAACATTGTCATTGTGAGCATGTTAGCATGCTGACGTTAGCGTTGTTTCTAATGCAACACAAGCTGCTAAAGTTAATTCTTGCAAGGTTGCACATTAGTTCCCCAGTTGTGGTGGAGCATAAAATAAGACGGGATGACCTTACAGTGCATGGGTCACTGTTAACTGTCAGGAGAGGATGTCACTTATCTTTCGTGCGCAGCAAACGTTCCCCTCGGTGTGAATTCAGCAGCTGAAATGCTGCAGCGCAACACAGCCGAAGTTATCTGCTGCTCTCACAGACAACTTAAATCAGGAGCAGAGATAGAAAAAGATCCAATGAGTCCCTTTAATGTTACACATCAATCGGCTTTATCCACCCACTCCGCTCCGCTGCCCATGCGAGCAGAAGAACATGATACGACTCCTTTATCATTCCGCTAATAATCTCCCCATTTATATATCTGTCCGATCGCGTACGCCCACCTCCCTTCAGATGTCTGATCGGTGCACCGTCCTGAAGTTGAGCGGGCCCTCTGACAGATCTGAACAGGCCATGCACCGCTGCGTCTGGAAATGAACAGCCAGCCAGCGATCCCTGCAGATTAAAAACTAGCTTTTTCCTTGTAAAGCACACTGCAGTAATTTCTGGCCCGGCATACAATGTGTGCAGCCTGTATAAAATGGCTCCTGGGGACTGCTGATAAGGCGGAGCAAGCATTTATCATTATTTATCCATTTAGTGGATTATATTTCACTGTATGAATAACACCATTATTTAGCAACTGAGAGCTGCTGAAAAGCAAAATGGGAATTTGATGATAATAACAACACTTATTGCAGAGGCTGTCATGGCTCCTGCATTTACATTTACTGCATATGCAAGCTTGTGGAAATGTTGTGAGCAGCAGCATCACATTATATATATTTTTTTTTACCCAGTGTTCCCTTACTCATGAATTAAACTGTCCGTTTTCACAGCCCTCAGGATCCTCGATAGCTAATGTCCACATTATTCAGCAAACATTACGCCAGAATGCAGGAGTTAACTCTTCTTTGGCTGCATGTGTCCTGGAGTAATCAACTAAATTCGGTTTTTGTATATTAGAACAGTTGCATGTTCTCATGCAACACAACTTCCTGTGGCCTCCAGGAAGTCAGTAAATGTAGGGGACAATCCTGTTAATTACTAACATTGTGTAATTAAGTAGCAGAACTTCCTCCTTTTAAAAGGTGCAAAAACACAACAGTAGCATTGATTTCAGGGTTGGATTGTAATATTGTAAGATGTTCCTGCTCTTGTAGATTTAAATAATGTATGATGATATTTCACAGGAAGGAAACATGCTTAGTTTATTATGTTTACGGTGAAATGAGCGTTTGTTTGTGACAGAAGCCGGCGGCCGTGAGCGCTGCTGCACCACCCGGGGAGGAGACTAACGGCCGACCTCTTCCCCCAGGATGGAGGAGCTACACATCACCTGAGGGACTGAGGTATTACGTCAACAGCTCCAGTAAAGGTAAGAGCCTCGCCTAAAAACATGAAGCAACCCCAGTAGAGGATAGTAGGCGGGATTCATATTGAATTAGACTGAAAGTATTCGTCTCTATAATCTGTAAATAAGCCAAAGAGAAAAGTAGTTACACTGTGATCACTGGTGGAGCTCTCTAATAAGTAAGACTCAAATTATTTGGTTTTTTTGTGACAAGCATCCAAAATGCATTGTGTTTTCTGCTGCAAGAGGAGACCGATCACCACAATTCACAGAAAAGTAGATCCTCTTGTGAGACAGAGCAAATGTTTGTGTTGTAAATGTTACTTTTATAATCTGATTTTAACTTTTAGAAACACCATCCAGGGAGAGCAATGTTTGTCTGACTGTCGGTCCAGACTGAAATATCTCAACAACTATTAAAAGGATTGCCATGAAAGTTTGAATAGACATTCGCGGTCCCCCGAGGATGAATCCTAATGACGTTATTGATTCCTGACTTTTCATTCTCTAGCGCCACACTGACGTTGACATTTGTAGTTTTTAGTGAAATGTCTCAACACCTATTGGATGGATTTATATTCGTGTTCCCCTCAGGATGAACTGTCATAAACTTTGGTGATCCCTGAACGTTTCATCTATAGCGCCATCATCTGGTCAGAAGTACTTTGGTTTATGATCAAATTCCTGCAAAACTAATGACATTCCCATCAGCCTCAGCTGTACTTTGTGTTTAGCACCAATTAGCAAATGTTAGCATGCTAACGCGGACAACACAGATAAACATATTATACCTGCTAAACATCAGCATGTTAACATTGTTAGCGTGACTGTAGACTCGTTGTCTTGTTCTTTTACCCAATTTCTACCCATTTTTTAAAACTTGAAACCAACACCAATAAATTCCCAGATCTTTTTAACGTAAGAGTCACTCAAGAAAGTTTTATTTTTATGCAAATGTACTCTGATATGCGGGAGCGGCAACCACTAGCTCTCAATAGCGTCACTGTTACATTATACTGTTTCAGTCAAATGTAGATAACATTAGATATTGCAAAGAAGGTTTTGCCTGCAGTGTGAAATGAAGACTGAAGTGACGAGCGCCACCTTTGCTTGTTAGCAAGAGTTATGATACAATACTTAACCTTTGTTCTTTGGCCCACTCAGATTAAAATCAACCGATCAGATTATTTCTGTTCCTCGGCTTTCTCTTCAGTAGCCACGCACTGCACTGAGCATCACCTCCTCTCGTGTTTTAGTTTACTTATTCAGCTCTCACAACAGCTCATTAACAGTGTGAACTATGAGGACTCATTATCATTCCTCCCCATCATCGAGTCTTAGCAGTCCATTCACGTGCAGATTCGATCCACTTTAATCTGATTATGTTGAACGTGCGGCACTTGAGGCCGAGCAGCACAGCCAGCGTCTCAGAGGTGTCTGCTGTTTGTCTTCTGCTCTAATACGCTGCTACCTAACAAGAGACTGAAGAGTTATATTAATACAGAGGCTGGAAGGCAGGTGACCTTTTACAAACATCTGCTCCGGTGTGTGTGTGTGTGTGTGTGTGTGTGTGTGTGTGTGTGTATGTGTGTGTGTGTTTTACACCTCATTTGGGAAGGAATCCAGGGGGACAGGATGAGCCCCCACGGGACAGACCAAGGCTGCATCAACAACAACTCTGGCAGTGATTGCACTTTGGCTCACAGCACACACACACACACACACACACACACACACACAGAGCAGAATAAAAAAAACAACCCAAAAGCTATTTTTGCATTCAGCAGCCATATGGTGCAGCCGTCACTTTGTATTTTGTTGCAGTTTGTTGTTTGAATGTGGAGCTCCAGTCACAGAGATGTATCACAGCTTTTATTAGAGAGCTGCTTGTTGTTTTTAGTCCGCGTCAGTTAATGGAGGAGGTGCGGGAGTGAGGATCAGCTGAAATCCTTCCACTTAATCCCGTTGGAGTTGCAAAGATGACATGAGTGGGATTTGAAATAATGAGAAAGAATTACCAGGAGGAACCGAGGCTTACAAGATGTGACTGTGTTTGATGACATTTGTTATAATTTGTGAGCGCTAAGTAGCAGCTGATAGGATAGAAACAAGAAATAATTTGCAAGCAGCCTGAAGTAAGCTTACAAACCAATCTGCCGAGGGGGTTTTCTGAGACTGTACGAAGAAGAACGACCCAAAACAACATGAGATCTGAGCTCTTTTAGCAGCCAGCAAATCCTCCAGAAAGCAGCAAGTATTTTGGCTTCTGCTGGACGTGTGAATTTTCAGATTACAGCCCGCAACGTACAGCGTAGTTACTCCGGAATAAGGGGGTAACAATTCAGGATCTTACAAATAATTCATACCTTAGTTATTATTTAACTACTGGGTACCTGGGGACCATAAAACTGAGCAGAAATCTGGACGTTTCAGGGAAGATGGAGTGATGACTTCTGCACCACTTAGTGGCTACGACTATGCCCTGAACTGTTATTATAGGCCATTAGTCTTTGTTATTACCTTGGTCCTCCAAACCATTATTTTTCTGGTTAATATCATTTTAAACGCTTTCTGTCACTTTTCAACAGGACAAAACTCAATTGCAAGCAAATGGCCCCAGCCAATTAATAGAACCATTTGCAGGTTGTAGCTGGAAGACGCCGTCGAGCAAAAGTTCTCAACCGCAAGCAACCACAATGAAGAAAAGAGTAGAAAATATAAAGAAATATATGTAAAGAAAGGAGTGTTTTAGATCCAAGAACCTTTTTATTTGAGTTTAGCTCCTTTTTTGATTTAATTTCGTTTGTAAAACCACAACAAAAAAAACATCAAGATCATCAAACTGGACCTTTACGATGTATACTGACTAAATGTGAAAGAAAAAGAAGTCACGACAATCTGTCTGTCTGTCTGTCTGTCTGTCTATCTGTCTGTCTGTCTGTCTATCTGTCTCTCTATCTATCTATCTATCTATCTATCTATCTATCTATCTATCTATCTATCTGTCTGTCTGTCTGTCTGTCTGTCTATCTGTCTCTCTATCTATCTATCTATCTATCTATCTATCTATCTATCTATCTATCTATCTATCTGTCTGTGTCTCTCTATCTATCTATCTATCTATCTATCTATCTATC